>CM054946.1:393549-578041 GCA_029168755.2 Tillandsia fasciculata | reverse complement strand
AGGTCTTATTGATCATGACGACGGACGACGATAATTTCATACCTTTGTAAAAGGTATCAAAATCAAAGTCACTCCACAACTGATTGGAGAGGTGCTTAATATGAGAGCAAGCATCTTATGGAATCCACTACCTCAAGACTCAGGCTTCAACGTCAAATCCTGGAGAATTGTAGTCATGGAATCTGCGTTCCGGATACTTTGTCTGCCGGAAATTCTGTTTTCTCCAAAGAACTAAGAAAGAGTACAAGTATAAACTTCATTGTCTGTTACAACATTCTTCCCAATATGAACACGAAAGTCCTTCGATGGGATAGAATGCTCTTTCTTTATCTTCTTGGCAACCCGACCATTTTGATGGGAGCAAACTATGAATATTCCGTATCTCATTTGGCATAGGATGACGCGGTATGTCGAACACTCTCACCCCACAGAGCGACTACCATACCCAATGATTATCATGCGCATCCTTAAGAAGTTTAAAGTGGATACAAGCGCGAGCTCTTATATGTATAGTTTGGGGACAATAAATGAAACAACTATTGTAAAGTCTTTGTCAACAAAGCAAGATGATCCCCCATCTCCTCCAATCCGGCAACGAGCTCGACAACCAGCAACTACTTCCACAGCTCCAGTTCCTCCTCCACAGCAGGCACCACCATCCACCTCTGACGATGATGCCTCTGTCACCTCTATCCTTAAAGAACAACAGCGACTGTCGAATGAACAGGAACGTATGTCGGCTGAGTTCACTGAAATGCGAGGAGATCTTCATACTATGAAAAATGAGATGGAAATCCTCACAGCTTCACAAATCACTCTGAATAAGTCCGTCTCATCAGTGAAGAAACTAGTGAAGAAGTTGTTTGCTAAAATGGGATGCACAACATCTGATGACTCCGACTCTCAGGAGTAACTTTATGTTTTAATCGTTTTGCTCTAACTTTGCAGGTATTTAATTTTTGTTTATCTTTGAAAAATCCTTTGTTTTGTAATTATTTGCTTTGTTTGTGACAAAAAGGGGAGAGAGTTAGAGAGAACTTTGAACAATGAAATGTGAGGGTGAAATATCAGTGAAGTATGACTTTGAACAACTGATTTTTGAATATGATATGTGAATTTGTTCAAGGTAAGTATTTTTTTGTGTTTTTTTTTTTTTTTTTTTGTGTTGTGACATGCCTCTATACTAACTATTCGACTAACTATTTGGGCATGTAATATGACTAACAAGTTGATGTTGGACTAACATACTTTGACATTTGGTTTTCGAATGCTTAGAAGATATGTTGGTTTTAACTATGATTCTCTTACATATCTGAATTTTTCAAATGTCATGATGAGAATAAACTCTATCTCTGTATTTGGTTTTGTATGTTTCAATTCTTGAGGTATCTAACGATTTTGTTTGTCAAGAATGATTTCTGTGTGCAGAGATTACAGATGTCTAAGTCTAGAGTCTGTTCTAGGAGTTTATCTCATGTTTTTAATTTCTGGATCTCTTTTGTAAATTTTTGTTGTATGGTGATAGCAACAAAAATATCTTTTTGAATTTTCTTTTGTGGATTTGTGTTTTGTCACGAAACCGCCAAAGGGGGAGATTGTTACGGAATTTGAGTTGGCGTATTTCGTGAATGTATTAAGTCTTGAAGATTGAAGATGAAGAAATTTGGATCATATACCTCAATCTCAAGAAAGAAGAATTCAAAAGGATCAGGTACGTTTAACTAAAGAATTTTGATGATCCGAATACTTCTTATAGTGTAGAAACACCTGGAAGAGGTTTTAATTGCTTAAACATCAAAAACTGGACATGGGACATGTTCAGGATCCGGATCGGGCTCGGCAATCCGGATCCCGAAGGGTGTTTGTTCATACACTGGTTCAATCCGGATCGCAGCATCTCTGATCCGGATCCCGAACACTAGTTTTACCTGTTGCTTCCTCGATCCGGATCAGGAATTGCAATCCGGATCCCGAACATGATGTTTTGGTAAAACTGTATGAACGATCCGGATCGGGGACTACGATCCGGATCCCGAACAAGCAATTTTCTGGAAACCGTCTTTTGTGCTTCTGCAATCCGGATCGCCAAATCCAATCCGGATCGCCGTCGGTAAATCTTTCCAGAAAAGGCTGTTTTTGATCCGTATATTCTTCCAAGGGTTTCTAACCTATAAATAGGCCCTATATTCATTTCTAGGGCATCCGCTATTACAGAAGAAATAGCCGAAAAGAAAAATCCACATATATAGAGAAGAAAGGAAATCAATAGATTTATTCTATGTTTCTTCATCTATATTGATTGATTTGATTCTAGGTTTTCCATACTCACATTTTGAGTAGAATCAAATCAATGAATACTTAGATGGTATTTCCGATCTATCTTTAATCTAAGTATTCGGCGGATCATCACCACCCAAACAAACAACGATTTACCCCAAAATCGGCGCGTGGACTCGCGTGGCCTTGTGGATTCAAGGTGCAACCGCTCTCGTGGATTCGGAGCGAGGTACGTTCGTGGATTCGAAGCGTGCCACTGGGTGAAGACCGTGGATTCGGTCGGACGTCGTGGACTCGACGTTGGACGCTGTGGATTCAGCGTTGGGCGCGGATCGTGGATTCGAGAAGCGTCGTGGAGCGAGCGGGAAGATCTACTATGAGCGTATGAAAAAGGTTGAGTCGTCTGTGAGTACGGTATATCACCTTGTACGTGTGTTAATTCTAGTGGATTTCGCCGTGTTATCGGTCCCGTGGTTTTTTACTCCGGTTTGGAGTTTTTCCACGTAAAAAATCTTGCGTGTTCTTTTATTTTTCCGCATTGGGTTTATTTGCGCAATGATTTTTTGAGTGTTTATTGTTTATACCTATTCACCCCCCTCTAGGTGTTTTTCCCCTATTTAGATCCATTACTTATAACCCAACATAAACATCATCCCCGGTGCGTGCCAGACCGCCACATACACAAATTCTCTCCGCCAACGGACGGAGTCTCCTTTGTATATGCACGGCGTCTCATTACAACATGCAATTCGATTACAACCAACAACATCAACATCAACCATCAACCATACAGTAGACATACATCACCATGCAAAACCCGTTTATAAAGCGGCGTCAACGTATGGAAAGGATAAAACCCAGCGTTTGTAAAATCTGTGCCCACACGGCACTTCGTTTTGAGAAAACATTTTCGCAACCAATTAGTTTATCGTGAAAACGTGCCGCGTAAGAAAAACACCACTAACAGTATCAAAAGCATAAGGGTACATCTCATCCACAGAGCTAACTAATACATGTCCACAACTAAGGTAATCCACAATTAAAGTAGTCCACAAGCAAATTAACTATTTAAAGCATAAAAGGAAATGAGATATAAAACCAAGTGTCATGACTACGGTCCTCGCGACGCAGTCTCACCGCCATCCCGGCTAACGCACCTAGTAATACCTGTCACGGAGTGGGTAAAGTCAGTGACAAACAAAGTAGATGTTTAAATAACAACAAGGAAGGAAAGCAAACCGAATACACCAGGACCTTTCGCTAAAACCTGAAACTCACATTACTCATTTTGTTTACTTTAGTGCCACCGTCCCGTCGGGGTTGTCAACGTCTCCCCTCGCAGGACAATTGATGCCCCCTTCACGGGCTAGTGCGGTACCTTTAGCCGCCGTGAAGAGGTCCCCACCTTACGTGGGGAGCACGAGTCACATAGACCGCTTCTCCGGAAAAGTACACCCATGCGGAGGCCAATCCGCCTGTGTACGTGCAGCATCCGAAAACGGATTTGCCGAGATCGGCGTGTAGTGAGCACCGCGACCGCAGCCGCATCAGTTGTTAGATAAAAACATTTATGCGAAAGGTTAAACTGTCCATCTACTTTGTTAGGCAAATTGAGAGCAATTTAATGATGATAGATGCACTTACTGCACTTGTTGCACTTATAGCAACTGTACCCACCTTGTTGGAGAGCAATCGGAACACCTGTATCCTTCGCACTCTCCCACTGCACCCCTGGACCTAAAGAAAGTCCGTACGGATAACTATGATTAGAAACATACACTAACATATTAAATCGGAATAGACCCCACTATAATCTTTTTGACGGAAAAGACCCGGCACCGTCCGGTTTGCCGTAACCGGAACCCCCCGCACCGCCATCGCCGTCCGTCGGAGCCCCGCGCGGCTCGAACCCGCGCGCGGCTCCACGGGCGGCGCCCGCACGGTGTCCGCGCGGCGCCCGCGCGGGTGCTGCCCGCGCGGCGGCCGCGCGGTATCCGCGCGGCGCCCGCGCGGGTGCGGCCCGCGCGGCGCCCGCGCGGGTGGGGCCCCGCGCGGCGCCCGCGCGGGGTTTGCCCGCGCGGCGCCCGCGCGGGGTTTGCCCACGCGGCGCCCGCGGGGGTGCCCCGCGCGCCCGCGCGGGTGCGGGCCCGCTCGGTGCCCGCGCGGTTGCCCCGCGCGGCGCCCGCGCGGGTGCCCCGCGCGCCACCGCGCGGGCCCGCGCGGCCCGCGCGGGTGCGGGCCCGCGCGCGGCGGCCCCGCGCGGGTGCGGGCCCGCGCGGCGCCCGCGCGGTGCCCGCGCGGGGTGCGGGCCCCGCGCGGTGCCCGCGCGGGTGCCCCGCGCGGTGCCCGCGCGGTCCCGTCGCCGCTTGCGGCGGCGTCCGTCCGCGGCTCTCCTCCGCGCGATGCCCTAGCGGCACCGCGCGTCTCCGCCGCCCGTTCCGTGCCCTTGCATGATGACGATGATGGCGACGGTAACGGGGTTGACGGAGAAACCCAAGAACTTGACGAAAGAGACGACGGAAAAATCCGGAAAAATTACTAAAAATTATTTTACTAACCGGAGATCGTCGGGAAGGTCGCCCGGTCGTGATTTTGCCTTCGGATCGGTGTTCGGGATGATCGGGCTCCTTCTCTTTTTCCTTCTCCTTCCTTCGTCTAGGGTTCCGTCTTTTTCCTTTTCCCTTTTCTTTCTCTCCTCACCGGTTAGGGTTTTTATTTTTCTTTTCTTTCCTTTCCGATAATCGGGATCCCTTATATAATCCGTACTTTATCTTAATTAATTTCTCTTTAATTCGTACGTAAGAGAATTATTATTTTTCGTCTTGGATAATTAATTAACTAATTATCCCCTACGAGATAAGCCACCTTATCTCTAACGGGTGCAAGATATTTTGCACGGATTCCGATGCACGACTAATCACCGTATCACTTTGAATCCCGTTCTGGGGGATCCCGGTATCGGATTTCAGATCCGATCGCGCCGTCGGCTTCTTTTTCCGCGCTCTATCGCAGAAAAATACTAGCACCTCACAGTGGCCGACTTTTAAAATTAAATAATTTTATTTCACTTAAAGGCTTAAATGATTACATGTGAGTCAAAAATACCCCGAAAGGCCGGATCACTACACCACTCACACTTTATAAAAAGTTTCGTCCCGAAACTTAAGTACAACCCTCACATAAACAATTCGGGAAAACATTCCCTCATCTTCGATTCCAGTTCCCACGTCGCCTCGCGCTCTTCGTGGTTGCTCCACTGGACCTTTACATAGGGGATTGTTCGTTTGCGCAACTTCTTGTCCTCTCTCGCCAAAATCCGCACCGGCGTCTCCTCGACGCTCAAATCCTCTCGCAACTCGATGGTGGAGTATCCAAGGCATGAGAGGGGTCAGCCAGGTACTTCCGGAGCATTGAGACATGGAACACGTTGTGGACTCGTTCGAGGTTCGGTGGCAGGGCTAATCGGTACGCCACCGGTCCTACGCGTTCCAGGATTTCGAACGGTCCCACGTACCTCGGGCTTAGCTTTCCCTTTATGCCGAAACGTCGGTTTCCCTTGGAGGGTGAAACCCGGAGTAGCACATGCTCACCCACCATGAACTCTAAGTCTCGGCGTCTGTTGTCCGCGTAGCTTTTCTGTCTGCTTTGGGCGGTCAGTAGCCTTTGTCTAATCAATCGCACCTTTGCTTCGGTCTCCTCCACCAAATCCGGACCTAGAAACTTACGCTCACCCAAGTCGTCCCAGCATATTGGGGACCGACAGCGGCGCCCATACAGGGCCTCGTACGGTGCCATCTGAATGCTGGCCTGGTAACTGTTATTATAGGCAAATTCTACCAGGGGCAAACACCGTGCCCACCCTTCGCCCAAGTCCAGAACGCATGCTCGAAGCATGTCCTCCACGATCTGTATCACCCGCTCTGATTGTCCATCGGTTTGCGGGTGAAAAGCCGTACTGAAGTGCAACTTGGTCCCCATTGCTCGCTGCAGGCTTCGCCAAAAGTTCGACACAAATCGTGTGTCCCTGTCCGACGTGATTGATGTCGGTACCCGTGCAACCTTACTATCTCGTCGATGTACGTTTGTGCCAGTCGTTCCCGAGTCCACGTCGTGTGTATGGGCAGAAAGTGGGCCGATTTCGTCAAACGGTCCACAATCACCCATATTGCATCGTGTCCCTGTGGCGACCTCGGGAATCCGGTCACGAAATCCATGGTAATCATGTCCCATTTCCACTCGGGCACTGGTAAAGGTTGCAATTTTCCTGCCGGGCGCTGGTGCTCGGCCTTCACCTGTTGGCACACCAGGCAGTGTGCCACAAATCGAGTCACGTCTCCCTTCATTTTGGGCCACCAGAAGGTTTGTTTGACGTCCTTGTACATCTTCGTTCCCCCGGGATGCGCTGCATACGGGGCAGTATGCGCCTCCCGCAGGATCTCCTCCTTGAGCTCCGGTAGATCCGGCACGCAGATTCGTCCCCGAAATCGTATCGTGCCGTCGGAGTTTACTGCGAAATCACCTTCCTGGTCGGCGGTTATTCTACTTCGCACCAGCTGGAGTTGGTCATCAGTCGATTGCCCTTCGAGAATCCTGTCCAGCAAGGTAGGTCTGACCACCAGTGTCAGAAGTTGTGCGACTGTCCTGCCGGTACTACTTCTAGTCTCAATCGCGAGAATTCCGCAATTAGACTATCTTGCTGGGTGATGGCACTTACACCTGCCTCCTCGGCCTGCCCCTTGCGACTCAGGGCGTCGGCCACCACGTTTGCCTTTCCCGGGTGATAGTGGATCGTTAAATCGTAATCCTTCAGTAGCTCGAGCCACCGTCTTTGTCGCAAATTTAACTCCTTTTGGGTGAAAAGGTACTTAAGACTCTTATGGTCTGAGTACACGTTGCAGTGTGCCCCATACAGGTAGTGCCTCCAAAGCTTGAGGACGAACACCACCGCTGCGAGTTCCAAATCGTGCACGGGGTAATTCCGCTCGTACTCCTTGAGCTGCCTTGACGCATAGGCTATAACCTTTCCCCGTTGCATGAGTACTCCACCCAGTCCATTTCGCGACGCATCGCAATATACCTCGTAATCCTCCCCTGGTTCTGGCAGGGCGAGATCGGGGCTCGCGTCAATCTATCCTTGAGCTCCTCGAAGCTTCTCTGACATTTGTCCGTCCAGATGAACTTTTCCCCCTTTTTAGTCAATCGGGTCAAGGGGGTGGCTATCTTGGAGAATCCCTCCACGAAGCGCCGGTAATACCCGGCTAATCCCAGGAAGCTTCGAATTTCCGTCACCGTCGTCGGTTGGGGCCAGTCCGTCACCGAATCTATCTTCTTCGGATCCACTGCGACTCCAGCCGCCGAGATCACGTGCCCCAAGAAACCGACCTCACGGAGCCAAAACTCACACTTTTTGAGTTTGGCGTAGAGTTTCTGTTCCCTTAGGGTCTGGAGGACTGTGCGCAGGTGTTCTTCATGTTCCTCGTCTGTACGGGAGTAGATGAGGATATCGTCGATGAAGACCACCACGAATAAGTCCAGGAAGGGTTTGAATACCCTGTTCATCATATCCATAAACACTGCCGGGGCATTTGTGAGCCCGAATGGCATTACAGTAAATTCGTAATGGCCATAGCGTGTACGGAAGGCCGTTTTGGGGATATCTTCCCCCTTAACTCGGACCTGATGATAGCCCGACTGCAGGTCAATCTTCGAAAACACCGTCGCCCCCTGTAGTTGGTCAAAGAGGTCATCGATCCTTGGCAGGGGGTATTTGTTCTTAACGGTGACCTTATTTATCTCCCGGTAGTCGATGCACAACCGGAGACTTCCGTCCTTCTTTCTCACGAACAGGACGGGCGCGCCCCAAGGTGACGCGCTAGGTCTGATAAAACCCTTATCCAACAGGTCCTCCAACTGCGCCTTGAGTTCCTTCAACTCCGCGAAGGCCATCCTGTACGGTGCCTTAGTGATGGGTTTGGTACCGGGGAGTAGTTCAATTGGGAAGTCGACCTCCCGCTCCGGTGGCATTCCGGGGAGCTCCGCCGGAAACACATCCGGAAATTCCCTTACGACGAAAATTTCAGACGGCAAGGAAGTGGGTCGGGTGGCCAAATCCACCGAGGCTAGATAGGCCACGCACCCTCCCTCTATCAGTTTCCTAGCCCGCGACGCGGATATGACGGCTAAAAAGGAAGTACTTTTACACGCCAGGTAGACGTGTTCCGGGAATCCCGGTTTCTGCAGTCGTACCTGACGTTTCTCACAATCGATTAGCACCTGTCACTCGGTAAGCCCATCCCTTCCGAGCATCCCCTTGAATTCTCTTATCACTGAGTCTCAAATGTCGAATCGTTGGCGCTAATTATTAACCCCAAAAGCCTGAGCTTTTAGAGGTGCGCATCCGATTCACTTAAAGTGGCATACACCGCACCACAGATCTCGACCAGACCCAACCCACCTGGATGTTGGGTCTATTGTGGGGCCTCTTGCCATTAGGTCTATTGCGGACCGCAGCCCACTCAACCTATTGGGCTCACCCAACCCAACTCACTAGTCCCCTGGGCCTATTGTCTCAAGGCAGGAAGTTGGACCTATTTAACCCATAAACAAAGGGCCAACACCAAAGACAACTAAGTCTTCGCATCCTTATTGGGCAGGAAGGTACAGAGTATTTGCTCCTAAGGGTTCTCCTGGGGTCAAGACCAACATTACTCTTCGTAAGGGGTCTTTCCTGGTACTACTTCCCTCGGGTAGTGCGTCCTTTGCCGTGTCGTCGCATAAGACCCCTCATCCGTGTCGCGACTCCGAAGAATCATTCCCGGGTTCGGGGCAGTAAAAACGGAACTGTCCCAGTTTGTCACGTTAGAAGCAAAGGTCGTGCTTCCGGAATGAATAATTTCCCCCGAGGTGCTCCTCTGTAGATGATGCATGGCCGGTCTCCGCTAGAAAATCCCCCTCCTGAGAAGGGCTGGGGTCGTTTCTTGTCCATGTTGTACTCCAAGTCCTCTTGTCGGGCGTGCGTCACCTCGAATCCGCGCTCCACTATGGTGGCCCTATCCACCACTTTCTGGAAGGTGTGGTGTTCCACTACTCGCACAACTTTGAAAATATTGCTCCGCAATCCGTCTACGAAGAGGCGGGCTTTGTGTGCTTCATCCCTTATAACAAAGGAAACACAATTGGCCAACCTTACATAATCTTGTCGATGCTCCACGGCGTATCGATTCCCTTGTCTGATGTGTTTCAGGTTCCTTGCGGTGTCTTCGGATACTGGGGTGGTCGCCTCCCGTTGGGAAAGCCATCCCCGGGTTATGGCTGGGGTCGTTTCGGCCCCCGGCAGACTCATGACCCTTCTGCCGGGTGCGTGGAACGGCCAATTCCCGCCCCACCATAGTGGTCCTATCGATCACATTCTCGGTAAGCGGGTAGACCCACCGTCGGTATTACCCGATTAGTGTCGCTATGTGGACCACCTCTGGGAAGGCGAGCCTGGTAGGGTTCGTCTTTCCTAACAAAAAGGGGAGAGCGCTATGCCATGTCGCGTAATCCGTTGTTGGAGTAGCCAATTCTCCACTGTTGCCGGAACCGTCGCATCCTCTTCTGCACCATCGATTGAAGAGCGGCTTCGGGCCATTAACCGTGCAAACAAAGAAACCAAGTTAGCTCTAAGGTTATCACCCTAGCACCCCGTCTCATAATTACACCTATATTACGTTCCCGTTTTCCCCGTACTCTCACGTTCTACCGCACCTATACCTTGGTCATCTCATGTCCAATTTGCTTGTGGCACCTTACACTGTGGATGTGGATCACGTCTACTATGGTTATGGTTGTTTTTCTCTGATACCATTTAATCTGTCACGCCCCCGGGGGTTTTTGAGTCAATTAAAGCGGAAAATTGCGTGTCTATTTTTTTTTTTCTTAATAAGGTAATATAAACCTCATCCCCGGTGCGTGCCAGACCGCCACATACACAAATTCTCTCCGCCAACGGACGGAGTCTCCTTTGTATATGCACGGCGTCTCATTACAACATGCAATTCGATTACAACCAACAACATCAACATCAACCATCAACCATACAGTAGACATACATCACCATGCAAAACCCGTTTATAAAGCGGCGTCAACGTTTGGAAAGGATAAAACCCAGCGTTTGTAAAATCTGTGCCCACACGGCACTTCGTTTTGAGAAAACATTTTCGCAACCAATTAGTTTATTGTGAAAACGTGCCGCGTAAGAAAAACACCACTAACAGTATCAAAAGCATAAGGGTACATCTCATCCACAGAGCTAACTAATACATATCCACAACTAAGGTAATCCACAATTAAAGTAGTCCACATGCAAATTAACTATTTAAAACATAAAAGGAAATGAGATATAAAATCAAGTGTCATGACTACGGTCCTCGCGACGCAGTCTCACCGCCATCCCGGCTAACGCACCTAGTAATACCTGTCACGGAGTGGGTAAAGTCAGTGACAAACAAAGTAGATGTTTAAATAACAATAAGAAAGGAAAAGCAAACCGAATACACCAGGACCTTTCGCTAAAACCTGAAACTCACATTACTCATTTTATTTACTTTAGTGCCACCGTCCCGTCGGGGTTGTCAACGTCTCCCCTCGCAGGACAATTGATGCCCCCTTCACGGGCTAGTGCGGTACCTTTAGCCGCCGTGAAGAGGTCCCCACCTTACGTGGGGAGCACGAGTCACATAGACCGCTTCTCCGGAAAAGTACACCCATGCGGAGGCCAATCCGCCTGTGTATGTGCAACATCCAAAAACGGATTTGCCGAGATCGGCGTGTAGTGAGCACCGCGACCGCAGCCGCATCAGTTGTTAGACAAAAACATTTATGCGAAAGGCTAAACTGTCCATCTACTTTGTTAGGCAAATTGAGAGCAATTTAATGATGATAGATGCACTTACTGCACTTGTTGCACTTATAGCAACTGTACCCACCTTGTTGGAGAGCAATCGGAACACCTGTATCCTTCGCACTCTCCCACTGCACCCCTGGACCTAAAGAAAGTCCGTACGGATAACTATGATTAGAAACATACACTAACATATTAAATCGTAATAGACCCCACTATAATCTTTTTGACGGACAAAGACCCGGCACCGTCCGGTTTGCCGTAACCGGAACCCCCCGCACCGCCATCGCCGTCCGTCGGAGCCCCGCGCGGCGCGGCTCCACGGGCGGCGCCCGCAAGGTGTCCGCGCGGCGCCCGCGCGGGTGCTGTCCGCGCGGCGGCCGCGCGGTGTCCGCGCGGCGCCCGCGCGGGTGCGGCCCCGCGCGGCGCCCGCGCGGGGTTTGCCCGCGCGGCGCCCGCGGGGGTGCCCCGCGCGGCGCCCGCGCGGGGTTTGCCCGCGCGGCGCCCGCGGGCGTGCCCCGCGCGGCGCCCCACGCGGTGTCCCGCGCGGTGCCCCGCGCGGCACCCCGCCCCGCGCGCGCCCGCGCGGGTGCGGGCCCGCGCGGCGCCCGCGCGGTGCCCGCGCGGGTGCGGGCCCGCGCGGTGCCCGCGCGGGTGCCCCGCGCGGCGCCCCGCGCGGTGTCCCGCACGGTGCCCCGCGCGGCACCCCGCCCCGCGCGGCGCCCGCGCGGGTGCGGGCCCGCGCGGCGCCCGCGCGGTGCCCGCGCGTTCCCGTCGCCGCTTGCGGCTGCGTCCGTCCGCGGCTCTCCTCCGCGCGATGCCCTAGCGGCACCGCGCGTCTCCGCCGCCCGTTCCGTGCCCTTGCATGATGACGATGATGGCGACGGTAACGGGGTTGACGGAGAAACCCAAGAACTTGACGAAAGAGACGACGGAAAAATCCGGAAAAATTACTAAAAATTATTTTACTAACCGGAGATCGTCGGGAAGGTCGCCCGGTCGTGATTTTGCCTTCGGATCGGTGTTCGGGACGATCGGGCTCCTTCTCTTTTTCCTTCTCCTTCCTTCGTCTAGGGTTCCGTCTTTTTCCTTTTCCCTTTTCTTTCTCTCCTCACCGGTTAGGGTTTTTATTTTTCTTTTCTTTCCTTTCCGATAATCGGGATCCCTTATATAATCCGTACTTTATCTTTAATTAATTTCTCTTTAATTCGTACGTAAGAGAATTATTATTTTTCGTCTTGGATAATTAATTAACTAATTATCCCCTACGAGATAAGCCACCTTATCTCTAACGGGTGCAAGATATTTTGCACGGATTCCGATGCACGACTAATCACCGTATCACTTTGAATCCCGTTCTGGGGGATCCCGGTATCGGATTTCAGATCCGATCGCGCCGTCGGCTTTCTTTTTCCGCGCTCTATCGCAGAAAAATACTAGCACCTCACAATGGCCAACTTTTAAGAGTTAAATAATTTTATTTCACTTAAAGGCTTAAATGACTACATGTAAGTCAAAAATACCCCGAAAGGCCGGATCACTACATGATCACATGGAGAAGCTGTTCCAAGATTTGTATACTGAGGAGCGTGACAAAGTGCATATTGCTGTGCACTACCTCGAGGACAGCGCGAGTAAATGGTAGAAGCGTCATCGGGCACAACACTTTGAGGGTCTGCCTGAACCCTCATGGACTGAGTTCAAGGCTGCGATGTACCATCACTATTTGAAGGAGACCACCAAGGAAGGTCTTGAGCGAGAGCTGGAGAACATACGTCAGGGAGACAGATCCATTCGCGAGTACAAGCAGGAGTTCTCGCGCATTGCTGACCTGGTTCCACAGGCAGTGCGCGAGGAACGGCGCAAAGTACGGCTTTTCTCCTAGGGGCTGAGGCACGAGATTCGCCGCCAGCTCTCTTCCCACCTGATCACCGACTTCGACAATTGTGTGGAGCGGTCCCTATCCATTGAGGCGGTTTATTTGAGCCGCAACTCCACTGTTGTCTGCAGAAAAAAATTGGGAAAGGTTTGGAACATGGGTATTTTCAGTTTATAGTAAAATTCGGGAGGTTTCGGACTGGGACGAAGTCCCCGAAGGCGAAAAGTGAGTTGGAGTCGGCAGTTATGGGAGCCAGTTTTTGGATTGAGCACATCGACTCTACGGTTGAGCTTTTTGAGTGGGAAAAACTTTGGACATGTGTATTTTCAGATTACAGCGGAGTTCGGAAAGTTCCGGACTGATGCGGAGGCCCCGGGGGCAAAAAGTGAGTTGGAGTTGGCTTATTTTGAATTATTTAATTTAATTAATTAATTAAATTAGTGTTGCCTGTGAAGGAATTAGCGAAAGAAAGAAAGAAAGAAAAGGGAATTAAAAGAGGTTGGGTTGTTAGTGTTGGTGTTGGTGTTTGGAGAGAGAGTTGGATTTCCTTGTCATTATGCACCATGCACCAGCCACTAATTAATTAAAAGTGCCATGTCATCGTCTCCTCCAAACTCAAACAGAGGATTTTTCCTCAAACAGAGGAATGAGAGGAATGGGAAAGAGGAGAAAAAGAAGAAGAATTGAAGGGAAGTAAAAGAGGATTTTGATCGTCTTGACACCGCGAATCTATTGTTAGTAGCCGCGCGGAGCGCGCGCGAAGAACTTGAGTGAGGAGTAACGGTTCTTTTTTTGAAGCTTTAGTTTTTAGGATTTTTGTTGATTTGGTTGGAGTTGAATGGGGTTTTGGATGAGATTGGTGTTGATGATTGGTGGAGTGGACTTGGTTTTTGCTATCCATGGGTGGAGGAGCCGCGCAGTTTGGGCGCGGGGGCGCGCAGCGGGCGCGCACGCGCGCCGCGGGCATGGGCACCGCGCATGCAGGACCTGAGCGGGGATCTTGGCGGTTGGCTTGGAGTTCTGGAACCGAGAGGGAGGTTCTGGAACAAGCAATTGGGTACCGGTACTACTTGTAGAGTACCGGTGGTACCCCATTGCCAGGATGCCATTTTAATGATTTTTTAGTGGGCAGTTTGGTCTTTTTACCTCCCCCAACCCCCCAGGTTGACTGGTTGACCCTCTTTCCTCTATATATGTGGACTCCCCCACCTCTCTTATCAGCAAAAATTAGAGAAAGAGAAAAAATGAAAGAGAGCAAGGAAAAAAAAAAGAAAGAGAAGAAGTGAAAAAGAAAGAAAAACAAAGTGATGGAGCAAGATGGTGATCCTGCTGCTTGGAGTTGAGCTGAGCCGCGCGCGCATCGAGCTAAGTACGTGGTGAGTTGGCAGATTCTTTTATTTTTGGATTTGGTTGTGATTTTTGTAGGAGATTTTGAATGGATTAGTTGTTCTTTCCATGTTTTCGTGTGCACATTGAGGAGCGGCTTGTGTGCTGTTGGTTGCGAGCTTGCGAATTTTCACTGCGCGGAGCCGAGGGCATGTGCGCGTGCTATGTGGTGACTGTGGAGTGAGCCGAAGCGCGCCGGATATTTGT
This sequence comes from Tillandsia fasciculata, assembly GCA_029168755.2. Taxonomy (NCBI): domain Eukaryota; kingdom Viridiplantae; phylum Streptophyta; class Magnoliopsida; order Poales; family Bromeliaceae; genus Tillandsia; species Tillandsia fasciculata. Next base: position 563,411 of record CM054946.1, on the reverse strand, counting down.
AGAGGACCCGAGGGATATGCTCGAGCTTCCGGGGAATTTTTTGGGATTCGCGACAGTGTTCGCGCGCGCGCGCGGCGCGATTTTCATTTTTTTTTTTTTTTTTTGCAGATTCGAGGCAGCGAGCGGTTCGGCACTTCAACGACTTCAGCGATTGCCTGCGGAATGCTTTTGAGGTGGGTTGTAATTTCGTCAAGATTTATGGAATGCCCTCTAAAGCTTCTGTATGCATGTTGAGCATGTGTAGGTTACTGTTTTTATACTTGTTAAATCTGATAGTTGCCTAGAAAATTGTGGGAAGACATTTATGAGACCCTGATATTTTTAGCATGATCTAGGAATGATTTGACACTAGATTGCATGATTAGTTGGCATTAGATGGGCATCTGAACCGTTTTAAAAATCGTCGGACCGATTTTAATGAAAAACTGAGTTTTGAAAATGGTTTAAAAATATTGTGAGCTTCCAGAGGGATTGTGTAGGTTCAGGATGCATGTGTACTCGTGCCGGAGGGCCGAGTGGATTTTTAGAGCTTTGTGTGTGAATTTATAGTGTCATGAGAGTTATACTTCCTTGCTGGGATTATTCTAGATCATGGTTTTGTATATTCTGATTTGGTAGTGGAGTTGGTTCTCCAATTTGGTTTCGAGAGGTAGGGCTCTGGCTGATTAAGTCGTGGAGGTTTCCCGACTTAGCCATGGGATGTGCATTATCAGATTGGGTCGTTGAGGGTTCTCCGACATAGCTATGAGAGGGATTGGCATTCCTTGATCCAGTCGTGGAGGGTTCCCGACTATGATGTGTTATCTAGTTTTGGGTATCCTATCTGTTTGATCGAGGATCATAACCTGCATGTGCCATTTATGAGACAGTTGAGACTGACTAGATACTAGAGCTCGGTGGGGTCGCTCCCCTCGGGTACGCTCCGGATGCGTGATGATGATTGAGATAGACAGACTAGGACGCCCCACGGGGGTGGGCAGGTGCGTTCCTAGTGGTCAGTTTAGGACGCCCCACGTGGAGTGGGTAGGTGAGTTCCTAGTAGTCAGTAGTACGCCCCACGTGGAGTGGGCAGGTGCGTAGGACGCCCCACGTGGAGTGGGCAGGTGTGTTCCTATACGACAGGCGCGGGCTTGACTGAGCCAGCTTTGGGCAGTCACTGAGATTTGGGTTTTGAGAGCACCTCGTGTGCGAGTGGTGCGTAGCTTGCTCTTAGATGAGTTTTTCCTTGAGCATGATACTTGAGGCATTTAGTAGTGAGGGCGTATGCATAGCAGGTTCATAGTAGAGGTTTTCTTAAGCATGTGGTTATGATATTAGTTGTAGCTCATTTCCTGCTTTCATTATATATCTATCTGCATACCTATCTTTTGTGCCTCCAGTAGACTTAGTGGGCATACCACGGATATTGGTGACGGTACCCACTGAGATCTACCTTCTGCAGTAGATCTCACACCCGCAGCGGTGACAGGTTCCTGAGGTAGCTGTTCCGGCTTGGTTCGCGCTGAGACAGTTGATCGAGGTGAGGACGTGGCTATTTAGTTCCTTACCAGCTTTGAGAGTCTGAGGTAGATGTACCCTGTATTTTGTGTTTCCACTTTTGTACTGGACAGTCTGAGTGTTTAGTGAGGTTTTGTATTTTATTTGACAGTTGTGAGAGGTTGTTCTGAGGATTATTTATTTATTTTTATCAGATGTTCAGTGATTTTCTATAGCTTTTGGTTTTAGTTCCTTTTCAGCTCTGATACATGTTTAGCTATAGATCTGACTTGCAGGGTAGACGCTTCGTCTGTGCGGCAGTTTTCGTACAGATGGCGGATCTGTTGGCGAGCCCGGGTCGCAGTTTCGACCCCGGGGCGTGACAGATTAGGGTGGTATCAGAGCCTAAGAATATAGGTCGTTGAGGACTTAGTGACCCTAGGCTTTTCGTTGGGCAGTAGGATGACTGTCGTGAGAGATAGGATTTTAGCGAGAGTCCTGATTGAGTTTGTACCTCCCCCGAGGGATTGGGGCGAGTGATTTTACATGTTTATTCTCTAAAGTGATTATGTTGGCTGTAGACAACATAATGCTTTAGAAAGGTTAACATGTATTAGACTTTCGCTTGATTGGGTCGAGAGTGTTTGAGGTTTGGTTGGTTGTGACAGTCGTCCTTGTTGCCCCTGAGATGCCGTGCAGCGGCGAGGGTGTGTTTGGCCTTGGATGAGGAGCCCGATCAGCGGGAGGCTGAATGGACAGAGTAGAGAGCATCGACTGAGGTATCGCCAGTAGTATCTCTAGCCGTGGCATTGTCGACTTCGACCCAATTCGCATGGTGAGTAGTGCAGAAGCAGCAAGAGTTGCCGATTGGTTGTTGTTCATCCGCCAGTTCCATCCCCTACAGATTTTGGGGCGGAGTTGGAGCCTTGGGAGGCCGAGAACTGGATTGCTGTTTGGGAAAGGTTGTTTGAGGACTTGTTCATCCAGGTGAAGCATCAGGTGCTCTTGGTTGCGCACCTTTGGATAGGGACGCCGAGTGTTGGTGGCATCGAGTTCGTTTTGTTGGACCACCAGGAGAGTGGTTGAGGATTTGGAGCGAGTTTCTATGATTGTTGAGCAGAGTACCCCACGTCGCCCAGGATGAGGCCTAGGAGATTGATCATGTTTGAGAGGGGACTGCTTCGAGATATCTATCACCTTGTCCATGCTCGATGGATTGGCCGAGGATCTGTGATCATGTCCGAGAGAACGAAGAGCGAGGGACCAGCTCCAGAGAGAGGCGTCCAGCATCGTCGGATTTGGGATAGTCAAGTGGATCGAGGTTGCCATGATTCCAGTCACAGGATCATGAGCCTCAGAGGAGACAGAGACTAGGAGGTTCTCGACAGTTGAGGCACCCGCAGCAGTGTTTGGATGACTGTGTCTTTTGCGGTGGGCCGCATTCATCGCCATAGAGTGACTTCAGGAAAGGGCGATGCTTTTCACATGGATAGTCAGGACATTTTCAGGCAGAGTGTTCCAGAGTGGTGCTCATGGATTTGCCGCTTGCGACGGCACCCCACTACCCCTTCAGGATGTATAGGTTCATCCGACTTACCGGCAGGCTGATAGAGCCGTGACGCCGAGACAGATAGAGCGATGGCTACTAGCATCTAGTGGATGAGATTGTGCAGCCGGTTAGAGGACGCCAGGATAGTGGATCGCGTCTTACCGGGTGTGGTTCTGCTGACGGTTGTCAGAGTTGGAGCATGGTCGATGCCGACACTGCTTGCACATGTTTTAGGAGAGCAGGGGTAGCTTCGTGTGGGCCGGAGATGGGATTGTTGGCTTATGCACATGAGGATCAGGTTCCATATCACGTATAGCACATGGGTGAGTGTTGCCAGTTCCGCCCAGTGCTGTAGGACCTTGGATTTGATCCTAGAGTTGTTAGTCCTACATCAGCTCTGAGATGTTGATATGAGGTTGGATAGGGATTGCATAACCCAATGTTATACTATCATGGATTGTCGAGAGAGGACAATGACCCTCCGTGGACCTGGCTAGGAGGAGTGTGTTTATAGAGGGTGTTAGAGCACGACAGAGGTTGAGTCGTGGTCGTATCGCTTCGTTAGCGACTGTTGAGGAGGTGCCTACGGCGGCACCGGGACTAAGGAATATTTTTATCGCCGTGTGATCTCGAGTGAGAGTCTACGAGATCTGATTCAAAGCCGCCGTTTGGTGAGATTGAGGTCGAGGCAGTGATTGACGTGGTTTTGAAAACCGTGCCGACTTCGGCAGCACCCCTTGGAGTATTACCCGTGAGACATAGAGAGAGAGCCGATAGCGCAGTTGCGGGATTTGATGGATCGGGAGGTCTGTGTGACCAGTACCACATCGTGGGATACGACAGTGAGGATCTGAGAGATTGATATGTTGGATGTGATGCCATGCCGTTCGTACACGGCAGTGTTGCCACGTTGTGAGTGCACAACGGTGAGGTTCTCTAGCGGTTTGAGCACAGTCAGGTTTGGATCGAATTTCGGTGGATGCCCTTTTTCTAGGATGGGTAGCACTATGGAACTTTACTGCCGAGGGCTGTGCCCTGATAGAGTTCATGGACCCGGTAGGGGCATTTTGAGCTTGCAGCAAGGTCAAGTGGATTGATTAAGGCCCTGCGGCCTTTTGGATTTGCGGAATTGGGTGTTCCAGCGATACTTGGACCGGGTTGTTGTACCGGCGTGAGTTTGAGCTCTACACCTAGTTGTGGTTCCAGTTGCTGATTTGGATTTATACAGGGCTGGTTAATTTGATTATTTGGATTTATTCCGAGGTGACATAGAGCATAGGGAGCACTTGAGGATAGTGCGGCAACTTCTTAGAGGAAAGAAGTTATTTGCCGAGTTGGGAGAGTTTGCGCTTGACCTTGGAAGGTTCTGTGTTTAGGCCATGTGTTTTTAGCTACAAGAGTGACTGGGGACCCAATGAAGAGTGATACCGTTGGGAATCAGCCTAAGCCTATGATTGTGGCAGATGTCTGAGGCTTTTTGACTATGCAAGGCCAGTGTAGCTTGGAAGAGGCAAAGCTGAGGAGGATACCAGCATTGATACAGATATTGCCTGTGATAGAGAGATCATGGAGTTATCCAGAGATCCTTGAGCCTGAAGTACAGGGTTACTCAGGAGGACTTTGATTGAGGCTACGCCGGTAGACAGAGTTATTGGAGCGGTATGATTGATTTAGTATATCATTATTCCGGCATGGACATTATGATCAGTATGCCTTGGTTAGACGAGGATTGGAGACATTCGAGTGGCCGATGCAATTCCTGCTTGTGAGGCAAAGGAATTTGTTTAATCGGGTTATATCCTGGATGAAGATTCAGTAGAGCCATCCTGATGAGTGAGAATGACCACCTGAGAGCCTGAGGATGAGTTGGGGATCTCCTATCCCCATCTGATTGAGATACCCTCCTGAGTTATGGATTTACTTTTGGTTTCGAGGACGAAACCTTTTTAAGGAGGGGAGAGTGTAGAGTACCGGGACTTTGTAGAGTGTACCGACCTCGCAAGATGGCGTGGTGCGGAGAAATCGCCTCGGGCGTGTTCCATACATGTTTACAGATGAGTTCGAGTTGAGTCGGATCGGCGTGGAAGCCCCAGCTGGAATCGGAATTTTTCCGGGCATTGTGCGCCGTTAGAGGACTGGTTTGTTTGAGCCGCAACTCCACTGTTGTCTGCAGAAAAAAATTGGGAAAGGTTTGGAACATGGGTATTTTCAGTTTACAATAAAGTTCGGGAGGTTTCGGACTGGGCGGAGACCCCGAAGGCGAAAAGTGAGTTGGAGTCGGCAGTTATGGGAGCCTGTTTTTGGATTGAGCACATCGACTCTACGGTTGACCTTTTTGAGTGGGGAAAATTTTGGACATGTGTATTTCAAATTACAGCGGAGTTCGGGAAGTTCCGGACTGATGCGGAGGCCCTGGGGGCAAAAAGTGAGTTGGAGTTGGCTTATTTTGAATTATTTAATTTAATTAATTAATTAAATTAGTGTTGCCTGTGAAGGAATTAGTGAAAGAAAGAAAGAAAGAAAAGGGAATTAAAAGTGGTTGGGTTGTTAGTGTTGGTGTTGGTGTTTGGAGAGAGAGTTGGATTTCCTTGTCACTATGCACCATGCACCAGCCACTAATTAATTAAAAGTGCCATGTCATCATCTCCTCCAAACTCAAACAGAGGATCCTCAAACAGAGGAATGAGAGGAATGGGAAGGAGGAGAAAAAGAAGAAGAATTGAAGGGAAGTAAAAGAGGGTTTTGATCGTCTTGACACCGCGAATCTATTGTTAGTAGCTGCGCGGAGCTGCGCGGAGCGCGCGCGAAGAACTTGAGTGAGGAGTAACGGTTCTTTTTTTTGAAGCTTGACTTTTTAGGATTTTTGTTGATTTTGTTGGAGTTGAATGGGGTTTTGGATGAGATTGGTGTTGATGATTGGTGGAGTGGACTTGGTTTTTGCTATCCTTGGGTGGAGGAGCCGCGCAGTTTGGGCGCGGGCGCCCGCAGCTGAGGCGCGCAGCGGGCGCGCACGCGCGCCGCGGGCATGGGCGCCGCGCGTGCAGGACCTGAGCGGGGATCTTGGCGGTTGGCTTGGAGTTCTGGAACCGAGAGGGAGGTTCCGGGACAAGCAATTGGGTGCCGGTACTACTTGTAGAGTACCGGTACCCCATTGCCAGGATGCCATTTTAGTGATTTTTTAGTGGGCAGATTGGTCTTTTTACCTCCCCCAAGCCCCCAGGTTGACTGGTTGACCCTCTTTCCTCTATATATGTGGACTCCCCCACCTCCTCTCTTATCAGCAAAAATTAGAGAAAGAGAAAAAATGAAAGAGAGCAAGGAAAAAAAAAAGAAAGAGAAGAAGTGAAAAAGTAAGAAAAACAAAGTGATGGAGCAAGATGGTGATCCTGCTGATTGGAGTTGAGCTGAGCCGCGCGCGCATCGAGCTAAGTACGTGGTGAGTTGGCAGATTCTTTTATTTTTGGATTTGGTTGTGATTTTTGTAGGAGATTTTGAATGGATTAGTTGTTATTTCCATGTTTTCGTGTGCACATTGAGGAGCGGCTTGTGTGCTGTTGGTTGCGAGCTTGCGAATTTTCACTGCGCGGAGCCGAGGGCGTGTGCGCGTGCTATGTGGTGACTGTGGAGTGAGCCGAAGCGCGCCGGATATTTGTAGAGGACCCAAGGGATATGCTCGAGCTTCCGGGGAATTTTCCGGGATTCGCGACAGTGTTCGCGAGCGCGCGCGGCGCGGTTTTCATTTTTTTTTTCGGCAGATTCGAGGCAGCGAGTGGTTCGGCGCTTCACCGACTTCAGCGATTGCCTGCGGAATGCTTTTGAGGTGGGTTGGAATTTCGTCAAGATTTATGGAATGCCCTCTAAAGCTTCTGTATGCATGTTGAGCATGTATAGGTTACTGTTTTTATACTTGTTAAATCTGATAGTTGCCTAGAAAATTATGGGAAGATATTTATGAGCCCCTGATATTATTAGCATGATCTAGGAATGATTTGACACTAGATTGCATGATTAGTTGGCATTAGATGGGCATCTGAATCGTTTTAAAAATCGTCGGACCGGTTTTAATGAAAAACTGAGTTTTGAAAATAGTTTAAAAATATTGTGAGCTTCCAGAGGGATTGTGTAGGTTCAGGATGCATGTGTACTCGTGCGGGAGGGCCGAGTGAATTTTTAGAGGTTTGTGTGTGAATTTCTAGTGTCATGAGAGTTATACTTCCTTGCTGGGATTATTCTAGATCATGGTTTTGTATATTCTGATTTGGTAGTGGAGTTGGTTCTCCGATTTGGTTTCGAGAGGTAGGGCTCTGGCTGATTGAGTCGTGGAGGTTTCCCGACATAGCCATGGGATGAGCATTATCAGATTGGGTCGTTGAGGGTTCTCCGACATAGCTATGAGAGGGATTGGCATTCCTTGATCTAGTCGTGGAGGGTTCCCGACTGTGATGTGTTATCTAGTTTTGGGTATCCGATCTGTTTGATCGAGGATCATAGCCTGCATGTGCCATTTATGAGACAGTTGAGACTGACTAGATACTAGAGCTCGGTAGGGTCGCTCCCCTTGGGTACGCTCCGGATGCGTGATGATGATTGAGATAGACAGACTAGGACGCCCCACGGGGGTGGGCAGGTGCGTTCCTAGTGGTCAGTTTAGGACGCCCCACGTGGAGTGGGCAGGTGCGTTCCTAGTAGTCAGTAGTACGCCCCACGTGGAGTGGGCAGGTGCGTAGGACGCCCCACGTGGAGTGGGCAGGTGCGTTCCTAGACGACAGGCGCGGGCTTGACTGAGCAAGCTTTGGGCAGTCACTGAGATTTGGGTTTTGAGAGCACCTCGTGTGCGAGTGGTGCGTAGCTTGCTCTTAGATGAGTTTTCCCTTGGGCATGATACTTGAGGCATTTAGTAGTGTGGGCGTATGCATAGCAGGTTCATAGTAGAGGTTTTCTTAAGCATGTGGTTATGATATTAGTTGTAGCTCATTTCCTGCTTTCATTATATATCTATCTGCATACCTATCTTTTGTGCCTCCAGTAGACTTAGTGGGCATACCGTGGATATTGGTGACGGTACCCACTGAGATCTACCTTCTGCAGTAGATCTCACACCCGCTGCGGTGATAGGTTCCTGAGGTAGCTGTTCCGGCTTGGTTCGCGCGGAGACAGCTGATCGAGGTGAGGGCGTGGCTGTTTAGTTCGTTACCAGCTTTGAGAGTCTGAGGTAGATGTACCATGTATTTTGTGTTTCCACTTTTGTACTGGACAGTCTGACTGTTTGGTGAGGTTTTGTATTTTATTTGACAGTTGTGAGAGGTTGTTCTGAGGATTATTTATTTATTTTTATCAGATGTTCAGTGATTTTCTATAGCTTTTGGTTTTAGTTCTTTTTCAGCTCTGATACATGTTTAGCTATAGATCTGACTTGCAGGGTAGACGCTTCGTCTGTGCGGCAGTTTCCGTACAGATGGCGGATCTGTTGGCGAGCCCGGGTAGCAGTTTCGACCCCGGGGCGTGACAGCGAGGGTACACATCGTGCGAGCGACTGCGACTAAAGACATGGCCGATGCTTCAAGTGTGGCCAACCTGGACATATATCTGTGATGTGCCCGCGGGGATCTGCACCCGCGCAGATTGCAGCTCCTATACCAGCAGCTCCACGTCGACGACAGGGTCCGGCGCCTAGTTCTGCTTCCCCTGGGCGTCCCCCTCTTCCTCGACCACCTACTAGGACGCATCAGACCGCTGGTGGACGCGTCTTTGCTCTGACTCAGGGTGAGCCTACTCCGGAGGAGAACCTAGCAGCCGACTAGACATCATTTCTGGGTAGAGATCCCTAGTCATAGCGTCCTTATCGACAAAACACTCCGATTATGCCCGATTCATCTTGGCGGACGGAGTTTTTCTATATCTTTGTTCGTCCTCAAACTTCGTCAATACGACGTGATGTTAGGGATGAACTGGTTATCTAGATATCGGGCTACTATCGACTGTACTTTTCGAAGATTGTCATTGGATCCGCTTGGTGGAGCAGAGTTGATCTACTCGGGTTTCGAGCCTTCAGCATATTTGGGGATCTGTTCTGTGACCCCAGTTCGTCGCTTAGAGAGTGGGCGTGTGGCATATCTTGTTATGGCTGTCAACACCCTTACTGTTACTCGTCGGATCGAGGATATCCCCATTGTGCGGGATTTTTTGAACATATTTCCTGCTGAGCTTCCGGGGATGCCACTCGAGCGGGAAATTGATTTCGTCATCGATCTTGTACCTGGCACATCTCCTATTTCGCGAGCGCCCTACCGCATGGCGTTTGCGGAATTGAAGGAGTTGAAGACGGAGTTAGAGGATTTATTGACCTTGGGTTTTATTCGACCCAGTGTTTCTCCATGGGGCGCACCTGTGCTCTCTGTGAAGAAAAAGGAAGGTAGTCTGCGTCTGTGCATCGATTATCGGGAGTTGAACAAGGTTACGATCAAGAACCGTTATCCTCCCCCGCGGATTGACGATCTTTTCGACCAACTCCAGGGGTCGGTTGTAGAGATCCAGATCTCCGTGTAGCTTTCCCCCATATTTCGAGGTGTGGAACACCTGTTGGTGGTGTGTTGGGGCCACAACACGTCAAAAGGATGTGTTGGATGGACTAAGAGAGGGTTTGGGGTCAAGCCTGTCTTTCGGCTGCATTTGCCATATTTTAGAAGTGGTTTCAGGCTGATTGGAGGCCGTATTTGGATTCAGCACGGAAAAATGTTTGAAAACGGCTATTTACTTGTATTTTTCTGAGTCCGGACGCCCAAAAATGGACAACCAAAAGTTTTCTGTGCAAAATGGTGCATGGGGGGAGCCGTGGACCGGCGGGTGACACGTGGCGGCCTGGGATTGGCCGGCGCACGCTGTCTGGTCCACAGGGGAGTGCCGCTGGTGCACGGTGGACCGGCGGGGACACGTGGCGACCATCTATTGGCGGGTCCGCGCTGCGCGGTCAACGGGGAAGAGCAGCCAGCGCATGGATTGGGGAGCGCCACGTGGCGGCCCCGGATTGGGCGGCTCATGCACGCACAGTGCACGCGAGGGCGTGCGGCTGTGGCCGTACGTGTGACACCCCCGGAATTTGGATTAGTCCTCTATATAAATGATATAATAGGACTAAATCTCTAACCCGGCTATAGCATTTTGGATGGTAGCAAGATCCAAGAGGAACATGAGAGTTAAGCGTGCTAGAGCTAGAGTAGTTCTAGGATGGGTGACTCCCTGGGAAGTGGGGCGTCACAGTTGGTATCAGAGCCATTCACCAGCCGGAAATGTAAGATGAGTCTCGGCTGAGCCAGGGTTATATAGCGGGTAGAGAGAGGCTCCCCGGCTAATGACCGTTGTGAGTGGAGTGCAGCTCCTCACAAGGTCGGCTAAGGCTAGCGAGACGAGTCTCACATCGCCTGGTGCTTGTGAGTGTGCTTGAGCCTGACGTGGACATCAGGGCTTAAAGGGGGGAAGAATGTGACACCCCCGGAATTTGGATTAGTCCTCTATATAAATGATATAATAGGACTAAATCTCTAACCCGGCTATAGCATTTTGGATGGTAGCAAGATCCAAGAGGAACATGAGAGTTAAGCGTGCTAGAGCTAGAGTAGTTCTAGGATGGGTGACTCCCTGGGAAGTGGGGCGTCACAGTACGCACACGGGCGTAGGTGCGGCAAGCGCGCCGGCTGGCGTGCCGGGCGGGGCACCACACGCGGCGCTACGTGGCGCCGCGCCACTGGCGTGCGCGACGCACCCCGCGAGGCCGCCCAGGCCATGCGGCAGCGCCCGGTTCCCCGAGCGCCGCTGTCCCTTGCTTGGGGACACATGTCGCACCCGGGTGAATCCGGGCGCTGTTTTTGTGGGCCGGGCCGATCGCGGATTTGGCGCCCGAATCTTTTGGGCGCCCGAATCCGAAAGCCCATGTGGGCTGGGCTGGGCCTATTTAAACCCCTCCTCTCTCTATTTTTCTGCTCTTTCCGAGTTTTAGAGAGAGATTGAGAGAGAGGGCTCTTTAGAAAACTTGTTCCTCTTGATATTTTTGATCTTGTAGTGGATCCCCAGGATTTTTGGAGGCTCGGCAGCGGCGATTTTGGTTTTACAGTGCACCTCGACGTTTCCCTTTTTTGGCCCGTTTCCATTGCAATTCAATCGGAAATTTCCTGTACGCAAACCAGGTGGAATTTTTGGGCGATTTTTGCAACAGGGCGTTCCTAAGAGGTAAGACTTCGATTTTTGTGTTGACCGCTTTGCTCAGTTTTGAATTTTGGCACGGTTCCCGAGGCACATTTTGACGCCATTTTCTGTGGTGGATTTTTGGGCAGCATGGGCTTGTTTGATTTTTATCTTGGCCTATGAGCATCGGATCAAGGCATATAAATACTCGTTTTGGATCTACTCGTCGCAAGGAACGGAATTGTATTTTTTTTGGATTTTTCGGAGCAATGCACAGAGGTAAAAATTCCTCTTTTTTTGTGCTGTTTGGAAAAATAGTAAATGTTGTATTTTGGGTATTATACTTACACCGAGTGCGATGTTTTGTGCAGTAGTGCACTGTTTTCGGCGGGATGCGGAGTTAGAGGACTGTGGACAGCGAGGGCCCTTTTTGGGTGTGGATTACGCATTTCGAGGTGGGTGGTTGTTGCTTACCTCACTTTTGACTTGCTCACTAGGAATATTAGAGATCCCCTAAATTAAAAGTGATAATTGATATCCTATTTGAGAATCGCATGTGTTGACCCCACAGATTATGTGACAGCTTATCTATGTTAAATTGGGACATTATTGTAGGAACAAATGTTATAGCATAACCTCGTATGCAAAATGACTTATCATATTGGAACATCAAGAATTATCCTTTTTAAAATGAATATTAAATACTTTCTTTTAGTTTTAAAAAGAGGACATTTGCATGCTTGTATGGACATCTAGTTAGGCCATTATTTATTACTACACTATCATTAGGACTTGACTTAGGAGAAACCATGTTTCGTTGTTCTCCTTTTTATTTAGATGCATGTTGCTCGAGTTTGAGCAGGGGTTCGGGATAGTGTAGTTGAGGCCATTGAGTCTGGGACAGGTTAGACTCGATTATGGATTGTGGTGCATTGTGGTAACCGCGGACATTAGGCGGTTGACCAGATGTTGGTTACTTTATCAGATTTGGACTTATGGGGTATTGCGGCGACTGCGGACATTGGGCGGTTGACCGGATGTTTATTATTGTATCAGATTGGGGATCGAGGTTCATTAGTGGATGGAGTTTCCCACTTTGATCATAGTCGTGATCTAGTCCTGCTATTGTGAGATATTGGTGACATGGTTATTTTACTCGTGTGGGTCGCTCCCCTCGAGGCCACTCCGGAGTAGGCAGTTGACATATTGGCCATTGAGTGCCAGACCTGATGGCCAGTGAGTGCCAGACGTGAGCATCGGTCAGTGAGTACTGATTGGTTAGCAGATACTTGTGACAGTTGAGCAGGCAGTGCCAGTGATTACTGGTCCATTGATTGGGTTTATTCAGGCAGTTAGCCTCACAGTTGCATGCATACAGTTACTTTTTGGCATTGCATTTAGAGGCATAGCAGTGGTAGTTTTCCTTTTATCAGCAGCCTTTATAGCTTACCAGTGTTCTTTCCTTTTTGCCTCTAGTAGTCCTAGTGGGTATGTCAAAGTTTGAGGCTTTACCCACTAGGGGAGGCTACTGGTTTATCTAGTAGTTCTCACCCCTATAGTTGTTTTCTGTCTCTTCCCCTTTGTTTTGTAGAGTTATCTGCGGGAGCTGCTGGGTCATCAGCGACAGATCGAGATAAGAGGATAGTGGATTAGCTAGATCGACTGCCCAGACCGTGAGAGTAGCTGGACTTTTATTGTACCCCTTTTTGTATCTCAGGCTGTAGTACTTTATTTTTGGGTCTGGCTTTAGCCAGCTGGTTGTATTTATTCAGTGAGCTGGGAGTTTATTGTACCTTATTCGCTTGTATCATATTTTCAGTCTGAGATATTATGTGGTTCTTTTTAGTTCAGCTCTGTATTATGCTCTTTTATTGTATATCTTATATCTGAGCAGGATACCGGCGCTTCGTGTACATGAGAAATTTTGTGGGCACGGCGGATCTGTTGGCGAGCCCGGGTTCTAGTTTACACTCGGGGCGTGACAGATTATGTTGGTATCAGAGCTTAGGGATAGGTCAGTTGGGACTTAGGAAACCCTAGGCTTTTGGCAGACCCTAGGATGATAGGGCGCGAGAGACGTGATATTTTACGAAAGTCGATGATTTATTTGTTTGACTCTTCCAGTGAGTGAAGAGGGATCGACATGTTCTATTTTTGGGAACAATTATGTTGGCTGCAGACAACATAAAGTTACATAACTAGAGGGATGTCTTTGACTTTCGCAAGATTGGGTTGTGGTTTCTTGTGGCAGGATGCCTCCCCGACGTCGGATTCCTACTCGGGGTACCCCTACACCCTCTGTTGAGTCGGAGCAAGCTGGACCTTCTGAGATGAGTGAGTTGAGGGCCTTGGTGGCCCAGTTGGCTAAGAGCCACCGCCGGCAGGAGCAAAGGATCGATCAGTTACTGGCCCAGAGAGAGGCACCGCCTCCGACTGTTCCTGAGGCCCCTGCACCACCAGTTGTACCACTCGTGCTGACGGCGCCATCGTCAAGTAGCGGGGCTCCGGGAGCGATCCAGCCTTTGACACCGGATGAGGAGCAGGATATCGCTGACAAGCTCACCAAGTTTTGTCAGCGAGGACCGCCTAGATTTTCGGGGCGAGATACACAGCCGTGGGAGATTGGGATGTGGCTATCAGCGAAGGAGAAGCTTTTCAGGGATTTCTTCATCGGCCCGAGGTACCAAGTGCACATAGTGGTGCACTGCCTGGACTGAGATGCAGATGCTTGGTGGCATCGGGTGGAGCCACTGGAGTTTCAGGTTACCCGACAGCTACCCTGGACCTAGTTTCGACGGATGATATTGGATACTTACTTCTCGACTAGTGTAAAGCGGAAGCTGGAGGATGACTTAAAGAACCTGCAGCAGGGCGACTGACCGGTTCAGGCTTACTATCAGGAGTTCACGCAATTACTCAACTGCGTGTCATTTGTCGCTCGTGATGGTCCCCATCAGGTGGAGTTATTCGAGGCAGGTCTCCGCACCGAGATATACACCTTGGTGCATGCTCAGAGGCTCCAGACTCTTGAGGAGGCCGCGGAGCATGCCCAGTGGGTGGAGAGAGAAGACCACGTGGTTGCCAGGCGAGGCGGTATGGTCGCGTAGAGTTCCGATAGGAAGCGACCAGCACTAGATGACGGGGGACAGGCCAGCTCATGGTGTCACGCCCCGGGGTCGAAACTGCGACCCGGGCTCGCTAACAGATCCGCCATCTGTACGGAAAACTGCCGTACAGACGAAGCGTCTAACCTGCAAAAGATAGAGCTACAGCTACACAGATATCAGAGCGGGTAATAAAAGCTGTAATATAAAATCTCACTACTAACAAGCTGAAAGTAAAACAAGCTCAATCTCCCAAGTACAAGGTGATGCAAAAGAAATCCACCTATACATCATCTACAAATCCAAAAGGGAGATAGCAAAACTAGGAATATAACAAATCATAACCAACTCCCACAGTCCGGGATGGTACATCTACCTCACTCTAAAGGAACAATGCTGGTAGGGAACTATCTCGCGACTCCCTGTCCTCGGTCCGTCAAGCCAGCTCGGGCAGGAACGGAAGAAGAAGCCTCAGCAACCTGTCACCGACAGAGGGTGTGAGAACTACATCCTACAGTAGTTCTCAGTAGGTACCGTCTCCAAGAACCACGGTCTGCCCACTAAGTCTACTAGAGGCACAAGATAACAGAAAAGACTGTGATAATAAGAAATAAGCTGGAAAAGTATCTACAGCTATCATGCCTCTATTACTATGCTCAATAGGAAAAAGAATACAGATGATGGTATGCAGCCACTCACCACTGACCATAAGTCACAAGTACTCTGACATCACTCTATCAATGTCACCCAATCTCTATGACTGCCTCATAGGGTCCAGTCAAGTAAAGCCTGCGCTCATCTACTGCCACTACGCCCAAACAGGACTTGGTCTTACGTAGGGTGTCCCACACGGACAATCTCAATCTCAAGCGAACTCTAGTGTATCAACTAGTCGCATCATCGCAGCCTCGTCAGGCTCGGTACCAACAACGCACCCGGGGCGAAGCTCGAGGGGAGCGACCCCACCGAACTCAAGTATCACAAGTATCTCATAACTGGCATGATATGCCAGGCTCAGCAGGCTATGATCCACGATCAAACAGATCGGTAACACGAGCTCAAAAGCACAACTCAGTCGGAAATAAACCTCGACTCAAATAAGAATAGCTCAACCACTCTCACAGCTATGTCGGAGAACTCTCTACGACTCAAGCTCACAACAACACCCCACTCATAGGCGAGAAGAACCGGCTGACGCGGTAAAGATCCGAAAATCCCAATAGACCGGTGCATAGAACCCCAATCAAACAAGAACACACTCTAGGCTCAGCCTATCGAAGTTCTCGATCCTTTACCGTTCAGGGATTCGGTCCCTCTCGGTTAAAGTGGGAAACTAAGTCAATACACAACTCACAGGCTGGAGATGCTCCACAGCCAGATCCGCAAAGGGTCCGAAACCCCCGGGAAACTAAAACCTGTGTCCCCAAGCAAGAAGAAACAGCCCTTAGAACCCAGATCACTCGAATCATCTCGGGTGGATAAGTTTATAAGAATCAGTGACGTTTATTACAGAAAACCATTTGATCTGAGGAAAATCTATCTTTTTAATGATTTTTAGTCTTTTTGGAAAACAATTGAAAACAAGTTTTATGTCCAGACCTCGAAGAGCTACTGCCTTCGTCCTATCAAACAAGAACAGACTCAGGCAACCCTGCGAGGCTTGGAAGAAAGTATTGGCTGACTAAAATCATGTGTTCGTCCAAAAAGGTTCTGGGTTCAAGGTCCTGCTAACACGCGTACACCACGATCACAACATGGTGGTGACGAGAAGGACAACGAAACTAATAACCCGGGACCACCGTTTATCTGAAACGGTTCCCAAAACACCAACACTGGCCTGACCCAGCAACCAGACCCCACTCGGCCCCCAGGCCCGAGTGCAACACCCGTCCCACAACACCCCGGCCACTCGGCCCACTACCCGGGCGAGGAACTATAAGTCCAGAAGGATATGCAATGTGTGGGATGTCTAAAGCATAAAAGAACCTAGCCCAGATTAAGGTTCTCTAGTAGTCTGGTTAAACACATGCACATATGACGGGGGTGCTAGTCAAAGTTCCAAGGAAACACTTACTAGCATGCAAATCCTATCATAATAGAATTAGAAGGAAGTCCGTAGACTTGGAGAGAAAACAAACCCACCTCGGCTTGCCACCAATTGCTTGTCGACACTTGCAATTGGGCTCAGCGGGATTACCTACCTCCACGAGGTCCGCACGCAAAATGAAGCACGATGCTGGAAATCCGCACGCAAAACGGAGTCACAAAAATCGCGCCCTCAAAAGATGACCCGAAGCAAGTCCGCGGCTCCACGCGGCGGAAAAACTCTCAACCGGCCCCGGCGGAAGCTGAACGACACTGCAAGAGGGCAGTAGAGAAGAGAATAGCAAATCAGTCAAAACGGTCGAAAACCGAGCATCCGACGGCGAAAAACGGCCTCCGTCGGCAAAAAACTGCGTAAAAACTGCTTGCGAAACCGCTCAGGAAAACTGCACAAAAACCGCTTGCGAAAACAGCTCGCGAAAATCCTGCGAAAACTGCTCGCGAAAAACTGCACGTGAAAAGCTCGCGAAAACTGCTCGAAAATCGCTCGCGAAAAACTGCTCGCGAAAATCCTGCGAAAACTGCTCGCGAAAAACTGCACGTGAAAAGCTCGCGAAAACTGCTCGAAAATCGCTCGCGAAAAACTGCCTGCAAAAACAGCGGAAAACGGCCTACGAAACCGCTCGCGAAAAACTGCTCGCGAAAACAGCTTGCGAAAACGGCCTGCGAAATCGCTCGCGAAAACAGCGGAAAACGGCCCTGCGAAACCGCTTGCGAAAACAGCGGAAAACGGCCCGGCACGCAAAACGGAGCGTTGCCGCGGACCCGGGGCACGCCGAACGGCGAAAAACGCAGCCGCGCGGCCTAGGAGAACGGCCGCGCGGCGCGAAGCCCGGCCGCGCAGCGCAGGGCTGCTGCGCGGCGCCGGAGCGCTCCGCGCGGCGCCCCCACGGCGCTGCGCGCGGCGCCCCGCGGCGCTGCGCGCGCCCGCTGCGGCGTGCACACTGCTGCGCGCGGCGCCCCGCGGCGCTGCGCGCGCCCGCTGCGGCGTGCACACTGCTGCGCGCGGCCCGCAGCGCTGCATGCAGCAGCGCGCGCCCGCGTGGCCCGCACGGGCCTGCGGGGCGGCGCGCGGCCCGCAGGACTGCGCGCAGCCCGCGCGCGGCCCGCAGCGCCGCGCGCGGCCCGTGGGGCTCCGCGAGGCCCGCGCGGCCCGCACGGGCCCGCGGGCCGGCGCGCGGCCCTCAGGGCTCCGCGCGGCCCGCGCGGGGCCCGCAGCGCTGCGCGCGCGGCCGCTGCGCTCACCCTGCGATGAGCGCAGCACGCGCGCGGGGCAGCGCTGCGCGCGCGCCCTGCCGCAAAACAGAGCATCGCCGCGGACCCGGGGCACGCCGAACGGCGAAAAACGCAGCCGCGCGGCCTAGGAGACCGGCCGCGCGGCGCAAAGCCCGGCCGCGCGGCGCAAAGCCCGGCCGCGCAGTGCAGGGCTACTGCGCGGCGCCGGAGCGCGCCGCGCAGCGCCCCTGCGGCGCTGCGCACGCCCGCTGCGGCGCGCGCACTGCTGCGCGCGGCCCGAGCGCTGCGCGCACCAGCGCGCGCCCGCGTGGCCCGCACAGGACCGCGGGGCTGCGCGCGGCCCGCAGGGCTGCACGCAGCCCGCGCGCGCCCGCGTGGCCCGCACGGGCCCGCGGGGCTGCGCGCGGCCCGCAGGGCTGCACGCAGCCCGCGCGCGCCCGCGTGGCCCGCACGGGCCCGCGAGGCTGCGCGCGGCCCGCAGGGCTGCGCGCAGCCCGCGCGCGGCCCGCGGGGCTCCGCGAGGCCCGCACTGCCCGCACGGGCCCGCGGGCCCGCGCGCGGCCCGCAGGGCTCCGCGCTGCCCGCGCGGGGCCTGCAGCGCTGCGCGCGCGGCCGCTGCGCGCACCCTGCGGTGAACGCAGCCCGAGCGCGGGGCAGCGCTGCGCGCGCGCCCTGCCGCGCGCGCTCGCTGGCGGCCAAGCGGTGCCACGCCAGCCTCCTGCTGCGCGCGCACCTGCCGCGCGCGCTGGCGCGCGGCCCTGCTGCGCCGCCCCAGCAGCACGGTGCTGCAACTCTGCAGCACCCTGGCGGCTGCTGCGCGCGTTGCCAGTGCGCGCCCGCGCAGCAGCCGCGCCGGCCGCGCGTGCGCCATTGCGCGCGCGCGCGGCTCCTACAGCGCGCTAAAAAAAATAAATTAAATTAAATAAACCAACAAAAATCCTCATCAAAACCAAAATCACCAATAAACCCAAAAACTCAAAAATCTGAAATATGCTTACCTCTTCGTCGCACAACGCACGCCCACGAGCTCCTCTCGGCCACCAGTAGGGAGTCCACAACCAAGAACGCACCAAAAAAATTCTCTTTTCCCTCTTCTACTTCTCCTTCATCTTCTTCTTTTTCCTCTCCTTTCTTCTTTCTTTCTTTCTCTGCTACAGAGGAGAGGGGTGGGCTTGGAGGTGACGAGGCAAGTGGATAAGAACACCCACTTTTAAAAAAAAAGCTTCAGGTTAATATTAAAGAAACTTAATTAACTTTTGATTAAGTAAGCGTTAGCTTAATTTTAAAACCAACAAGTTCCACTCACCTCACACCACAACTCTCATTCCACACCCACAGCACACAAGCAGAGAAGAGCTTAATTAGCCAATAAATTAATTAACTCAATAAAATATTCCAAAAAGCCCAACTCCAACTCACTTTTTGCCTTCGGGCTCTCCGCCGCTGTCCGGAACCACCCGAACTCCGCTGTAAATCGAAAGTACACACGCTCACAGCTTTTTCTCTTCAAAAAGCTCATCCGTTGAGTCGGGACGCTCAAATCAAAAATCGGCTCCGAAACTGTCAGTTCCGACTCACTTTTTGCCCCCGGATCCTCCGCGTCAGTCCGGAACCTCCCGAACTTCGCTGTAATCTGATAATATACCTGTTCCAAGTGTTCCCAAATTTTCTGTACTCCACTGTGAAGTCGAAATTTCCCAAATCCAGTCCTCAATCGGTGCAATATGCCAGAAAAACCCCGAATCGAGCTAGGACCTCTGCGTTGATCCGAATCAACCCGACATCAACAGTTGACACAAACGCAACATGCCCGAGGCAAACTCTCAGCTCCACGACATCCTGTGCGGTCGGCGCGCCATCCGAAGACCCGGTACTCTACACATGGAGACTGCCACGACCGCCGCGGCCCTAGTTTTCTGGCCGTGGGCGTTCTGAGCGGCGAGGGCCTGGTGGATCCCAGAGGCCACAGCAGCATCAATAGCAGTAGAGGTCGCAGCCGAGGCAGCAGAGGTCTCAGCAATAGTCTCAGAGGCCACAGCGGCAGTCACGGCAGTCCCAGCCGTTAGATAGATGCATCTTTTATGGAGGACCTCATCAGCCGGGCACCTGCGATCAGCGGTGTGGTCGCTGTTATGGGTGTGGACAGCCCGGGCACATTCGAGCTTCGTGCCTCTTTTCGACCTCAGCCGCCCCCTTCTTCTGCATCTGCCCCTTTTTCACCTCAGCAGCGGCCGGCAGCTCAGCGGCCATATGCTCCAGCGAGCAGGCCATCTTCTTCCCATCCCACTGACTATCGGCCTCCAGCTCAGAGCGGGCGAGTGTATGCCGCCGAGGTAGAGGACTCTTCGGCAGCAGATCATGTGGTGGCAGGTATCACCTTACTTTCTGGCATTAGGACTCGTACTTTATTTGATACCGGGGCATTGCATTCTTTTATTAGTAGATCATTTGCATCATTACATGAGTTAGAGGTCGGACTTTTACCATGCGCACGAGAGGTTCAGATTCCTGTTCACACTTTGCATGTGAAGGAGTGTTGTTGGTCCTACCCGATGCAGATCGAGTCCTGGATTATGCCAGCAGACCTGTTGGTCTTGAGACAGCTGGGGGACTTTGATGTGGTTCTCGGAATGGACTGGCTGGCTCGGTATTTCGCGACTATTGATTGTGCCGTGAGAACTGTCACATTTAGAGAGCCAGGCCAGGAGATGTTTGTGTACCGGGGATGCCAGAGTGCTTTCTTTGCCTCTATGGTTTCGACTTCCCACGCGAGGCAGATGATTCGCAGAGGATGTGTAGCCTTTTTGGCTAGTGTTGTTGAGGGGCCTATGGCGACGCCGGGACTCGGGGATATCCCTATTGTTCGAGAGTTCCCGGATGTTTTTCCACCAGAGTCAATGAGCATGCCGCCAGATAGAGAGATTGAGTTCGTGATTAATGTAGTTCCAGGAACTGCTCCAATCTCTAAGGCTCCTTATCGGATGGCACTGACTGAGCTGCGAGAGCTAAAGGAGCAACTCCAGGATTTGATGGATAAGGGTTTTGTTAGACCGAGTGTGTCGCCTTGGGGAGCGCCGGTGTTATTCGTGAAGAAGAAGGATGGGTCATTTCAGCTTTGTGTGGATTATAGGGAATTGAACAAAGTGACCATCAAGAACAAGTACCTTTGCCGCGCATCGACGATCTCTTTGATCAGCTGCAAGGGTCTTGTGTCTTCTCCAAGATTGATCTGTAGTCCAGTTACCACCAATTGAAGGTGAAGGCCGAGGATATTCCGAAGACCGCTTTCAGATCACGGTATGGGCATTATGAGTTTATAGTTATGCCTTTTGGACTGACTAATGCCCCTGCCGCATTTATGGATTTGATAAACAGGATATTTCGACCATACCTGGATCGGTTCGTGGTGGTGTTCATCGATGATATCCTAGTTTACTCCCGAAGCGATGTGGAGCATAAGGAACACATGAGGATTGTGCTGCAACTTCTGCGAGAGAAGAAGTTGTATGCCAAGTTGGTTAAGTGCGAGTTTTGGCTCCGGGAGGTGGTTTTCTTGAGCCATGTGATTTTCGTCGCAGGTGTGGCAGTGGACCCGGTGAAGATTGAGGCAGTCCGGGATTGGCCCCGACCGACGACGGTGACAGAGGTGCGCAGCTTTATGGGCTTAGCAAGGTATTATCGTCAGTTTGTGGAAGGCTTTGCGAAGCTTTCCACACCCCTCACCCGTTTGACTCGCAAGGGAATTAAGTTTCTGTGGAGTGAGGATTGCCAGAGGAGTTTTGAGGAGCTGAAGAGTAGATTGATGACCGCTCCTATCCTTTCCCTCCCTATTATGGGGAAAGGATGTGTGATCTACAGTGACGCATCACACAGTGGACTTGGTTGTGTGCTGATGTAGGAAGGTAGGGTAATTGCATATGCATCTCGACAGCTCAAGGATTATGAGAAGAATTATCCTACCCATGACTTAGAGCTTGCTGCCGTGGTGTTTGCACTGAAGCTATGGCCCCACTATCTGTATGGGGAGCACTGCTAGATTTATGCTGACCATAAGAGCCTGAAGTGTCTGTTTACCCAGAAGGAACTGAACTTGAGGCAGCGCAGATGGTTGGAGCTGTTAAAGGATTATAATGTGGATATCCTTTACCATCCTGGCAAGGCTAATGTGGTTGCAGATGCTTTGAGTAGGAGAGCGGTGCAGAGTTTATCCATGTTGATCACAGACCAGGCGCCACTACTAGAGGAGATGAGGCGGCTCGAGATAGAGGTTGTGTCCCCTGTGGTCTCTGCTAGACTGACGTCTTTAGTCATGCTCTGCTGGACAGGATCAGAGAGAGACAGAGTGAGGACCCCCACTTGACCAGGATTAGAGATCAGATTCCGAGGGATCAGTCAGGGGACTTTACAATGGATGCTTCGGGAGAGGATGCTGAGATCAGAGAGCAGATATTGAGAGAGGCCCATTATACACCTTATGCCCTTCATTCTGGTGGGACTAAGATGTATAAGGACCTCAAGGCACACTTTTTGTGGAATAGTATGAAGAGGGACAGTGGGAGGTTTGTGGCTCAGTGTTTAACTTGTCAGCAGGTAAAAGCTGAGCATCGGGTGCCAGCTGGCAAGCTACAGAGTCTCCCAATTCCGGAGTTGAAATAGGACCACATCACCATGGACTTCGTGGTTGGTTTGCCGAGGGCACAGGGAGGAGCGGATGCTATCTGGGTAGTTGTGAATCGACTCACCAAGTCCGCCCACTTTCTGCCGATACAAACTATTTGGTCACTCGAGCGACTAGCCCAACTGTATCTGGATGAGGTGGTGGGGTTACATAAAGTGCCAGCCTCTATAGTGTCAGATAGAGACCTGAGGTTTGCTTCGCGTTTCTGGAGGAGTTTACAGACTACCTTGGGGACTCAGCTCAGATTTAGTACAGCCTACCACCCACAGACTGATGGACAGTCAGAGCGGACGATTCAGATTCTTGAGGACATGCTGAGGGCTTGTGTCCTGGATTTTGGCGGGGGATGGATTCGACACTTATCCTTGGCTGAGTTTGCGTACAACAACAGCTTTCAAGCGAGCATCCAGATGGCTCCGTTTGAGGCGTTGTATGGACACAAATGTCGATCACCACTATATTGGAGTGATGTGGGTAGAAGACGAACTCTGGGACCAGATTTATTGATAGAGGCAGAGGAGAAGGTCAGAGTGATCCGACAGCACCTTCAGACCGCCCAGAGCCGATAGAGGAGCTATGCTGATACACGGCGACGAGACTTAGAGTTTCAAATTGGAGATCATGCATTTTTTAAAGTCTCGCCATCCAAGGGGATCAGGAGATTTGGTATCCGGGGGAAGCTTAGCCCCCGTTATATTGGACCTTTTGAGGTATTGGGACGTGTTGGGCTTGTTGCCTACCGTCTTGCACTTCCCCCGAGACTGGCTGGTGTCCACGATGTTTTCCATGTTTCTACTCTGAGGAGATACGTCTTCGACCCGTCGGACGTCATCGACTTCACCCCACTTGAGATCAGCGAGGACTTGAGGTACGAGGAGCGGCCACTGCGAATTCTGGCTCGAGAGGTGAGAAAATTACGCAGTCGGGCCATTCCCTATGTGAAGATCCTTTGGAGCAATCATGACGAGCACGAGGCTACGTAGGAGCTCGAGTCAGGATTGAGGTATGATTTACATTTCGAGGGCGAAACTTTTGTTAGTGGGGGATGATGAAGTGACCCAGATCCCCGTGTAGCTTTTCCCTATATTTTGAGTTGTGGAACACCTGTTGGTGGTGTGTTGGGGCCACAACACGTCAAAGGGATGTGTTGGATGGACTCAGAGAGGGTTTGGGGTCAAGCCTGTCTTTTGGCTGCCTTTGCCAAATTTTTGAAGTGGTTTCAGGCTGATTGGAGGCCGTATTTGGATTCGGCGCAGAAAAATGCATGAAAATGGCTATTTACTTGTATTTTTCTGAGTCCGGACGCCCAAAAACGGACACCCGGAAGTTTTCTGTGCAAAATGGTGCACGGGGGGAGCCATAGACTGGCGGGTGACACATGGCGGCCTGGGATTGGCTGGCGCACGCTGTCTGGTCCACGGGGGAGTGCCCTGGTGCACGGTGGACCAGCGGGGACACGTGGCGGCCGTCTATTGGCGGGTCCGCACTGCGCGGTCCACGGGGAAGAGCGGCCGGCGCATGGACCGGGGCGCGCCATGTGGTGGCCCCGGATTGGGCGGCTCATGCGCGCGCGGTGCACGCGAGGGCGCGCGGCTACGGCCGTACGCACGCGGGCGCAGGCGCGCCGACTGGCGTGCCGGGCGGGGCAGCGCACGCGGCGCCACATGGCGCCGAGCCACTGGCGGGTGCCACCCACCCCGCCAGGCCGCCGAGGCCACGCGGCAGCGCCCGGTTCGCCGAGCGCCGCTGTCCCCTGTTTGGGGACACGTGTCGCGCCTGGGTGAATCCGGGCGCTGTTTTTGTGGGCCGGGCCGGGCGCGGATTCGAGCGCCCGAATCTTTCGGGCGCTCGAATCTGGAAGCCCACGTGGGCTGGGCTGGGCCTATTTATGCCCCTCCTCTCTCTCTCTTTCTGCTCTTTCCGAGTTTTAGAGAGAGATTGAGAGGGAGAGCTCTTTAGGAAACTTGTTCCTCTTGATATTTTTGATCTTATGGTCGATCCCCAGGATTTTTGGAGGCTCGGTAGCGGCGATCTTGGTTTTACAGTGCGCCTCGAGGTTTCCCTTTTTCGGCCCTTTTCCGTCGCAGTTCAGTCAGAAATTTTCTGTGCGCAAACTAGGTGGAATTTTTGGGCGATTTCTATGACAGCGCATTCCTAAGAGGCAAGGCTTCGATTTTCGTGTTGACCGCTTTGCTCCATTTTGAACTTTTGGCATGGTTCCTGAGGCACATTTTGACCCTATTTTCTATGGTGGATTTTTGGACAGCATGGGTTTGTTTGATTTTAATCTTGGCGTACGAGCATTGGATCAAGGCGTATAAATACTCGTTTTGAATCTACTCGTCGCAAGGAAAGAAACTGTATTTGGATTTTTTCGGAGCACTGCACAATGGTGAAAATTCCTCTTTTTTCGTGCTGTTTGGAAAAATAGTAAATGCTGTATTTTGGGTATTATACTTACACCAAGTGCGATGTTTTGTGCAGTAGTGCACTATTTTCGGCGGGTTGCGGAGTTAGAGGACTGTGGACAGCAAGGACCCTTTTTGGGTGTGGATTGCGCATTTCGAGGTGGGTGGTTGTTGCTTACCTCACTTTTGACTTGCTCACTAGGAATATTAGAGATCCCCTAAATTAAAAGTGATAATTGATATCCTATTTGAGAATCGCTTGTGTTGACCCCACAGATTATGTGACAGCTTATCTATGTTAAATTGGGACATTATTGTTGAAACAAATGTTATAACATAACCTCGCATGCAAAATGACTTATCATGTTGGAACATCAAGAATTATCCTTTTTAAAATGAATATTAAATACTTTCTTTTAGTTTTAAAAAGAGGACATTTGCATGCTTGTATGGACATCTAGTTAGGCCACTATTTATTACTACACTATCATTGGGACTTGACTTAGGAGAAACCATGTTTCGTTGTTCTACTTTTTATTCAGATGTATGTTGCTCGAGTTTGAGCAGGGGTTCGGGATAGTGTAGTTGAGGCCATTGAGTCTGGGACAGGTTAGACTCGATTATGGATTGTGGGGCATTATGGTAACCGCGGACATTAGGCGGTTGACCAGATGTTGGTTACTTTATCAGATTTGGACTTATGGGGTATTGCGGTGACTGCGGACATTGGGCGGTTGACCAGATGTTTATTATTGCATCAGATTGGGGATCGGGGTTCATTAGTGGATGGAGTTTTCCACTTTGATCATAGTCGTGATCCAGTCCTGCTATTGTGAGATATTGGTGACATGGTTACTTTACTCGTGTGGGTCGCTCCCCTCGAGGCCACTCCGGAGTAGGCAGTTGACATATTGGCCAGTGAGTGCCAGACCTGTTGGCCAGTGAGTGCCAGACGTGAACATCGGTCAGTGAGTACTGATTGGTTAGCAGATACTTGTGACAGTTGAGCAGGCAGTGCCAGTGATTACTAGTCCATTGATTGGGTTTATTCAGGCAGTTAGCCTCACAGTTGCATGCATACAGTTACTTTTTGGCATTGCATTTAGAGGCATAGTAGTGGTAGTTTTCTTTTTATCAGCAGGCTTTATAGCTTACCAGTGTTCTTTCCTTTTTGCCTCTAGTAGTCCTAGTGGGTACGTCAGAGTTTGAGGCTTTACCCACTAGAGGAGGCTACTGGTTTATCTAGTAGTTCTCACCCCCATAGTTGTTTTCTGTCTCTTCCTCTTTGTTTTGTAGAGTCGACTGTGGGAGCTGCTGGACCATCAGTGGCAGATCGAGGTAAGAGGATAGCGGATTAGCTAGATCGACTGCCCAGACCGTGAGAGTAGCTGGACTTTTATTGTATCGCTTTTTGTATCTCAGGCTGTAGTATTTTACTTTTGGGTCTGGCTTTAGTCAGCTGGTTGTATTTATTCCGTGAGCTGGGAGTTTATTGTACCTTATTTGCTTGTATCATATTTTCAGTCTGAGATATTATGTAGTTCTTTTTCGTTCAGCTCTGTATTATGCTCTTTTATTGTATATCTTATATCTGAGCAGGTTACCAGCACTTCGTGTACATGGAAAATTTCGTGTGCACGGCGAATCTGTTGGCGAGCCCGATTTCTGGTTTACATCCGGGGCGTGACATCGGTGGTATTCTCAAAGATCGATTTACAATCCGATTATCACCAACTGCGGGTAAGGGCGGAGGATATTCCGAAGACCGCCTTTCGTACCAGATACGGCTACTATGAGTTTACAGTGATGCCGTTCGGGCTTAGCAATGCCCCAGCAGCATTTATGGATATGATGAATAGGGTTTTCAAACCCTTCCTCGATCGCTTCGTCGTGGTTTTCATCGACGATATTCTGCTTTATTCGAAGAGTGACGAGGAGCATCACGATCATCTGCGACAGGTTCTCCAAGTGCTGCAGGAGAACAACTTATATGCCAAGTTCAAGAAGTGCGACTTTTGGCTCAGGAAAGTCGCATTTCTTGGGCATATTATATCTGTTGATGGTGTCGCTGTGGATCCTAAGAAGATTGAGGCTATCAAGGAGTGGCCCCAGCCGACCAATGCGACGGAGATGCTCAGTTTTCTCGGTCTTGCGGGATATTATCGGCGGTTCGTCGAGGGGTTTTCCAAAATCGCCGCTCCGATGACCCGTTTGACTAGAAATGAGGAAAAGTTTATATAGACTCCAAAATGCCAGCTTGCTTTCGACAAGCTCAAGCGGCTACTGACTGAGGCACTTGTTTTGACTTTACCGGTTCAAGGCGAGAACTATGTGGGTTTTTGTGACGCCTCTCGGATTGGTCTGGGCTGTGTTCTGATGCAGAACGAGAAGGTGATCTCTTATGCCTCTCGACAGCTGAAGCCATATGAGCAAAACTATCCGACGCATGATCTAGAGCTTGCTGCAGTGGTTTTCGCTCTCAAGCTATGGAGGCATTATCTGTATAGTGTCCATTGTGAGGTATACACTGATCATTAGAGCCTTAAGTACCTCTTTACCCAAAAAGAGTTGAACTTGAGGCAGCGACGATGGCTCGAACTGCTGAAGGACTATGATCTTACTATTCAGCACCATCCAGGTCGGGCCAATGTGGTGGCTGATGCCTTGAGCAGAAAGCATGTATCGCCTGAGTTACTGATGATCACAGAGCAGGATCGTCTGATTTCTGAGTTTCAGCGACTGGTGTTGGAGATTGTTCCTTCGGGATCGACTGCTCGACTTTTAGCGATGGTAGTGCAGCCTACCCTACTAGATCGCATAAAGGAGGGACAGCAGTCGGACCTTTCCTTCCAGAAGATTCGAGAGTTGATATCGCTGGGACAGACGAATGATTATCAACTGCACGCCGATGGCTCTATCCGATTCAGGGGCCATTGGTGTGTTCCGGATGACAGCGAGTTGAAGAAGGACATTCTCACTGAGGCTCATCGATCCCTATATACGGTACATCCTGGAGGGACTAAAATGTACCGTGATCTGAAGCAGCACTACTGGTGGCCTGGGATGAAGGCCGATGTGGTGAACCATGTGGTACAGTGCTTGGTTTGCCAGCAGGTGAAGGCAGAACACCAGCGACCGGCAGGGAAACTACAACCGCTTCCTATACCCGTTTGGAAGTGGGACCAGATCACTATGGATTTTGTTACCGATCTGCCTCGATCCCAGCGAGGCCATGATGCGATATGGGTCATTGTGGATCGACTCACCAAGTCGGCCTACTTTCTGCCGATACATATGACATGGACCCGAGATCGGCTCGCCCAGCTTTACTTTGATGAGATTGTTCGACTCCATGGCATTCCGGTGTCGATTGTCTCGGATGGAGACACTCGCTTTGTGTCTCAGTTTTGGAGGAGCTTACAGGAGGCTATGGGCACAAAGCTGAACTTCAGTACTGCTTTCCACCCACAGAGTGATGGGCAGTCTGAGCGAGTTATTCAGACCCTCGAGGATATGCTGAGAGCATGTGTACTTGAGTATGGAGACGGCTGGTAACGGTATTTTCCTTTGGTGGAGTTCTCCTATAACAACAGTTATCAGGCGAATATCGGTATCGCTCCATATGAGGCATTGTACGTTTGTCGATGTCGTTCCCCTATCTGCTGGGACGACGTCGGTGAGCGCCGTATTATTGGGCCAGAGTTGCTTGAGGATGCTGAGGCCAGAGTGCGCGTGGCGAGACAGCAGTTGCTGACCACGCAGAGCAGGCAGAAGAGCTATGTGGACCAGCGACGACGAGACTTGGAGTTCCAAGTTGGTGACCATGTCCTGCTGAAGGTGTCACCAACTCGTGGAATCAAGCGATTTGGGATCCGCAACAAACTCAGTCCCCGGTTTGTCGATCCCTTTGAGATATTGGAGCGCATTGGTCCTGTGGCTTATCGGCTGGCTCTTCCTCCCAGCCTCGCCCGTGTGCATAACGTCTTCCACGTCTCTATGCTCCGGAAGTACATCAGGGATCCTTTGTATTTCATTAGCCCTACCGCTGTCCAGCTTCGTGAGGATTTGAGCTATGATGAGGTACCTCTGAAGATCCTTGCACGGGATGAGAAGAAGCTGAGGAACAGGACGATTCCCTATGTCAAGGTGCAATGGGAGAACCATGAGGAACGCGAAGCCACTTGGGAGCGCGAATCAAACATGTTGGAGCGTTTTCCTTATTTATTTGACTCCTAGTTGTACTAAGTTTCGGGGACGAAACTTCTTTTTACGTGGGAGTGATGTAATAATCAGAATTTTTATTTTTAAATAAATAAGAGAAAAAAATGAAATTCAAGTTGATTTTAAATTCAAAAGAGAAAAAATGACCTAATTGGTTATTTACCGGTGTGCAAATTGCACAGTTTACGAGACAAAAATATTACTTTTCAAATCCGAGATCACCAGTGCGACCGTCTCGTCGAACTGATCGAAAATGATATTGACCAAATTTTGATCCGACGGTCAGATCGTCCAAAAATCAGCAAAGAAGCGGGCGGGACCCGCGACTTAAGTGAATAGTGGATTTAAACAGTAATGAATAGTAGCCTCTGATTTTAATTTCTCTCGGTAACAACGTTGACCAATCCACTTTCTGGACTCCGCACATAGCAACCCAGGTAGTCGTTTTGATCGGTTTTGTTGATCTGAGCGCTATGGAACTAACGAAATTTTCGTTTGACGACCCTAGAATCTCGAAAGGCGCGCAAAACTGTAAATTGTGCAGTATATTATGAACTAGAAATTTATCTGGACGTCTCGTCGAAAAACGAAAATTGCTACCTAATAGGTTTCGTCGAGCCGGACGTCTTAGTGAAGTCCATTTTTTGATTTGACGACTAAAACGCCTCGAAAAGCATGGAAAAGGGCAAAAATTAGAGTATTTTGTGCGAAAACCCTACATTTCATGCTCCGAAATCCGTGCTACCTCATGAAGAAGGACCTAAGTATGAAACAAACAATCTGTGAGGGACCTAGATCTTAATATGAGTTGTTGAGGGGGGTTGTTAGCATGTTGTAGAAATTATATATAAGAATTTATAGAGTTCTTGTAAACCCTAGCAAACTAGTAACCCTAGCCCTAGCCGCACAGCACAGGCTTTTCATCTCCCTCTGCTCTCTTTTCTGGACATTACGCTGCTGGTGCCGCCGCCGCCATCCAGTCGCCGAAGAAGGAGAAGAAGCGAAGGAGACGATTGATCTCGGTTTGGTTGGAGTGGGGAGCACCCAGAGAGGGACTTGATCACTTTAACTTTTCTGGACTCACCTTTGTGTGTTGGTGACCCAAGCCAAGGTGTTCCCGGTGTCCCGCTCCGCCGTGCACCACCGGCGGGGATT
Organism: Tillandsia fasciculata; assembly: GCA_029168755.2. Taxonomy (NCBI): domain Eukaryota; kingdom Viridiplantae; phylum Streptophyta; class Magnoliopsida; order Poales; family Bromeliaceae; genus Tillandsia; species Tillandsia fasciculata. The sequence goes on along the minus strand of CM054946.1, from coordinate 533,303 downwards.
CCTCCCTTATCTTTTCTTTCCGACGAGGTAAAATCATGCCTTTTCTTCTTTTATGTTGGGTCTTGAAACCATTCAGTCGTTATCTGACATGGAGAGGATCGTTCATGTGAAGTCCCGTGGCCAGCCGTGCTCCGGTTAACCGGCGGGAGCAACCAAGCCCGGAACCCTATTATTGGCTAAATCTGTGCACGAGCTCTATCCAACCGTCGAAACTAGGATCAGCTAGGTTGGAACTCCTTCTTGGGTCGACTGCAAGACCTCCACAAAATATGAGAGCGATTGGTTGTGAATCAAAGCTTCACGGGCGTGCCCTAGCTTTCGGGTCGTCTTCCTTGCGGCCGAGCTTCGCCGCCCGTCGCTCCTCCGGCGCCCACCGACTTTAGTAAGCCTTCTTGCACCTCGAGCATCACTTTGGTCCATGTGCAAGCAAACCATGCATCCCAAAAATCGAGTTGCCATTAACGACCTCCTTAAAAGCCTTTCTTTTTCTTTCTCAGTTGTGGAAGCATAATGGAGCTTCCAGCGTGCGCGGTTAGGGTGCTTTCCATCTTTTAAGCTCCAAGGAGGGTAGGGCTCGCCTCTGTTTGAGGGTTGACCGAGTGACAAGGGTGCTCGGCCAACTCGTGCCCCATTCGGATTAGTGCGGGTTTTTCTTGCTCCGGAGAACACACCAACAGTGCTGCTGCATAGCACAGGTGAGCCTCCACTTCTTTTTAATATTTTCTAGCAAGTGTTCGAGTTTGGTAAAGTTTTAGAGCCCGTGAGTTGGTGTCAATTCAAATCTAGTTGCATGTGTGTTGGGATTCGATTATGAGCCATGAAAGGGTCATGGATGGTTTTGAAAAGTTCCAGAGGTGAGTTTCTGTAGTTTTTGGGGATCACTGGACCTGATGCTCATGTTAAAATAGATGATGACCCATTATTCTTGTGAGTTTAGTTAAGATTAGCTCTCAGCATACGTTATTAATGGGCCAACTTTGCCCTCGGGCCTCGTGCCAACCCAAACTCATGAGCATGAGTTTTGTCGCGTCGAATCGAACGCGCTGTAATTTACGGCATAGTCAACGGCTTCCTGGTTTGGAAGAACGAGTCGAAACAACGGTTATAATAGTATTTTTATAGCAACATTTCGACGCAGGAAATTATGATTTGGTCCCTGTCCGTCCGAACATCAAAATTATGATGTTTAGGGTCAGCAGGTGTAGTTGGGCGGTATTTGGAGATTTTTAGACCGTTGGCGGGTCATGATTAGAGGTTCAGTGGATTTCCGAAAATTCCAGTAAAAGCCTAGTTTCGGCTAAGTTCCCCCGTGTTAGCGTCATATTATTATAGTGTTGTCGGGATGGGTATGAGTGAGTTTGTTTCTGATTTCAATTTTTGTTCAGGGCCCAGCAGTTCAGCACCAGCCTCCTAGTAGTTTACGGGAGTCGGGATCGACCTACATTGAGGTGGGTTTATCTTCGGTCTGGGCTTTATCTTTTCGGCCCTATGGTTGCTTTAGTCCAGTCGGACACTTGTTCTTGGTCTAGCTCTGATTATACCTACATGTCTTATTGTCACGCCCCCGGGGGTTTTTGAGTCAAGCAAAGCGAAAAATTGCGTGTATATTTTTTTTTTCTTCTCATCCCCGGTGCGTGCCAGACCGCCACATACACAAATTCTCTCTGCCAACGGATAGAGTCTCCTTTGTATATGCACGGCGTCTCATTTACAACATCATCCATCAACCACCAACCATACAGTAGACATACATCACCAATCAGAGTACATTAATTTAACTACTGTTTTAAAAGACTGGTGTCCACTCGACACCTTATTTTTTTCAAGCAAGTTATTAAAGCGGCGTCACCGTTTGGAAAGGATAAAACCAGCAGTTGCAAAACCCGTGCCCACACGGCACTTCGTTTTGAGAAAACATTTTCGAAATCATTTGGTTTTTCATGCAAACGTGCCGCATCTGAAAACATCACTAAAAGTATCTAAAACGTAAAAGTACATCTCATCCACAGTGCTAACTAATACATGTCCACAACTAATATAATCCACAAGCAAATTAACTAATTAAAGCATGAAGGAAAATGAGATAAAACCAAGAATCCTGACTACGGTCCTCGCGACGCAGTCTCACCGCCCTCCCGGCTAACGCACCTGGTAACACCTGTCACGGAGTGGGTAAAATCAGTGACAAACAAAGTAGATGTCTAAATATCAATAAGGAATAAGGAGCAAACCGATTACACCGGAACCTTTCGCTAAACTTTGTACATAAATAAGTTGGGCACCAACCCCAGAGTACCTGTCGGAGAGACAGAAGTCTCCCCTCGTGCACAATCACCTTTTGATGCTTTTAACCTCTTCACGGTGCTGGTGTGTCATTTTCAGCTTGCGCGAAGAGGTCCTCACGGCTCCCACTGCTTTGTGAGGCACACGGGTCAAAAAGACCACTTCTCCGGAAAAGTACACCCATGCGGAGGCCAATCCGCCTGTGTACGTGCAGCATCCGAAAACGGATTTGCCGAGATCGGCGTGTATTAAGCTCCGCGACCGCTGCCGCAACAGTTGTATTATAAGATAAAATACATTCATGCGAAAGGTTAAACTGTCCATCTACTTTGTTAGACAAATTGAGAGCATTTTAATGATGATAGATGCACTTACTGCACTTGTTGCACTTATAGCAACCGTACCCACCTAGTTGAGGAGAAAACGGGACACCTGAGTCTTTTGCACACTCCCGCTGCGCACCTGGACCTAAAGAAAGTCCGCAAGGATAAACCATAATCAAAACGTGTACAAACATCCCAAAACGAAAAACCCAATTTACTCTTTTTGACGGAAAAGTCCAACACCGTCCGGTTCGCCGAAAACCGGAACCCCGCGCAGCTGTCGCCGCCCGCCGGAGCCCCGCGCGGCTCGAAACCGCGCGGCGTGTCTCCGCGGGCGGCGCCCACGCGGCGCGGCGCCTCGCGCGGCGGCCGCGCGGGTGCTGCCCGCGCGGTGCCTGCGTGGGTGCGGCACCGCGTGGCGCCCTGCGCGGCGCCCGCACGGGTGCGGACCCGCGCGGCGCCCTCACGGCGCCCGCGCGGGTGCGGCCCCGCGCTGCGCCCGCGCGGCGCCCGAGCGGGTGCGGGCCCGCGTGGCGCCCGCGCGGTTGCGGGCCCGCGCGGGTGCCGCCCGTGCGGCAGCCGCGCGGCGCCCGCGCGGCGCCCGCGCGTGTACGGCCCGCGTGGTGCCCGCGCGGTTTCCTCCGTCGCCGCTCGCGGCGGCGACCGGCCGTCCGCGAAATCCCTCCGCGCGATACCCTAGCGGCACCGCGCGTCTCCGCCGTCCGTTCCGCGCCCTAGCACGACAACGATGAGGCGACGGTGACGGAGACGACGGAGAAGACCAAAAACTCCACAAAAGAACGACGGAAAAATCTCGAAAAATTATAAAAATTATTTTACTAACCGAAGATCGACGGGAAGGTCGCCCGGTCGCGTTCTTGCCTTCGGTTCGATGTCCGGGAAGATCGGGCTCTTTCTCTTTCTCCTTCTCCTTTCTTCTGGCTAGGGTTCCGTCTTTTCCCTTTTCTCTTTCTTTCTCGCCTCACCGGTTAGGATTTTTATTTTTCTTTTCTTTTCCTCCGATAATCGGGATCACTTATATAATCCCTATTATTTGATTATTTATTTAATTAATTTTCTCCTTAATTCGTACGTACGTAGAAAGGAAAACCCACAAATATTCGGATTTTATCTCTTAAAATAAATATCAGATCCACGAGATAAAATCCCACCTTTTAAATCCTAGTCACCGATTATTTAATTTATTTAATTAAATAATCATGGGAAATAAATTCCTGATTTTATTTATCGTCACCGATTAATTAATTCTCAATTAATTAATCACACGGATTATCCAAACTTCCTCAGAAAGCGTGTCGGATAATTTACACGAATTCCGATGCGCGCCTAAAGTCATCGCGATCTTAGAAACCCCATTCCGGGAGATCCGTACATCGGATTCCCGATCCGATCGCACCGTCGGTCTACATTTTTCGGGCCCTTTGCCAGAAAAATACCCGCACCCCGCACCGGCCGACTTTTAAAAATTAAATAATTTTATTTCACTTAACGGCTTAAATAATTTACATGTGAGTCGAAAGTACCCCTAAGGGCCGAATCACTACACCACTCACACTTTATAAAAAGTTTCGTCCCGAAACTTAAGTACAAACTTCACTAAACAATTCGGGAAAACAATCCCTCATTTTCGATTCCAGTTCCCATGTCGCCTCGCGCTCTTCGTGGTTGCTCCACTGGACCTTTACATAGGAGATAGTTCGATTGCGCAACTTCTTGTCCTCTCTTGCCAAAATCCGCACCGGCGTCTCCTCGACGCTCAAATCCTCTCGCAACTCGATGGTGGAGGCATCCAAGGCATGAGAGGGGTCAGCGAGGTACTTCCGGAGCATTGAGACATGGAACACGTTGTGGACTCGTTCGAGGTTCGGCGGCAAGGCTAATCGGTACGCCACCGGTCCTACGCGTTCTAGGATCTCGAACGGTCCCACGTACCTTGGGCTTAACTTTCCCTTTATGCCGAAACGTCGGTTCCCCTTGGAGGGCGAAACTCGGAGTAACACATGCTCACCCACCATGAACTCTAAGTCTCGGCGTCTGTTGTCCGCGTAGCTTTTCTGTCTGCTCTGGGCGGTCAGTAGCCTTTGCCTAATCAACCGCACCTTTGCTTCGGTTTCCTCCACCAAGTCTGGGCCCAGAAACTTACGCTCACCCAAGTCGTCCCAGCATATTGGAGACCGACAGCGGCGCCCGTACAGGGCCTCGTATGGTGCCATCTGAATGCTGGCCTGGTAGCTATTATTGTAGGCAAATTCCACTAGGGGCAAACACCGTGCCCACCCTTCGCCCAAGTCCAATACGCATGCTCGAAGCATGTCCTCCACAATTTGTATCACCCGCTCTGATTGTCCATCGGTCTGCGGGTGAAAAGGCGTACTGAAGTGCAACTTGGTTCCCATTGCCCGCTGCAGGCTTTGCCAAAAGTTTGACACGAATCGCGTGTCCCTGTCCGACGTGATAGATGTCGGTACCCCATGCAACCTTACTATCTCGGCGATGTACGTTTGCGCCAGTCGTTCCCGAGTCCACGTCGTGTGTATGGGCAAGAAGTGGGCCGATTTCGTCAAACGGTCCACAATCACCCATATCGCATCGTGTCCCTGTGGCGATCTCGGGAATCCGGTTACAAAATCCATGGTAATCATGTCCCACTTCCACTCGGGCACCGGTAAAGGTTGCAATTTTCCCGCCGGGCGCTGATGCTCGGCCTTCACCCGTTGGCACACCAGGCAGTGTGCCACAAATCGAGTCACGTCTCCCTTCATTTTGGGCCACTAGAAGGTCTGTTTGACATCCTTGTACATCTTCGTTCCCCCGAGGTGCGCTGCATATGGGGCAGTATGCGCCTCCCACAGGATTTCCTCTTTGAGTTCCGGTAGATCCGGCACGCAGATTCGTCCCCGAAATCGTATCGTGCCGTCGGAGTTTACTGTGAAATCACCTTCCTGGTCGGCGGTTATTCTACTTCGCACCAGCTGGAGTTGGTCATCAGTCGATTGCCCTTCGAGAATTCTGTCCAGCAAAGTAGGTCTGACCACCAGTGTCAGAAGTTGTGCGACTGTACCTGCCGGTACTACTTCTAGTCTCAACCGCGAAAATTCCGCAATCAGACTATCTTGCTGGGTGATGGCACTTACACCTGCCTCCTCGGCCTGCCCCTTGCGACTCAGGGCGTCGGCCACCACGTTTGCCTTTCCCGGGTGATAGTGGATCGTTAAATCGTAATCCTTCAGTAGCTCGAGCCACCGTCTTTGTCGCAAATTTAACTCCCTTTGGGTGAAAAGGTACTTAAGACTTTTATGATCTGAGTACACATTGCAGTGTGCCCCATACAGGTAGTGTCTCCAAAGCTTGAGGACGAACACAACCGCTGCGAGTTCCAAATCGTGCACGGGGTAATTCCGCTCGTACTCCTTGAGCTGCCTTGACGCATAGGCTATAACCTTTCCCCGTTGCATGAGTACTCCACCCAGTCCGTTTCGCGACGCATCGCAAAATACTTCATAATCCTCCCCTGGTTCTGGCAGGGCGAGAATCGGGGCTCGCGTCAATCTATCCTTGAGCTCCTCGAAGCTCCTTTGGCATTTGTCCGTCCAGATGAACTTTTCCCCCTTTCTAGTCAAACGGTTTAAGGGGGTGGCTATCTTGGAGAAACCCTCCACGAAACGCCGATAATACCCGGCTAATCCCAGGAAGCTTCGAACCTCCGTCACCGTCGTCGGTTGGGGCCAGTCCGTCACCGAATCTATCTTCTTCGGATCCACCGCGACTCCAGCCGCCGAGATTACGTGCCCCAAGAAACCGACCTCACGGAGCCAAAACTCACACTTTTTGAGTTTGGCGTAGAGTTTCTGTTCCCGTAGGGTCTGGAGGACTGTGCGCAGATGTTCTTCATGTTCCTCGTCTGTACGAGAGTAGATGAGGATATCGTCGATGAAGACCACCACGAATAAATCCAGGAAGGGTTTGAATACCCTATTCATCATATCCATGAACACCGCCGGGGCATTTGTGAGCCCGAATGGCATTACCGTAAATTCGTAATGGCCATAGCGAGTTCGGAAAGCCGTTTTGGGGATGTCCTCCCCCTTAACCCGGAGCTGATGATAGCCCGACTGCAGGTCAATCTTTGAAAACACCGTCGCCCCCTGTAATTGGTCGAAGAGGTCGTCGATCCTTGGCAGGGGGTACTTGTTTTTAACGGTGACCTTATTTATCTCCCGGTAGTCGATGCACAATCGGAGACTTCCGTCCTTCTTTCTCACAAATAGGACGGGCGCGCCCCAGGGTGACGCGCTTGGTCTGATAAAACCCTTGTCCAAAAGGTCCTCCAACTGTGCCTTGAGTTCTTTCAACTCCGCGAAGGCCATCCTGTACGGTGCCTTGGTGATGGGTTTGGTGCCGGAAAGCAACTCAATAGGGAAGTCGACCTCTCGTTCCGGCGGCATTCCGGGGAGCTCCGCCGGAAATACATCCGGAAATTCCCTTACCACGGGACCGCTGAACCTCATCTGGGGAGCGGCCCTGAACTACCTAACGGCCCATTGGGTTCTCGACTGCAAGGCATAGGGTAGAGCCTATTTATTCCTTGCATGGCCCTTAACGGGCCTCGAGTACACAAGGTTCTCCTATGCTTCGAAGCCCGCCTGCGTACATCGGCCGGGGAAGGCTTCGCCTAGTACCTATGGATTCCCCCCCCCCCCCCCGAACCGCACTAGGCGTTTTCGAGGTCAGGGAAGGGGACGGCAGGAGGAGAAGAGGGAGAGAGAGAGAGAGAGAGAGAGAGAGAGAGAGAGAGAGAGAGAGTCTAACTGGGGTAGTAGGCTAAGGTGTAACCGGTGCTCCTAATCTAGGAGGAAAAACAGAAGTTACCTGCCGTTACTAGGTCTGGGACGTCGCGTCCTCCACTGTAGTATCCCGGGGAGCCCGTCCACAGCCCTTGGGCCAGCGTCGCACGGCGTGCTGGGGAAGGGACTTGACGTCTGAGGAGTCTGCGGATTGCTGGTCGCCGGGCAAATCCTTTGGCTGAACGGGGGCCGCAGCACTCTCTGGTCCTCTCTGCTGTGGTGGCACGGCGGCGGCGGCAGGGGTGGGCCTCTGAGGGCAGAAGGCACGAGAGTGGTCCGGCAAGCCGCATTGATTGCAGTAATGGTACCTCCAAGTACATTCCGCCACCGGGTGAGCACCCTTACAGATTACGCATAGTCCCTGAGGTGGTTTCGCGCTCCTCGCTGATGTCGGTTCATCCTTCCGTGCTTTCTCCGGACGTCCTCCTCCTCGGCCCTCTTGGTCGGGTTCCCCTTGCGGGACGGATGTAGCGGTCCTCTCCGTTTCCTCCGGTCGCGGTGCCGGAGGCCTGGTGGTGCCCGGTTTCCGTGGGCACTCGTAGCGTGCGTGGCCTGGCTTGCCGCATCGGTAGCAGTGGCCGTGTCTCCATGGACAATCCGTCACCTGATGCGCCCCACTGCATATGGGACACGGCCTCCTCAGCGGTTTGGGTTCTCCTCTCATCGTCTTTCCAAAGTTCCCCTCTGTCCTCGGGCGCTTGAGTGCCGTGCCCTGCTGGAAGGGGTCCTCCATCGGACTGGGATAGGGATAACTCCGCCGAGCGCGTGTCTCGGCCAGTTCTTGCTCTGCCCGCAGGGCCAACATAACCGCTTCGTTGAAAGTGGGGAACCCTGCCGGTGGCATTCCCCGATAGGCGTCGTCCCTGGCGTCTCGCTGGGTGCGGTCGACACCCTCGAAATCTTGAGTCAGTAGGCATAGGTGCTCAGTGAGGGTTAGCAATTGCCCTGCTATGTCGCGTAGCTGGTTGCGGAGTAAGCGGTTGGCTGCGGCTGTGGGATCCATCCTGTCCATTGAGAAATAGTTAGCGCTCGGTGGCCGAATCCTGGCCGTTGTCTGCTGTAAACAAAGAAACCACGTCAATCCTAAGGTTATAACCCTAGCACCCTGTCTTACGATTACACCTATATTACATTCCCTTTTCCCCGTACTCTCACGTACTACCGCACCTACACCTTGGTTATCTCATGTCCAATTTGCTTGTGGCACCTTACACTGTGGATGTGGATCACGTCTACTATGGTTATGGTTGTTTTGCTCTGATACCATTTAATCTGTCACGCCCCCGGGGGTTTTTGAGTCAAGCAAAGCGGAAAATTGCGTGTATATTTTTTTTTTCTTAATATAGTAACATAAACCTCATCCCCGGTGCGTGCCAGACCGCCACATACACAAATTCTCTCTGCCAACGGACAGAGTCTCCTTTGTATATGCACGGCGTCTCATTTACAACATCATCCATCAACCATCAACCATACAGTAGACATACATCACCAATCAGAGTACATTAATTTAACTACTGTTTTAAAAGATCGGTGTCCACTCGACACCTTATTTTTTTCAAGCAGGTTATTAAAGCGGCGTCACCATTTGGAAAGGATAAAACCAGCGGTTGCAAAACCCGTGCCCACACGGCACTTCGTTTTGAGAAAACATTTTCGAAATCATTTGGTTTTGCATGAAAACGTGCCGCATATGAAAACATCACTAAAAGTATCTAAAACGTAAAAATACATCTCATCCACAGTGCTAACTAATACATGTCCACACTAATATAATCCACAAGCAAATTAACTAATTAAAGCATCAAGGAAAATGAGATAAAACCAAGAATCCTGACTACGGTCCTCGCGACGCAGTCTCACCGCCCTCCCGGCTAACGCACCTGGTAACACCTGTCACGGAGTGGGTAAAGTCAGTGACAAACAAAGTAGATGTCTAAAAATCAATAAGGAATAAGGAGCAAACTGATTACACCGGAACCTTTCGCTAAACTTTGTACATAAATAAGTTGGGCACCAACCCCAGAGTACCTGTCGGAGAGACAGAAGTCTCCCCTCGTGCACAATCACCTTTTGATGCTTTTAACCTCTTCACGGTGCTGGTGTGTCATTTTTAGCTGGCGCGAAGAGGTCCTCACAGCTCCCACTCCTTTGTGAGGCACACGGGTCAAAAAGACCACTTCTCCGGAAAAGTACACCCATGCGGAGGCCAATCCGCCTGTGTACGTGCAGCATCCGAAAACGGATTTGCCGAGATCGGCGTGTATTAAGCACCGCGACCGCAGCCGCAACAGTAGTATTATAAGATAAAATACATTCATGCGAAAGGTTAAACTGTCCATCTACTTTGTTAGACAAATTGAGAGCATTTTAATGATGATAGATGCACTTACTGCACTTGTTGCACTTATAGCAACCGTACCCACCTAGTTGAGGAGAAAACGGGACACCTGAGTCTTTTACACACTCCCGCTGCGCACCTGGACCTAAAGAAAGTCCGCAAGGATAAACCATAATCAAAACGTGTACTAACATCCCAAAACGAAAAACCTAATTTACTCTTTTTGACGGAAAAGTCCAACACCGTCCGGTTCGCCGAAAACCGGAACCCCGCGCCGCTGTCGCCGCCCGCCGGAGCCCCGCGCGGCTCGAAACCGCGCGGCGTGTCTCCGCGGGCGGCGCCCATGCGGCACGGCGCCTCGTGCGGCGCCCGCGCGGGTGCTGCCCGTGCGGCGCCCGCGCGGCGCCCGCGCTGGTGCGGCCCGGCGCGGCGCCTGCGCGGTGCCCGCACGGCGCCCGCGCGGGTGCGGGCCCGCGCGGCGCCCGCGCGGTTGCAGGCCCGCGCGGGTGCCGCCCGCGTGGCAGCCGCGCGGCGCCCGCGCGGGTACGGCCCGCGCGGCGCCCGCGCGGGTACGGCCCGCGCGGTGTCCGCGCGGTTTCCTCCGTCGCCGCTCGCGGCGGCGACCGGCCGTCCGCGAAATCCCTCCGCGCGATGCCCTAGCGGCACCGCGCGTCTCCGCCGTCCATTCCGCGCCCTAGCACGACGACGATGACGGCGACGGTGACGGAGACGACGGAGAAGGTCACGCCCCGGGTGTAAACCAGAACCCGGGCCCGTCACAGATCCGCCGTGCATGCGGTATTTCCCACATACACGAAGCGTCGGTAACCTGCTCAGATAAGAAAATATAATAAAAGAGCAATAATAATCAGAGCTGAAATAAAACTACTGTATCTCAGACAGATGCTGGAAGTAAAAGGTACAACAGTAAAATAAAATACAGATGTCTCTCCCAGCTCACAACTATAATACAAACAGCTGGCGGAAGCCAGTCCCCAAAAAGAAATACAAAACACTGTCTGAGAAGTCCTGGTACCCAAAATCTCCAGCTACGACCCTCGGTGGCTCGCTAACTAGTCCGCGATGCGCTTGCCCCGATCAGTTGCTGACGGCCCAGCAACTCCCACTGAGGACTCTGCAAAACAAGGGAGAAGAAAGAAACAAGAGAAACAATGGGGGTCAGTACTACTATAAACAGTAGCCTCCCCTAGTGGGTAAAGCCTCAGCTCAGATATGCCCACCAGGTGATCAGAGGCGAAAAAGGGAAAGGAAAAGAAAGGAGATGCAGATAGGTAAAGCGACTGATAAGGTGCTATCCCTAATATGCCTCTACAAGAGCAACCAATAAGGATGGAGAAAGTGATGCATCAGAATCAAGACGCCTGTCAAAATGACCCAATCTGACAGCCAGTGAACACTGGCACTGCCTGCTCTGCTGTCGAACTCAAGAAACCCGCATGGTGCCCGGCGCTCACACCGTGGAAAGCCTACTCCGGAGTGGCACTCGAGGGGAGCGACCCACACGAGTAAAATATCACTGTATCAAGTATCACTGTATCAAGTATCACTGTATCACTGTCTCATAATAGCAGGACTGGATCGAGACTCAAGGAAGTGGGAAAAACCCTCCACTAAAGATAGCCCGATCCCCAAAACACCCAATCTGATGCAATAGTAACAATCCGGTCAACCACCCAAGATCCGTGGTCGCCGCAACACCCTGTCATAAACCCAACCTGTCCCAAATCCCCCAATACCTGCCTACACTGTCCAACATACGCTCGAACCTGAGCGACTAAGCCGCAAGTATCAACAATGGAAGAAGAAAAGAGCAAAAGCATGGTTTCTCCTAAGTCAAGTCCCAAAATAGTGTAGCAGTAAAAGATGGCAATAATTATGTGACCAATTTAATCATGCAGTGTTCCAATATTTTGTCCAATTTCCAAGTATAAACAGTTTGAAGTGACATAAGCTAGGGTGACCGTCTCACATGAACAAACATCAGTTTTGCAGTCCTCTATTTCTATTTGTCTCCAAGTATACAATTTCCGAATCAATAAGCGATTAAATCGAGTGATTAATCTAACAATGATTTATTAGAGATCTGATAACCAATAATCAATTTCCTAGAGCATGCAAGTCTACCAATCAACACATTTAGCATTGTCATAGCAAGGGTACTCTGATATTCCTAGTGGGCATACAAAGAGAGGAGTACAACAACCACCCACCTGAAGCGCAACTGTCCAAACTCGTACAGTCAGAAAATACCAAAATTCCAAATCCTCGCTCCCACAATTTTAGCACACCCGCAACAGTCCTGGTACATCAAGAAATCCACTAATTACACTAGACTCCCAAATTCAGCACTAATTACCACATACAATCACGAGTACCAAACTGTCAAATTATCACCTGCAGCAAATGTCCAGAAAATTCCAATAAAAATATCACGGCGATCCTTGCGTCGATAGCTTCGAAACGGTACCTTGCACGTCCAAATCGGAGTTCGGTAAGTCAAGATAAAAATTCAGCAAGAGGGCACTCTCATACAATAATCTGAATTAAGGACTGATTACTGTTCACAGAGAAATCATTAATTTTCACCTCGAAGTAAAATCACAAAAATCCAATAAAAATACGAGCGCGTTCCTTGCGATCCGTAGATGAAAAAGTTGTATAGGCTCGTTTCCGTCGGACGCTCGTGCGCAAAGATATGGCCGAAACACTCCGCTGCTGTCAAGGAATTCCATACAGAAAGAGGGGTCACTTGTTGCCTCGAAATCCGTGCCAAAACCTCGAAACGGGAAAGCGCGACCAAAACGAAAGATGAAGTCCTACCTCTTAGGAGTCTACTGATCCAAGAATCGCAGGAAAATGATGTCGGGGTAGCCCAGGGGAGCAAAAATACGATCGCTGCGCCGAAGAAGAACACTAGAAAGCAACGTCGCGCCGCACCGTAAAATGGGGAACCTCGGGATTCGTGCCTCCAAAACTCTTGAAACTTGGCAGGGAGATCAAGGACTTGGAGATGAAGATTTTTGCTTAAGGGTGCTCGGGCTGAAGATGAACAGGTTGGGAGAAAAAGGGGAAAGAAGGCAGCTCGGGTTGGGGGTTTATATAGGCTGAAAAGAACAAATCAAATAATTCCCAACATGTCCCCACTTTCGGGCGCATCCTAGAATTCGGGCTGCTACAGTAACGGGCCGGCCCAGGATTTCCGGGCGCGCACAGTGCGGCCCGGCCCACCGCACAGTCCAGTCCACAACACTCCCGGACCCCGCTGCACCCGGAGCACCTGCGCCAACCAATGACGGCGCGCCACGTGTCCCCCGGCGACCGTGCACCGCGCACGCCGCGCCGTGCACCGCGCACGTCGCCGTGTCTCCCGGTCACCTGCCCGCGTACGGCACCTGCCCCGGTCACCTGCCCCACCAGCCGCGTGGACCGGGAGCACAGGACCGCACCAACCAAACCTCGCCACGTGTCCACCCGGTCCACCGTGCACCCGGCCCAAACTCCGTGGACCGCGTCTGCTGCGCCGGCCAACCGGAAGGCGCCACGTGGGCCGCCTCCGGTGCACGACCCCCGCGGTGGACCGCGCTCCTGCCCGCGCCCTCAGCCGCCTGCCCGCGCCCTCAGCCGCGCTGCCCGCGGCGGCGCCGCCGCCCGCCGACGCTGCCCGCGCCGCCGGCAATCGCCGGCGACACTGTTCCGGCGTGAACAGTACCCGCAAGCTCCAAATCAACAAGCAAATAGCCCATCTTGACCGTTTTCGCGCGCTGATTCCAAAAACGAGGTCCGTTTTGCCAAATTCCGCCTCCAAAATTTGCCGGAGGCTCCCGCAAGCGCCAAAAACTGTCAAAACTTCCGGGAGTCCGCTTTTGGACATCCGGACTCAGAATTGGGCAAACAAAAAGCCAATCTCAAGTGTTTTTCCGCGCTGAATCCAAATCCATCCTCCGTTTGGCCTAAATCCTTTTCTAAAATTCGGCAAAAGCAGCCGAAGGCCAAAACAGCTAACCAAAGCTCACAGGGTCCATCTGTGGCATCCCTTCGATGCACTATGGGCCAGATACACCATCAACAGGTGTCTATACAGTGGATTCACGGGAAAAGCTGCATGGGGGTTCGGGATACTACACCCTCCCCCACTAAAAAAAAGTTTCGTCCCCGAAACGAAGATAAACATGCAGACGTACCTCAAACTGCGGCCTCGAACAAGAAGGGGTAGGCATCTCTCATCTCTGTCTCCAGCTCCCATGTAGCCTCTCGCTCCTCATGATTGCTCCACAGGATCTTCACATAAGGAATGGCCCGATTGCGCAATTCCCTCACCTCACGAGCAAGAATCCGCAACGGGCGCTCCTCGTAGACCAAGTCCTCGCCGATCTCCAACGAAGTGAAGTCAATCACGTGCGACGGGTCAAAAACATATCTCCTCAGAGCTGAGACGTGGAAGACATCATGAACTCCGGCCAGGCGCGGGGGTAAGGCAACTCTGTATGCCACAGGACCAACTCTATCCAGTACCTCAAAGGGTCCAATAAAGCGGGGACTGAGCTTCCCCCGTACTCCAAATCTCCGGACCCCTTTCGAGGGCGAGACCTTCAAGAAGACATGATCACCAACCTGAAACTCCAGGTCTCGCCGTCGAGTATCTGCGTAGCTCTTCTGACGACTCTGGGCTGTCTCAAGATGCCGGCGAATAATCCTGACTTTTTCCTCTGCCTCCAAAAGTAACTCCGGTCCCAAAGTCCTCCTCTCACCCACGTCACTCCAGTATAAGGGAGACCGACACTTGCGTCCATACAACGCTTCAAACGGAGCCATCCGGATGCTCGCCTGATAGCTGTTGTTGTACGCGAACTCAACCAAAGATAAGTGCCGGTACCACCCTCCTCCAAAATCCATAACGCACGCTCTAAGCATATCCTCGAGGGTCTGTATGGTGCGCTCTGACTGCCCATCGGTCTGTGGGTGGAAAGCGGTGCTAAACCTGAGCTGAGTCCCCAATGCAGAATGTAAACTCCCCCAAAAGCGTGACACGAATCTCGGGTCTCGATCTGACACAATCGAAGCAGGTATGCCGTGAAGCCTCACTATCTCATCCATATATAACTGTGCCAAATGCTCGAGTGACCAAGTCATCTGAACTGGTAAGAAGTGCGCCGACTTGGTGAGTCTGTCAACAATAACCCAGATCGCATCTGCTCCGCTCTGCGCCCTCGGCAATCCAGTGACGAAATCCATAGTGACGTGGTCCCATTTCCACTCGGGAATTGGAAGACTCTGCAACTTGCCAGCAGGGACGCGATGCTCTGCTTTCACTTGCTGACAAGTTAAACAGTGAGCTACGAATCTCCCAATGTCCCGCTTCATTCCGGGCCACCAAAACTGTGCCTTGAGGTCCTTATACATCTTAGTACCTCCAGGGTGGACGGTATAAGGTGTATAGTGGGCCTCCCTCAAAATCTGATCTCTAATCTCCTGATCCATAGGCACACACACTCGGTCCCTGTACCGCAGTACTCCCGAGCTATCCACAGAAAAATCCCCTGTCTGATCCGCCTGAAGCTGCGTCCTGATCCTCGTCAAGTGGGGGTCCTCACTCTGAGTGTCCCTGATCCTCTCCAACAGAGTGGGCTGCAAGACCATAGACATAAGTCTAGCAGAGACCCCAGGGGATACTACCTCCAGCTGTAATCGCCTCATCTGCTCGACCAACGGCGCCTGCTGCGAGATCAATAAGCTCAGACTCGTCCTCCTGCTCAAAGCATCCGCCACAACATTGGCCTTGCCGGGGTGATAAAGGATACTCAGATCATAATCCTTTAGCAGCTCCAACCACCGGCGTTGCCTCAAATTCAGCTCCTTTTGGGTGAACAGATACTTCAAGCTCTTGTGATCAGTATATATCTCGCAATGCTCACCATACAAGTAATGCCGCCACAGCTTCAGAGCAAACACCACCGCTGCCAACTCCAGATCATGAGTAGGGTAATTTTTCTCATAGTCCTTCAATTGCCGCGAAGCATAGGCAATCACCCTACCCTGCTGCATCAACACACACCCCAGACCACTATGTGAGGCATCACTGTAAATCACAAATCCTTCCCCCATAACAGGGAGGGCAAGGATTGGAGCGGTCATCAATCTCTGCTTCAGCTCCTCAAAACAGCTCTGGCAAGTCTCGCTCCAAACAAACTTAACTCCTTTCCTGGTCAGACGAGTGAGGGGAGAGGAAAGCTTCGCAAAGCCTTCCACAAAACGCCGATAGTAGCCCGCCAAACCAAGAAAGCTCCGCACCTCGGTGATAGTCGTCGGCCTCGGCCAATCTCGAATAGCATCCACCTTGGCCGGATCCACCGCCACTCCAGCAGCTGAAACAACATGACCCAGAAAAGCAACCTCCCGGAGCCAAAACTCACACTTTTTGAACTTAGCATACAGCTTCTTCTCTCGCAGAAGCTGTAGCACGGTCCTCAAGTGCTCCTCGTGCTCCAGATCACTCCGGGAGTAGATCAGAATATCATCTATAAACACCACCACAAACCGGTCCAAAAACGGCTGAAAAATCCTGTTCATCAAGTCCATGAATGCGGCAGGGGCATTTGTCAACCCAAAAGGCATCACAGTAAACTCATAATGCCCGTACCGCGATCTGAAAGCCGTCTTGGAGATGTCCTCGGCCCTCACCCTCAGCTGGTGGTAACCGGACTGCAGATCAATCTTCGAGAACACCGATGCTCCCTGTAACTGATCAAACAAATCATCAATCCGGGGGAGGGGATACTTGTTCCGGATGGTCACTTTGTTCAATTCCCTATAATCCACACACAACCGCAGTGACCCATCCTTCTTCTTCACAAACAACACAGGCGCTCCCCACGGAGAAACACTGGGTCGGATGAAGCCCCTATCCAAAAGATCCTGAAGCTGGGCTTTCAACTCCCTCAACTCAGCTGGCGCCATCCTATAGGGTGCCTTTGAGATTGGTGCAGTTCCAGGAACTACATCAATCACGAACTCAATCTCCCTCTCCGGCGGCATCGTCGTCAACTCTGGGGGAAACACATCTGGGAACTCTCGGACAATAGGGATATCCTCGAGTCCCAGTGCCGCCGTAGGCACCTCCACCACAGTGGCCAAAAAGGCAGTGCAACCCCTACTCATCATCCTCCTAGCTCTGGCCGAGGAAATGGTCGCTGCGAACAGCGTGCTCTGGCAGCCTCTGAAGATGAACTCCTCCTGTCCTGGCTCGCGAAGAGTCACCGTCCTCTCTCTGCAGTCGATAGTGGCGGAATACCGTGATAGCCAATCCATCCCCAACACCAAATCAAAATCATGGAGCTGCTGCAAGACAAGCAAGTCTGCAGGCAAAATCCAAGGCCCCAACTCACCGGGCAAGCCAAACAACGCTCCTCGACAAGCAAAACGTGATCAGGAATCCGCACCTCTAATGCACAAGATAAGGACTCTACCTCTAGACCATGCAGGGATGCAAATGCTCGACTAATGAAAGAATGAGATGCTCCAGTGTCGAATAAAGAGCGAGCCCGAATACCAAAAAGTAGAGTAATACCTGCCACCACCTGGTCTGCCGCTGAGGAATCTGCTAACTGGGCGGCATACACCCGCCCGCTCGGTGCTGGAGGTCGAGAATCTGAAGGATGAGAGGTGGACGGCCTGCTCGCTGGAGCATAAGGCCGCTGAGCTGATGGCCGCTGCTGCTGAGGGGGATATGAAGCCGACGCCGAAGAAGGTGTCGAAGAAGTAGCAAGGGGGCAAGTAGCTCGCACATGCCCTGGCTGTCCACAACGGAAGCATCGACCCCATCTCTGGTCACAAGTAATGGCGGCATGCTGACCTCCACAGAAAATACATCGGTCAGAAGATCGGGGCTGTCTCGGCTGCTGCTGCTGCTGCTGCTGTCTCGAGGACTGCTGCTGAGATCTCTGCTGCCTCTGCTGTGATCTCTGCTGCTGGTGCTACTGCGGTCTCTAGGGTCCACCAGGCCCTCTCCTCTCTGATCGCCCACGGCCATAAGACTGGGACTGCGGCGGCCGTGGCGGTCTCCATGAGCTGGCCTGTCCCCCGTCCTCCGGGGCTGGTCGCTTCCTGTCGGAACTCTGCGCGACCGCGGCCCTCCGTCTGGCCACCTCCTGATCACCTCTCTCCACCCACTGTGCATGCTCTGCGGCTGCCTCCAGGGTCTGAAATCTCTGAGCATGCACAAGTGTGTAAATCTCTGGACGAAGGCCTCCCTCGAACAACTCAACCTGGTGCGGACCGTCACGAGCGACGTAGGGCACACAGTTCAGCAACTCCCTGAACTCCTGAAAATAGGCATGGGCCGGTCGATCGCCCTGCTGCAGATTCTTCAAGTCGTCCTCCAACTTCTTCTTCACACTGGTAGAAAAATAGGTGTCCAACACCATCCGTCTGAACTCCTCCCAAGGTAACTGCCGGGTGATCCGGAACTCCAGTGGCTCAACTCGCTGCCACCAAAAATCAGCATCTCCGTCCAAACAGTGCACCGCCATGTGCACTCGATACTTCGGGTCGATGAAGAAGTCCCGAAAAAGCTTCTCCATCGCAGAAAGCCAAATCCCAACAGCCCGGGGCTGAGCATCCCGCCCCGAGAATCTAGGTGGTCCCCGCTTAACAAACGCAGCGAGTCTGTCAGCAAAATCCCGCTCCTCCTCCGCAGTCAAAGGCTGAATAGCTCCAGGAGCCCCACTACTCGAAGATGGCGCTGACGGCACAAAAGGTGCAACAAGAGGCACAGGGACCTCCGGAACAGCTGGGGGTGGTGCCTCCCTCTGAGCAAGCAGCTGCTCAATCCTCTGCTCCTGGCGGCGCTGACCCTCCGCCAACTGGGCCACCAAGGCCCTCAACTCAGCAAGCTCGGGTGGTGTAGGCTGCTCTGGCTCAACAGGGGGCGAAGGGACACCCCGGGTGGGAATCCGACGTCGTGGAGGCATCCTGCCACAAGAAACCAAACATCAGCAACAAAACCCCACACGACCCAATCTGGCGAAAGTCAAAAGACATCCCCCTATTTCTGTAACCTTATGTTGTCTGCAGCCAACATAATGGTTCAACAGAAATAGACTATGTCGATCACTCTTCACTCACAGGAAGAGTTAACAATAAAAATCACCGACTTTCGCAACAAGTCACGCCACTCACGCCCTATAATCCTAGGGTCTGTCCAAAAGCCTAGGGTTTCCTAAGTCCCAACTGACCTATCCCTAAGCTCTGATACCAACTTAATCTGTCACGCCCCGGGTGTAAACCAGAACCCGGGCCCGTCCACAGATCCGCCGTGCATGCGGTATTTCCCACATACACGAAGCGTCGGTAACCTGCTCAGATAAGAAAATATAATAAAAGAGCAATAATAATCAGAGCTGAAATAAAACTACTGTATCTCAGACAGATGCTGGAAGTAAAAGGTACAACAGTAAAATAAAATACAGATGTCTCTCCCAGCTCACAACTATAATACAAACAGCTGGCGGAAGCCAGTCCCCAAAAAGAAATACAAAACACTGTCTGAGAAGTCCTGGTACCCAAAATCTCCAGCTACGACCCTCGGTGGCTCTCTAACTAGTCCGCGATGCGCTTACCTCGATCAGTTGCTGACGGCCCAGCAACTCCCACTGAGGACTCTGCAAAACAAGGGAGAAGAAAGAAACAAGAGAAACAATGGGGGTCAGTACTACTATAAACAGTAGCCTCCCCTAGTGGGTAAAGCCTCAGCTCAGATATGCCCACCAGGTGATCAGAGGCGAAAAAGGGAAAGGAAAAGAAAGGAGATGCAGATAGGTAAAGCGACTGATAAGGTGCTATCCCTAATATGCCTCTACAAGAGCAACCAATAAGGATGGAGAAAGTGATGCATCAGAATCAAGAAGCCTGTCAAAATGACCCAATCTGACAGCCAGTGAACACTGGCACTGCCTGCTCTGCTGTCGAACTCAAGAAACCCGCATGGTGCCCGGCGCTCACACCGTGGAAAGCCTACTCCGGAGTGGCACTCGAGGGGAGCGACCCACACGAGTAAAATATCACTGTATCAAGTATCACTGTATCAAGTATCACTGTATCAAGTATCACTGTATCACTGTCTCATAATAGCAGGACTGGATCGAGACTCAAGGAAGTGGGAAAAACCCTCCACTAAAGATAGCCCGATCCCCAAAACACCCAATCTGATGCAATAGTAACAATCCGGTCAACCACCCAAGATCCGTGGTCGCCGCAACACCCTGTCATAAACCCAACCTGTCCCAAATCCCCCAATACCTGCCTACACTGTCCAACATACGCTCGAACCTGAGCGACTAAGCCGCAAGTATCAACAATGGAAGAAGAAAAGAGCAAAAGCATGGTTTCTCCTAAGTCAAGTCCCAAAATAGTGTAGCAGTAAAAGATGACAATAATTATGTGACCAATTTAATCATGCAGTGTTCCAATATTTTGTCCAATTTCCAAGTATAAACAGTTTGAAGTGACATAAGCTAGGGTGACCGTCTCACATGAACAAACATCAGTTTTGCAGTCCTCTATTTCTATTTGTCTCCAAGTATACAATTTCCGAATCAATAAGCGATTAAATCGAGTGATTAATCTAACAATGATTTATTAGAGATCTGATAACCAATAATCAATTTCCTAGAGCATGCAAGTCTACCAATCAACACATTTAGCATTGTCATAGCAAGGGTACTCTGATATTCCTAGTGGGCATACAAAGAGAGGAGTACAACAACCACCCACCTGAAGCGCAACTGTCCAAACTCGTACAGTCAGAAAATACCAAAATTCCAAATCCTCGCTCCCACAATTTTAGCACACCCGCAACATTCCTGGTACATCAAGAAATCCACTAATTACACTAGACTCCCAAATTCAGCACTAATTACCACATACAATCACGAGTACCAAACTGTCAAATTATCACCTGCAGCAAATGTCCAGAAAATTCCAATAAAAATATCACGGCGATCCTTGCGTCGATAGCTTCGAAACGGTACCTTGCACGTCCAAATCGGAGTTCGGTAAGTCAAGATAAAAATTCAGCAAGAGGGCACTCTCATACAATAATCTGAATTAAGGACTGATTACTGTTCACAGAGAAATCATTAATTTTCACCTCGAAGTAAAAATCACAAAAATCCAATAAAAATACGAGCGCGTTCCTTGCGATCCGTAGATGAAAAAGTTGTATAGGCTCGTTTCCGTCGGACGCTCGTGCGCAAAGATATGGCCGAAACACTCCGCTGCTGTCAAGGAATTCCATACAGAAAGAGGGGTCACTTGTTGCCTCGAAATCCGTGCCAAAACCTCGAAACGGGAAAGCGCGACCAAAACGAAAGATGAAGTCCTACCTCTTAGGAGTCTACTGATCCAAGAATCGCAGGAAAATGATGTCGGGGTAGCCCAGGGGAGCAAAAATACGATCGCTGCGCCGAAGAAGAACACTAGAAAGCAACGTCGCGCCGCACCGTAAAATGGGGAACCTCGGGATTCGTGCCTCCAAAACTCTTGAAACTTGGCAGGGAGATCAAGGACTTGGAGATGAAGATTTTTGCTTAAGGGTGCTCGGGCTGAAGATGAACAGGTTGGGAGAAAAAGGGGAAAGAAGGCAGCTCGGGTTGGGGGTTTATATAGGCTGAAAAGAACAAATCAAATAATTCCCAACATGTCCCCACTTTCGGGCGCATCCTAGAATTCGGGCTGCTACAGTAACGGGCCGGCCCAGGATTTCCGGGCGCGCACAGTGCGGCCCGGCCCACCGCACAGTCCAGTCCACAACACTCCCGGACCCCGCTGCACCCGGAGCACCTGCGCCAACCAATGACGGCGCGCCACGTGTCCCCCGGCGACCGTGCACCGCGCACGCCGCGCCGTGCACCGCGCACGTCGCCGTGTCTCCCGGTCACCTGCCCGCGTACGGCACCTGCCCCGGTCACCTGCCCCACCAGCCGCGTGGACCGGGAGCACATGACCGCACCAACCAAACCTCGCCACGTGTCCACCCGGTCCACCGTGCACCCGGCCCAAACTCCGTGGACCGCGTCTGCTGCGCCGGCCAACCGGAAGGCGCCACGTGGGCCGCCTCCGGTGCACGACCCCCGCGGTGGACCGCGCTCCTGCCCGCGCCCTCAGCCGCCTGCCCGCGTCCTCAGCCGCGCTGCCCGCGGCGGCGCCGCCGCCCGCCGACGCTGCCCGCGCCGCCGGCGATCGCCGGCGACACTGTTCCGGCGTGAACAGTACCCGCAAGCTCCAAATCAACAAGCAAATAGCCCATCTTGACCGTTTTCGCGCGCTGATTCCAAAAACGAGGTCCATTTTGCCAAATTCCGCCTCCAAAATTTGCCGGAGGCTCCCGCAAGCGCAAAAAACTGTCAAAACTTCCGGGAGTCCGCTTTTGGACATCCAGACTCAGAATTGGGCAAACAAAAAGCCAATCTCAAGTGTTTTTCCGCGCTAAATCCGAATCTATCCTCCGTTTGGCCTAAATCTTTTTCGAAAATTCGGCAAAAGCAGCCGAAGGCCAAAACAGCTAACCAAAGCTCACAGGGTCCATCTGTGGCATCCCTTCGATGCACTATGGGCCAGATACACCATCAACAGGTGTCTATACAGTGGATTCACGGGAAAAGCTGTATGGGGGTTCGGGATACTACAGAGAAGACCAAAAACTCCACAAAAGAACGACGGAAAAATCCCGAAAAATTATAAAAAATTATTTTACTAACCGAAGATCGACGGGAAGGTCGCCCGGTCGCGTTCTTGCCTTCGGTTCGATGTCCGGGAAGATCGGGCTCTTTCTCTTTCTCCTTCTCCTTTCTTCCGGCTAGGGTTCCGTCTTTTCCCTTTTCTCTTTCTTTCTCTCCTCACCGGTTAGGGTTTTTATTTTTCTTTTCTTTTCCTCCGATAATCGGGATCACTTATATAATCCCTATTATTTGATTATTTATTTAATTAATTTTTCCTTAATTCGTACGTACGTAGAAAGGAAAACCCACAAATATTCGGATTTTATCTCTTAAAATAAATATCAGATCCACGAGATAAAATCCCACCTTTTAAATCCTAGTCACCGATTATTTAATTTATTTAATTAAATAATCATGGGAAATAAATTTCCGATTTTATTTATCGTCACCGATTAATTAATTCTCAATTAATTAATCACACGAATTATCCAAACTTCCTCAGAAAGCGTGTCGGATAATTTACACGAATTCCGATGCGCGCCTAAAGTCATCGCGATCTTAGAAACCCCATTCCGGGAGATCCGTACATCGGATTCCCGATCCGATCGCACCGTCGGTCTACATTTTCCGGGCCCTTTGCCAGAAAAATACCCGCACCCCGCACCGGCCGACTTTTAAAAAATAAATAATTTTATTTCACCTAACGGCTTAAATAATTTACATGTGAGTCGAAAGTACCCCTAAGGGCCGAATCACTACACTTATATTCCTAGATGATAGACATTTACTTGGACATTTCATGTATATCTGTTCAGCAGTTCATATATCTCGGTACAGTTGATTTCATGGTCTGATTATGCTTGTTGATTGTTTATCATATTTTGATTATCATATCTGTTACCTTGTTATACTGCATTTATGTCCAGAGATACTTGCTTTCACATTCCAGATATGCATGATAGACCTATGATTGATATATACAGACATCTGCTTCCCTGTTGGGATCCCAGCTTGTTGCCGACTACCCGGTTGTTGGACCGTGAGCTTGAGCATAGCATTATGATCGCCACGCACCACTATACGTCACGTACACTGACGGTTTGGCCACCGTCACAGTGTTCTTTATCGGTAAAGTGGTCTAGAGGAAGGACCCGTGAGCCCCCGATTGCATCTGTGAGTGCATTGCATCTGTGAGTGCAGGGTTATGTCAGCCGATATGGTGCTGATCAGTGGCATTGCCTGAGGTTCTGTGAGACCGATAGTGGCGTGTGATTGGGTACTTGAGTTTCTATTCTTGACGCATAGCTTTTATTATCATGTTCTATCACCTATAGCTATTTGTTTTGTACCCTATCTGCTCAGCTTCTTGCTTTAATCATTTACAGTCATACATGATTATCAGCATTTATTGATATCTGCAGTTATACTCATATCATCATGCTTGATTATCAGTAGACATTATTTGCTTATTTCAGCTTTATCCACTGACTTATTACTATCCGCAGATTTTAGTATCTAGTAGGTACGATTAGCTATTTCTCGGCTCGACGTGCCCACTGGGATACACTGTCGATGTATCTCACACCCCTTGGGTGACCATTTTTCAGGTCCGTCGGGTGGAGGGATGTCGGGACGTACGAATGATGCTGTCACGATAGAGCTGTCCCCCTGATGATCTATCTGAGATTTTGAGATTGTGATTATTAGCAGTTTATTATGACATCTTAGTACTTTAGTTTTTGTTATATTATGATGTTTAAAACTGATGTTAAAGAGTTAGTATTATCATGTTTTAGTTTTGGTTTGTTTAATTTAGTTATTTATGTTGTTGGTTTAGTTAAGATATGTACTTGATATCTGATTGTATGATATTGTACTTGCCTAGTCGTGCATGTGTAGGGGAGACTCTGTCCATTTGGATAGAGGATTTTCTATGCATGTGGCGGTCTGTTACGCCCAGTATTTATAACTCTATTTTCAAAAAAAAAAATTAGACTGGATTTTAAAATTCGGGGCGTGACACATCGATTATCCAAATAATTCTCGTGACTCCTGCATTCTACCAGTGATGTCTAACAACATGTAGTAACATTTCAATAGAATGGAATACTGAATTTCTAGGTGCAATTAACGTGTGATACAATTCTTTTATCATGAGTCCTGACTAGACGGAGTTCATAGAATAGCTCATCAAACCTCATCATCTGTCATATATCAAATTTATTCGACTCGAGTTTCTAATATCGAAAACCCTTTTTATTATTTATTTTACCCCGACCAAGGTTTTCTAAACTCGGTCTCATAAATAATAATTCTCTTATCTACTAAGGGCAATAGATTCTATATAGATGCACACCCTATTTCTACAACAAACCTACTATATCAAACACACACCGCAATGACCCAAATGGATAAGGATCAAGTATATGTATAGTTAAATTACACTAACCCCATTGTGAATAGTCGAGCCACCGCAGATCAAAGGACCAGTCACACTACTGCAACATTGAGTAAGTTACGGACGAGTGAGTAGACATCCAAGTGACTTCTCGTATTAGTCACACTTGGTACCTTTGTTCTCCAACAACGCCCTACACATTCGCTCTAATGTCCCCACACTGTTGACTGGAGACTTGTCTACCCTAAAAGGAAAGCGACTTGTATACCAATCTCTCCAGATCAATTATTGTTCCCATAATGATCCATCGATTAAGAGCATTTAGAAATTAACCACAAATGATATATATCTCAAATTCTCAACTCTTAAGAATATGTATCATCATCTTATTAATTCATTAGACAATTCATAGGCATATACACAATATGAGTGGAAAATAAATACTTAATTACATTCATATTGTAAAAAAAGTCAAATACAAATTTATATTCTAAAAAGAATACATGTGTTGGCTTGGTTGGCTTTTAGGGCATATATCACGGCCCGAGACCACCAATTTTGTTAGTTCGGGCACATGAGCAGACCCGTCAATCGGATATGACCTCTCCCTACCCAAAAGGAACGGTGATACATCTCAAGCAGTACGTCATGCACGAAGTGATATATGAATATCAAAGTGCGACTTAAAATTTAAACATTCAACTTTAAACATAAATATAATTGTATAAAGTTGAAACGCTAAAACTAAAATGAATAATAAATACATTTTTAATACAATCTTTCTTTTCCTTTCCTCTCTCAAAATACAATAATATTCACTCTATACAAAATGGAATCATTCTAGACCTCTCTAGGTCCACTACCCTACAGAGCTCTTGCCTTTATTTCGTGCCTCATCGGCGACATCTAGATATGCAAAAAGGTGTAAATCATAGGATGTGAAAACTATGAATAGTTTTCAGTGGGTTTAACCACCGAGAAACATATTCTACACCAGTTGGTCAAATAAAAATATTAGTAGCAAGATTATATTTAAAACAGGTAATTCTACACTAGTATATACACAAGTAAATCTTTTACCCAACTAGCTAGTTCACATACACAAATACACAAATCGCTATGCTACTATACCACAATATACTAGACCACTAAGCCAACACGGCCACTCGTTGGTCACCTCTAACTGGACCGCTCTCGATCTGTAGTAACCATGATTTTGAAAATCCAAAAATCTGAGTTTAAATAATTTCCTGAATTATTTAAATGGCAAAAATAGGCAATTAATAGTTAATAGTGGCCCTTAAAATATCGACTTTTGATCGGGGCCTGATCTCGAAAATCCGAGATCACCATTGCGATCGTCTCGTCGAAACATGAAAGTTTCATATTCACTTGTCGACGATCTGACGGTCGGATCCTCCAGAAATCAGCGATGAAAAAGTGAGTCCCACAACTTAAGTTGTGAATAGTAACCCCTAATTCAATTGCCCTTTTTATCATCGTCGGCCGTTTCGCCGTCTAGACACCAAACATAGGGGTATGAGTAGTCAATCTTAGCTATTTTCGACGTTCTGAGCGCAATGGCACTGACGGAATTCGCGTTTGGCGATCCGTGTGCATCGAAGTGCCTGCGCTGTACCGCAAAATACAGAACAAGATGGCCCGAGATTTTATCCGAGCACCAAACTAAACAAACGAATATGCTACTTGACAGGTCTCGACGAGCCGGACGTCGTGGCGAAGTCCGTTTCGCAAAACGACGACCGGATTGTCTCGAAATGCGTGAAAACGCCGAAATTATCATTTTTTTCAACAAATCTTGGGAACCCTTGGGCCAGAGTTTATGAGCTTTTGGGTTTGGGCTTCTGCTGACAATTGAAGCCCACGAATGTGGCTGGGGAAGCTGGAGGGACTGCAGAAGGCAAGATGAAGAAGTTTGAAATTCTTGTATTTTCCAACCCATTGTTGGAACTCGGGAAGGGGGGGGAACCCAGGGGCCACAACTAGTTTCCAGAACTCTCCCCGTTTTCCTCTGTTGCCAGCAATAAATCCCAAGGCTCGGGTGGCCGGAGTGGGCTACCCAAATTAACAAACCGAGTGAGAGGGAGAGTGAGTAAAGAGAAGAGGTTGGAACTGAGAAGAACCAAGGTTGGTTCTGAAGCTTCTAGGGTGATATACTGCATCTTTGGGCCATCCCGGAAGTCTGCAGTGGCCGCGCGAAGTGGGAGGAGCAAAGCTGGCTTCTTCCTTCTTCCTCAACTCCGGCCAAGTAAGCTCCCCTCTCCTCTGCATTATTTTGCTCCCGAAACATTGGAAGTGGACTCCTGAGCCTCTGTAGAGACCCCGTGCACAGCCCTAGCTCCCCATGCAAAGCGCATGGCCGGCGGGAGCCAACTATGGCCGGAAACCTAATAAAACTCCATCTTGAGATAACTCTGTATATAGTGAACCAACTAAGCTGAAAATTGGTGTGTAGGGACTGTAGGCAAGGTATATTATTTCTGCAAAATTTGGTTGAGGATGGTTAAGTATTTCAAAAGATATTTGATGCCCTAGCTTTCGGAATTATTATATGTTGGCCGAGCTTCATGCTCCGGCGCCGGCGGGCTTCTCCGACGCCGGCCATCAACCCAGAAGAGATGCTGGGACCCAGAGGATCCCAACCATGCTTTTGCATGGCTCCCATGCAGCCCGAATGAGGGTCGGCCATGGTTGACCCGAAAGTGAACCCCAACGTCGCCGCCGGCGTTCCGGCCATCTCCGGCCGGGGAGGAAGTGAAGGGAAGCTTTGTATGGACCAGGGGAAGCTTCCACGAAAGTTAGAAGGCTTCTTATAGCCTCTGTAAAAATCCGCCATTAGAGGGCATGAGCTCCAAAATGGAGCTTTGCTCCCCGCCGCCGCCGCCGCCGCCGCACCCCGTTGCCGGCCAATGGTATGGAAATCTTCAGTGAGACATGTAGCTTTTGTTGGTGCCTTTGGTCTGGTCCCAGAGCTTCTGGTTGAAGCATCACGAATTTCAATGCTATGGCTTCATCTTTCCCACCTTGCCCGCGGCCAACCATCGGTTTTGGCTTGCTCCAAGTTGCAGGAAATGTAGAGTAAACTCCAAGAAACATTTCCTTCCAAGTTGGAAGGCCTCAGGTGCAGTGTAGGCTGAGAACCCACTCGGGATTAAGCTTGTGCGCTAGTATGTGAAATGTGCATACTACTTGTTTGATAAAATGCCTAAGAGAGGAAAAATGTGGAATTTGACATTTCTGTAAATATAAAAGTTGTTTCAAATGTTTCCCTGAGCTTGATGCACATTTCAGATCAAAGTTGATATGTGTGAAATAAAGTTTGGAGCAATGTGAACCTTATATGAAACTTGGCTTTGGTTCTGCTTGAACCAGCACACCTGGGTTCCAACCAGGGTGAGCACTGAGGTCCTGGCAATGTCCAGAGCAACTTTGATATACAAAGTTTTCATGTTTGAAGTTTGGATTAAAAGTTGTAGTTTAATCAATTTAAAAATGTACTATTGGAACAAAACTCTGTTCTAGGTTGTTTGCGAAGCCGCGACAATGTGTTCCTGGCTAATTTGGGGTTACTGGACGCGATGCTCGCGTTTAATTTGGGTTTTGATGATTCGGAGAAACAAAAATTGCATATAGGCTAGGTTAGAGAGTGTGTCATGGCCCGAAGTTTTCCTCGGGTTCCGTGCTGCCGTAAATTGGTGAGCACGGTGTTCAGCAAGTTAAATTTCACCTATTGAAAGTGACGGTTCGTTAAAATGAGTTTCCAGTTGAAAGAACGAGCGAAAATAGTTCTCAAATAACACTAAAAATGCAGTTTTTAGAAACCCTAGGGGTCTAAATGCAAATATGGCAATGTGTACTGTTTAGAACAGTGGGTAATTAATTTATAAACTTTTTGTTAGGAATCCAACGACTCTCGTTGAGCGGAAATCGGAGTTGCGCAGCGGAAGCGTGGTGGAGTCGTTGTTCCTCCTATATACAGGTGGGTTTATCTTCGGTCCGGGCTTTATCATTTCGGCCCTCTGGGGTATAGTATTGGTTGGACCCCTGTTCTTGTAGCCTAGAGCCTGCCTTCTTTTTGATCAGTTTCATTCTGCTATATGCTGAGTTATGATCCTTATCTGCAAAATTGATTATATGATATCTTGCATGATTGATCTTTAGTTGCTTCCAGATATTATTACTCTATTCCTGGACATTTGCCATGCCTGATTGGTCATTAGCTAGCTTGCACATTTATACTTGATTATCAGTATATCCTGATCCATGCTCTAGTAGTTGTTGATTATATTCTGCATATAATTGAGATTTTGTGGCTATCTACATTGTACCCTTATTGGGATTTTGGTCATTTGCTAGTTTACATACCTGATTATCAGTACTCCCTGATTATATCTGATCCATGCTATAGTAGTTGATGATTATTCCTGCATATGAGTTGAGATTCAGTTGATTCTGATATTGCATCCTTGATTGGATTAGTTGATGATTATTCCTGTATGTGAGTTGAGATTCAGTTGATTCTGTTATTGCATTCCTGTTGGAATTGTTCTGGCTTTCTGCCAATTACCTGGTTTTGACAGTAAGTTTCAGCATCAGCATTGTGATCACCACTGCGTCCGCTTTCAGTCACGTACACCGACGGTTTGGCCACCGTCATGGTGTTCTTTACCGGTAAAGGGTCACAACGACCCGTGAGCCCAACTGCATCTGTGAGTGCAGGGTTATGATAGCATGTTAGCCTGAGGTTCTGTGTGACCAATAGTGGCATTGCCTGAGGTTCTGTGTGACCAATAGTGGCATTTCACTGAGGTTCTGTGAGACCGAAAGTGGTATTTAGCCTGAGGTTCTGTGTGACTAATAGTGGCATTGCCTGAGGTTCTGTGAGACCGATAGTGGCATTAGATTGGGTATTTTGTTATTCTATCATTGATTGATGCATATGTTGCCTGTTTAGCCTGTTTTGTCATATCTCATGATTACCTAGTTCTTATTCCTGCTATAGTTATCAACCTATGCTTGCTTTAAGAGTTAGTAAGTTTGCATTCAGTTACAGCTCCAATAATATATCTGCTTTAACCTAACATGTGATTATTACTATCCTCTAGTATTGTATGCCAGTAGGTACGATCTGCTATTTCTCGGCTCGTCGTGCCCACTGGGATACACTCCGGTCTGTCTCACACCCTCGGGTGACTGTTTTTCAGGTCGAGCGGGTGTAGGGATGTCGGGTCGAATTGGCGAGGTATCGATATAGAGGTTGACCCTGGACAGCCGAAAAGTTATGTAATAGATGTTGAGAGAAAGGAAATTGTATTTCAGTTGTATATTTGTAAAGATAGTTGTAAAGTTAACTTGTAGTTTTTGTTTAGAGTTGTACGTAGTTAGTACTCTGATGTTGTTGCCAAGCTAGCCGTGCATATATAGAAAAGGCTCAATTCCATAGGGGATTGAGACTCTTCTATATATGTTGCGGTCTGTCATTGCCCTGGCTGTTTTTGCAACTCTGATTTAAATAAAAAAAAAAAAAAAAATTATACATTGGTTTTTGAACTCGGGGCGTGACAGATTAGATGGTATCAGAGCAATAGGAATACGATGCCTAGGTTTGGCTAGGAACGAACCCTAGGATGACTTGTGTTCACGAGAGAGCGCTGGGTATTGGCATAGTAGTTTGGAACTTAGACGTGTTTCGTGTTCGTGTTTTGGGAATCGTTGATAGTGAAGGGCTAGCCGCGGTCATTGTTTCGACTGTGGGCTTAATATTTCAGTGGAGCCAGATGGCTCAGATCAGTACATGTGGTTCAAAGATTGATCAAGGTTCTTGCAGTGATTGTTGGATTAATGGCACAGCAGCAGATGACTGCTAGTACTGCACCAGCTCTACAGTTTGCTCAGAGATTTCATAAGATGTCGATTCTGACCCCGTGTCATAATTCAGTGGCTTGTGTGCCCGATGGTAATCCTGATTTGGGTATATTTGTGGATAGACAGGGTGGCCTTCTTGACCCCGTGATGGTAGTGACCCTTGGTAGAGGTAATGTCATCGGCATAGAGACTGTGATGGGAGGTATGTGATGTATCTTCAGATATGAGTTGTGTCCCAAACTAGTTGTTGGCGACAGATCTATGGTATTTCGCTTTTCTTTTGGTAAGCACGTTGGCTGCAGACAACGTACTTTCGAAAGAACTGAAAAATACACTGCCCTGTAATGGGGAATACTCAGATTGGGTCTAAATGAGTAGCCTAAGCGTTAACGACGCTTTGTGACTGATTGTCATCTCTGCGAATCTTTTAGAGGTTTAATAGTGGTTTAGTTAAGTTTAAGTTTCGGGGACGAAACTTCTTATAAGTGGTGGGTGATGTAGTAACCATGATTTTGAAAATCCAAAAATCTGAGTTTAAATAATTTTCTGAATTATTTAAATGGCAAAAATAGGCAATTAATAGTCAATAGTGGCCCTTAAAATATCGACTTTTGATCGGGGCCTGATCTCGAAAATCCGAGATCACCATTGCGATCGTCTCGTCGAAACATGAAAGTTTCATATTCACTTGTCGACGATCTGACGGTCGGATCCTCCAGAAATCAGCGATGAAAAAGTGGGTCCCACAACTTAAGTTGTGAATAGTAACCCCTAATTCAATTGCCCTTTTTATCATCGTCGGCCGTTTCGCCGTCTAGACACCAAACATAGGGGTATGAGTAGTCAATCCTAGCTATTTTCGACGTTCTGAGCGCAATGGCACTGACGGAATTCGCGTTTGGCGATCCGTGTGCATCGAAGTACGTGCGATATACCGCAAAATACAGAACAAGATGGCCCGAGATTTTATCCGAGCACCAAACTAAACAAACGAATATGCTACTTGACAGGTCTCGACGAGCCGGACGTCGTGGCGAAGTCCATTTCGCAAAACGACGATCGGATTGTCTAGAAATGCGTGAAAACGTCGAAATTATCGTTTTTTTCAACAAATCTTGGGAACCCTTGGGCCAAAGTTTATGAGCTTTTGGGTTTGGGCTTCTGCTGACAATTGAAGCCCACGAATGTGGCTGGGGAAGCTGGAGGGACTGCAGAAGGCAAGAGGAAGAAGTTTGAAATTCTTGTATTTTCCAACCCATTGTTGGAACGCGGGATGGGGGGGGAACCCAGGGGCCACAACTAGTTTCCAGAACTCTCCCCGTTTCCCTCTGTTGCCAGCAATAAATCCCAAGGCTCGGGTGGCCGGAGTGGGCTACCCAAATTAACAAACCGAGTGAGAGGGAGAGTGAGTAAAGAGAAGAGGTTGGAACTGAGAAGAACCAAGGTTGGTTCTGAAGCTTCTAGGGTGATATCCTGCATATTTGGGCCATCCCGGAAGTCTGCAGTGGCCGCGCGAAGTGGGAGGAGCAAAGCCGGCTTCTTCCTTCTTCCTCAACTCCGGCCAAGTAAACTCCCCTCTCCTCTGCATTATTTTGCTCCCGAAACATTGGAAGTGGACTCCTGAGCCTCTGTAGAGACCCCGTGCACAACCCTAGCTCCCCATGCAAAGCGCATGGCCGGCGGGAGCCAACTATGGCCGGAAACCTAATAAAACTCCATCTTGAGATAACTCTGTATATAGTGAACCAACTAAGCTGAAAATTGGTGTGTAGGGACTGTAGGCAAGGTATATTATTTCTGAAAAATTTGGTTGAGGATGGTTAAGTATTTCAAAAGATATTTGATGCCCTAGCTTTCGGAATTATTACATGTTGGCCGAGCTTCATGCTCCGGCGCCGGCGGGCTTCTCCGACGCCGGCCATCAACCCAGAAGAGATGCTGGGACCCAGAGGATCCCAACCATGCTTTTGCATGGCTCCCATGCAGCCCGAATGAGGGTCGGCCATGGTTGACCCGAAAGTGAACCCCAACGTCGCCGCCGGCGTTCCGGCCATCTCCGGCCGGGGAGGAAGTGAAGGGAAGCTTTGTATGGACCAGGGGAAGCTTCCACGAAAGTTAGAAGGCTTCTTATAGCCTCTGTAAAAATCCACCATTAGAGGACATGAGCTCCAAAATGGAGCTTTGCTCCCCGCCGCCGCCGCCGCACCCCGTTGCCCGCCAAGGGTATGGAAAGCTTCAGTGAGACATGTAGCTTCTGTTGGTGCCTTTGGTCTGGTCCCAGAGCTTCTGGTTGAAGCATCACGAATTTCAATGCAATGGCTTCATCTTCCCCACCTTGCCCGCGGCCAACCATGGGTTTTGGCTTGCTCCAAGTTGCAGGAAATGTAGAGTAAACTCCAAGAAACATTTCCTTCCAAGTTGGAAGGCCTCAGGTGCAGTGTAGGCTGAGAACCCACTCGGGATTAAGCTTGTGTGCTAGTATGTGAAATGTGCATACTAGGTGTTTGATAAAATGCCTAAGAGAGGAAAAATGTGGAATTTGACATTTCTGTAAATATAAAAGTTGTTTCAAATGTTTCCCTGAGCTTGATGCTCACTTCAGATCAAAGTTGATATGTGTGAAATAAAGTTTGGAGCAATGTGAACCTTATATGAAACTTGGCTTTGGTTCTGCTTGAACCAGCACACCTGGGTTCCAATCAGGGTGAGCACTGAGGTCCTGGCAATGTCCAGAGCAACTTTGATATACAAAGTTTTCATGTTTGAAGTTTGGATTAAAAGTTATAGTTTAATCAATTTAAAAATGTACTGTTGGAACAAAACTCTGTTCTAGGTTGTTTGCGAAGCCGTGACAGTGTATTCCTGGCTAATTTGGGGTCACTGGACGCGATGCTCGCGTTTAATTTGGGTTTTGATGATTCGGAGAAACAAAAATTGCATATAGGCTAGGTTAGAGAGTGTGTCATGGCCCGAAGTTTTCCTCGGGTTCCGTGCTGTCGTAAATTGGTGAGCACGGTGTTCAGCAAGTTAAATTTCACCTACTGGAAGTGACGGTTCGTTAAAATGAGTTTCCAGTTGAAAGAACGAGCGAAAATAGTTCTCAAATAACACTAAAAATGCAATTTTTAGAAACCCTAGGGGTCTAAATGCAAATATGGCAATGTGTACTGTTTAGAACAGTGGGTAATTAATTCCTAAACTTTTCGTTAGGAATCCAACGACTCTCGTTGAGCGGAAATCGGAGTTGCGCAGCGGAAGCGTGGTGGAGTCGTTGTTCCTCCTATATACAAGTGGGTTTATCTTCGGTCCGGGCTTTATCATTTCGGCCCTCTAGGGTATAGTATTGGTTGGACCCCTGTTCTTGTAGCCTAGAGCCTGCCTTCTTTTTGATCAGTTTCATTCTGCTATATGCTGAGTTATGATCCTTATCTGCAAAATTGATTATATGATACCTTGCATGATTGATCTTTAGTTGCTTCCAGATATTATTACTCTATTCCTGGACATTTGCCATGCCTGATTGGTCATTAGCTAGCTTGCATATTTATACTTGATTATCAGTATATCCTGATCCATGCTCTAGTAGTTGTTGATTATATTCTGCATATAATTGAGATTTAGTGGCTATTCTACATTGTACCCTTATTGGGATTTTGGTTATTTGCTAGTTTACATACCTGATTATCAGTACTCCCTGATTATATCTGATCCATGCTATAGTAGTTGATGATTATTCCTGCATATGAGTTGAGATTGAATTGATTCTGATATTGCATCCTTGATTGGATTAGTTGATGATTATTCCTGTATGTGAGTTGAGATTCAGTTGATTCTGTTATTGCATTCCTGTTGGAATTGTTCTGGCTTTCTGCCAATTACCTGGTTTTGACAGAAGTTTCAGCATCAGCATTGTGATCACCATTGCGCCCGCTTTTAGTCACGTACATCGACGGTTTGACCACCGTCATGGTGTTCTTTACCGGTAAAGGGTCATAACGACCCGTGAGCCCAACTGCATCTGTGAGTGCAGGGTTATGATAGCATGTTAGCCTGAGGTTCTGTGTGACCAATAGTGGCATTGCCTGAGGTTCTGTGTGACCAATAGTGGCATTTGGCTGAGGTTCTGTGAGACCGAAAGTGGTATTTAGCCTGAGGTTCTGTGTGACCAATAGTGGCATTGCCTGAGGTTCTGTGAGACCGATAGTGGCATTAGATTGGGTATTTTGTTATTCTATTATTGATTGATGCATATGTTGCCTGTTTAGCCTGTTTTGTCATATCTCATGATTACCTTGTTCTTATTCCTGCTATAGTTATCAACCTATGCTTGCTTTAAGAGTTAGTAAGTTTGCATTCAGTTACAGCTCCAATAATATATCTGCTTTAACCTAACATGTGATTATTACTATCCTCTAGTATTGTATGCCAGTAGGTACGATCTGCTATTTCTCGGCTCGTCGTGCCCACTGGGATACACTCCGGTGTGTCTCACACCCTCGGGTGACTGTTTTTCAGTTCGAGCGGGTGTAGGGATGTCGGGTCGAATTGGCGAGGTATCGATATAGAGGTTGACCCTGGACAGCCGAAAAGTTATGTAATAGATGTTGAGAGAAAGGAAATTGTATTTCAGTTGTATATTTGTAAAGATAGTTGTAAAGTTGACTTGTAGTTTTTGTTTAGAGTTGTACGTAGTTAGTACTCTGATGTTGTTGCCAAGCTAGCCGTGCATATATAGAAAAGGCTCAATTCCATAGGGGATTGGGACTCTTCTATATATGTGGCGGTCTGTCATTGCCCTGGCTGTTTTTGCAACTCTGATTTAAATAAAAAAAAAAAAAAAAATTATACATTGGTTTTTGAACTCGGGGAGTGACACGATCACTCTATTGTATTATGATTTAAGTTTCATAACGGTGCTTCGTACAGAATAGATTTATGCGTGGAACCTTCTCTACTTGGCAATTTCTTGTGTTCCTTTATAACAAATCTCATGGAAAGTTGACTTATGCACAGAACCCTCTCCAAATTGGTAAGTAAATGAGTTTATATACACCGGCACTTAAACACTAAGGCCCCGTTTGGTTCGGGTATAAATTTAAGAGGTATAAATATTTTTAGAAAATACTACATGTACACCCCAAAGGGGTGTACAGATTACACCCCCACTCATCTAAGGGTGGGAGTGTTTTTTAGGGGTCACTTCAAGTGACCCCTCACCATACCCCTGAAGTGACCCCTCACCATATCCCCACCCTTAGATGGTGGGGGTGTGAGATGTACACCCCTTTGGGGTGTACATGTAGCATTGTTCAATTTTTTTATACCTGGGATAGCTTGGGGATAATCAAATATAAAAGTTAAATTGCGTTTGGTTCAAAAGTTGCTATTCTCTGGAATAAAAAAAATTTGTGTTTGGCTAAAATTATGGGATAGTAGAGAATAGTGAAAAAAGATGATAGATTTTTATCAAAACGACAACTTTGCCCTTACCTTATATATATAAAAATTAATTTTAATTATTATAAATTAATTAAAATGGCAATTTAATTATAAATAATAAATTATATCTTACCTAAACAAAATATTTTTTATATTTTATAGTATATTTTAGTAAATAATAATTAGTAAACAAAATTAGTAAACAAAATATAAAATAATTTTTTATATTTTATAGTATATTTTAATAAACAAAATTAGTAAACATAATTAGTAAATAGTATATTTTAGTAAATATAATCTCAGATTGGAAGGTAAAATAAAAAATAAAAAAAAAAAAAAAAAAAAAAAAAAATCCATTCATTGCCCCTAGGTATAAACCTTATTCCGAGGTGGAGGTGGAATAGAGCTTAACGGGTTATCCTGGGATAACCCGTTAAGCAGGAAATAATTTAAACCTTTATCCCTAGGTTTTTTTCTTTATTGTTTGGCAAGAATTGGGGGATAAAGTGGGTTATTTCTCATTTATCCCCCAACCAAACCGGGCCTAAGGGAGTCGAAATATACTCGTAACTCTTTCCGGGAGTCGAAATATACTCGTAACCCCCCCGTTTAATTTAACACTTCCGCAAGTTCTTATTATCTTTACTTTTCTCTTTTACTTTATATTAGGATATGTAGGATATCCCAAGGACACCAATATTCCGAGAGCACTAAACAATCTTTGCCACACATAACCTAGAGTTCTTGGACTCTACGTTCCATTTTAGGGTTTTCCTAAGTTAATGCAACACATCATAAACATAGGTTCGTTTCAAAATTAAATGCCACACATGAATTAATCTATATCTAGGTTTTCTTACTCATATAAATACAAGAATAAATGTTAATTGTTCCTTTTTACACTACTTAGGGCTAAATTCTAAGATTTGGTCATATACTAACATACATCCCAAACTTCTAACACTCACTATTAATGCTTCTAAATCAAAGAAAGTAAAGAGAAAGTAGCAGTTCACCCTTTCTAGTGATATCCCCCACTTTTGATTTGCCTCTTCTTAAAAGGGGAGATTGATTTCTTGAACCTTCAAGAAAATCCTAGAAAAATAGTTTAAAGATTATAAGTGTCACGCCCCGGGGTCCGAAATTGCGACCCGGGCTCGCCAACAGATCCGCCACCTATGCGAAATCCCGCATAGGCGAAGCATCCAACCTGCAAAGTACCATCTAACAACTAAACAGATATCAGAGCTGAAGAAAAACTGCTGTAATAAAAATCTGAATCACTGTACAACTGAAAAGTACAAGTACAATATCCATCTCCCATAAATAATGATACAATAATCCGGTCCACCAAAACTGTAATACAAGTAAAAGCCACCTATACAACATCTATAAATCCAAAAAGGGAGATAAACTAAAAATAAAATACAGCTGTGTACAGTGCAACCCACAGTCCGGGTCGGTACATCTATCCCACTGTAGAAATCAACACTGGTAGGGATCTATTTCGCGACTCGCCTCGAATCGTCAACCGAAAGATCAGAAACTCCCGCAGAAGACACTACAAAACAAGGGAGAAGAAAAAGAGGAAAGAAGAATAGCGGTGAGAACTACTAGTAAACCAGTAGCCTCCCCTAGTGGGTAAATCCTCAAACTCTGACACACCCACTAGGTCTACCAGAGGCAAAAGGGAAAGAAGAGTGGTAAGCAATAATGACTGCTGAAGAAAGGAAACTACCACTATTATGTCTCTAAAATGCAGTCCTAGACTGGAATAACCGTATGCAACAGTAACCAACCATCCCAGATGAACCCAATCTGTACCGCCCTCATCATCGGGTAAGTAAGCCGGGCCGATGTGATAGCAAAACTCCTGCTGCCGCCCTCATCATCGGGCAAATAAGCCGCGCCGATGTGATAGCAAAAACTCAAGGCCTGTCCGGCACCTAGCTGGTACCCCGCGCACTCCGGAGTGGCACTCGAGGGGAGCGACCCACACGAGGAAAGCATCACCGGGTATATAAAGCCGCACCGGTGTGATAATAAAACTCAATCACTGTCAAAAGTTTCATAAAAGCAGGACTGGATCACAACTGTACTCAAGTGGAACAAAACCCTCCACTAATGAACCCCGATCCCCAATCTGATGCATAAGTAACCATCTAGTCGACCGCCCAATATCCGCAGTCGCCGCGATACCCACTGTCAACAATCAAGCCCAACAACCGACAACCGGTCAACCGCCCAATATCCATGGTCACCGAAATAACCCACAATCACAATCATGTCCCACAACCGACATCCGGTCAACCGCCTACTATCCGCGGTAGCCGCAATAACCCCCAATCCAAAGTCAAATACCACATGTCCCCGACCCCAAGGTCCCGGCTACACTATCCCGAACCCCTGCTCGAACCCGAGCAGCATGACTAAAAGTCTACATGAAAAAGAAGAAGGAAAACAAGCATGGTTTCTCCTAAGTCAATTCCATTATGATAGTGTAGCAGTAAATAGTGGCCTATCTAGATGTCCATACAAGCATGCATATGTCCTCAAGAAAGATAAAAGAAAAGGTGACCAATAGTGGTTCCACATGTGTAACAATTAATAGCTCCGCATAGATATAACCATCATGCTAAAATATTATCCAACCACACATGTCTATAATCCACTCTCACATAACTCATCCACCTATGCATGTCCAAAAGATCCTCAAGTAATACCACTAATAGGATAAATCATCTTGACCCAATATAATAAACAATTCCACATGCAAGGTTAAGTGCTAACACAGAAATCTATATACCGACACGAGCATGCAAATATTCCACCATAAAGGTAAATTACATGGCCTCAATATTATAATCAGATCCACATACAAGGTTTAGTGCTAACATAGCAATCCGTAATTCCACACAAGCATGCATAAGTTCCAATTACAATTATGTTTCCCACATAGTGATTCTCTAATAACATTTACAACATGATGTGTCTCACATGACAAACTCATAAGAATAGCAAATATTGATCATAACTGTCCCAAAAGATCATTCTAATATTCCTAGTGGGTAAGTCAGAAAAGAGGGAAATAGCAACCACCCACCTGAAACATGACGATCCGATGCCCGATCTGGCTGAATTTTGGCGTGAGTAATCCTTATCCTCCCAAGAGTCCGATGCCGCAAAAATCATCCAAATCCGCCTCACGGATTGGGCGCAATCACTGAAACAATGTACACTGTGCAATTAAATTCCAGAATTTCAGCAATTGAAATTAAGTTAAAGAATATGTAAGTGCAGCCCCAAATACCTCAAGATGAAGTTCCTAGCAGTAAAACAAAGATCTCCGGCTCCATACAAACACCATCAAGCCCTCGAAATCCACCATTTATTCTCTCGACATTCAAACACAACAAATGTCATAATGCTGTCCAAAACTGCTAACATAAACCTGCTAGCATTTTCAAGCTTAATTAGGGGATTTTCCAAAGGGATATATCCACATATCACAAAAGAGAAGTTGCTCACCTTGAAGTTAAAAAGAAGTCCCAACTTGAATTTCTGAAAATGACCTTATATCCACAAAGTTATCTGCATTCCAAGGTGCATTGCTCAAATCAAAACTAAAACAAGGACTGCAGTAATCCTTATAACAGCACTTAGAAAGATCATTAAAGTTACCTAACCAAACGTGCTCCAAATCCTGCAAAAGAGGTACCATTGGATTCCTTGTCGAGATTAGATACAAATTGAGCTAAAGAACTCCAAATTTCATGCTCGAATGAAGGAGAAAACCCAAAAACACTTTGAACTATCCACCAAGTTCCATCTGTGCACGAATGCAGCAAGGTTTTCCAAAGATCATGCATAAACCCTAATAAAAACTCAAATCTAGGGAAAATGGTACTTACCAATATTGTATATCTTCGAGTCTTGAAAATTTCCCCACAAAAATCATCCAAAAATTCCACTTCTGCAATTCAGAAAAGCCAAAATACTAAAGGCTGCCCAAAAATCCAAACTGAAACAAAGGGTCCCAAAGATGGCCCTAAAACTCTGTAAAAACATGAGATCTGAGGGGAGAGTTGAATACAAAGATTGTAGCCTTACCTCTCATAAAAACGTAGAACCAAAAATGAGCTCAAAATTTCAAGAATTGAGTCCTGGGGAATTTCTACATTGAAACGCGACGGAGAGGGCTGTGAAGCAGCAATGGTGATGTCTTCAAAACTTGGTGAAGAAGATGATTCAAATGGCCTCCAAAAATCCCCAAAAAATCTAATGTTGTAGAAGACTTGTTGGTTGAGCAATGCTAAAAAAACCCACTGAGAAAAACCTCTCCAAAAGCTCCAAAATGGAGAAGGAAAACTCCATTTAAACTAAAGAAGAAAGAGAAGCAAGAATTAAACCCCCTGGAGCTACAGTGTCGGGCCGGCCCGCGGCCGCAACGCGGGCCGACACGCGGCAGCCATCCAGCGGCCGCGCCAGCAGCTGGATGCCCGCCACGCGTCGCGCCCCGACAGGACAATCGCGTCCGCGAATGGGCGCGCGACGTGTGGTGCCGCCTTATCCGCCCGCGCCCGAGGCTGCCCGCGCCTCTGCCCGCGCCTGCCCGCGCCCGCTACGTGGGCCGGGCCTGCTGCGCCGCGCCCCCACGCCTGCCACGTGGCGTACGGACCCAACGGGGAGCCACCACGTGGCACCCCCTCCGGTCCACCGGTCCACCGGTCCACCATGCACCCAAAAACACAGGAAACTTCGGGTTTCCCGTTTTCGCGCGTCCGGACTCAGAAAAATACTTGTAAATAGCCGATTTTCATCGTTTTTCCGCGCTGAATCCAAATACAAAGTCCATTTTGCAAGAATCCATTTCTAATTTTTGGCGAAACTCCCTATTAGTCAATCTTGATCAATTTCTCGCACTGAGTCCGTTTCTCGGGTCCGATTTGCGCACAACCAACACTAACAACCGAAATAGGCCTCCACAAGCTGTCGATCATGCTGTAATGACCACGAAGGTCCGGGTCTTCACAATAAGAGACCACAAAACTTCTTTTAAATCTCAAAACTATCAAAAATTTTAAAATCCTAAAAATTAATCTCTTATGTTGCTTGCCAAAACAAGGGTAGAAAAAGGCCCTCCTTCCTCCTAGAACTTCTCTTTGAAGCCCTCCACGACTCCTTGCCTTGGAGGAGTTCAAAACCCTCCTTGGAAGCTCATCCAACTAAAGATTTTTCTCTTTTGTAGAGAAAGAAAGAGAATAGAGAGAGTGAGGGAGTGACAGGAATGAGTGAAAGGGTAACCGGTTGGGGGGGGGGGGGGGGGGGTGAAGGCGTTTGTTATAAACCCAACTTTCCAAATTTACAAAAATCCCCTGACCTTACTAGGCTACCAGACAGCGCACGGAATGGTCCGCCCTCCATGGACGGATCCCCGAATGCTGATCTTTAGGGTGCACGCTGGCAGACTGGTCTGCCCTCCACGGATCGGTCCCCGAACCTTTCTTCAAGATTTTCCCGCAGAGAAGGTCCGAACTGCCCTTCCAAGCTCCGATCTTCTTAAACAAAGTTCGAACCGCCCCTCCAGGGTCCGGTCACTAAGAGCTATTTGCTTTTATTTTCTTGCCTCGGAGTCCCCATTTTTACTTCACAAAGCTCTAAGTCTCTTCTAATCATTCCGAAAAGCTCAAGATACATTTTACACCCATTCACGTTCTCTTTTGATTATTCTTTAGCCAATTTAGGCCGAGGTCCAATATGGTATTTTCTCTAAAACTCGTTTTCGTGTCAAACTTGTGCCGAAAACACCCGAATGACCTTGGAATTCTGCTTGATTCGCAGAGGTGGTTCCTCGCAGAGGTGGTTCCTCTGAGTCACTTTCCACCAGACACTGCTAATTCACACGAATCAAGTTCATTACATCATACATCTAACAGCTCGAAGTTTCGTTGAAGACGAAGACGAAGACGAAGGTGGTTGAGGAGAAGGGCGGCAATTGTTGGTCGATAATGCTCCTGAAGCATGTTTGCGAGCGTAGCCAATGACAACGAGGTGGTAGCAATAGTAAGAAAGGAAAATCAGATAGACTATGTGATGTTATACGTTTTTTTTTAAAAAGTTGCACTATTTGAATGTCTGTTACACTATTTAACAATAATGTTACACTTACCGTTTATTTTATATATTAAATTGTAAAAATTGTAATTTTGAATTTATTAACTTTGGATTTAATTTGAAATTTTAAATTTAAAATTTATATTCAAATTGGGAATCAAGAGAGAGAAGGCTAATTTTGCGAAATAGAGATTGTTTCTGATGAAACGAAATTGTTACTTTAATGGTCTAGCAATGCTGGAGGTCCTAGTGAAGTACATTTTCGAATTCGATGCGTCGAAACTATGAAAAAGCATGAAAATGACATATGGTCAAAATTTCAAATCTTGTTTTTATAAAAAAAATTATGATATTTTATACATTGTTTTGTATAAAAATCACACGTGCGTGGAGGGGCCTCTATGCGTAATACATGCGTTGTGAAGGATTAAGGGTTAAGTACCAAATTTTGACCCTCCCCCGCATCGCCCTATATACGTTTACGCATAATTTTACTAAAAGCCCTATATACGTATCTAGGGTTCCTCTCGGCTCCCTCTCTCCCTCTCGCAACCCAGCCGCCACAGGAGCCTCCCCTGTATCGCCACCATCGATCCCCACCCTCCGGCGATCTCCTCCAATCACCAGAAAGCCGGCCATCAACTCCTACTGTATCTCTCTCCCTCTCCCTTATCAAACCCGAGCCCATAACCCCTCTCCTCCTTGGCTGCGCCGCCTCAAGTCCTTGCCGCCGGCATCCTCGGAATCTAGCAACCCTCATCTAACGAGCCTAGGCACAACCGAGCCCATCGAGCCTGGAACTGTTGGATTTTATATGGTTTTTGTGATTTTAAACTTGTGATTTTTGGCCTTTGGGATTTTCTGTGTGAGGACCCGAATCCCCACTCTAGGGTTTACTGTTGGTTTGGAGGCTTCAGGGAGTGTGTGTGTGTGTGCGTGCCGGGACCCAGAATTGAGTTTCTGGTGAAATTGGAGCTTGCTTTCTTTTCTAGGAGTCCATTTTGGGTGTGTGAGGTGTTTGCGCGCTTATTTGGAGCCATGAATGTGACCCGGAACAGAAATTGGATCAAGTTTACTTTTTCGAGAAATTTTGGGAAATTTTAGAAGCGGAATTTGGTCGAACGGACCTCGGATTTGGACTCAGCACGCGAAAACGAGCGAAATGGACTATTTACTTGAATTTTTC
Source organism: Tillandsia fasciculata (assembly GCA_029168755.2). NCBI lineage: Eukaryota > Viridiplantae > Streptophyta > Magnoliopsida > Poales > Bromeliaceae > Tillandsia > Tillandsia fasciculata. Next base: position 489,734 of record CM054946.1, on the reverse strand, counting down.
GGAGCCCAGACGCGAAAACACGAAAATCGAGGCATGGGGTTACTGTTCCGGCGGCCGGAGAGGCGCCGGCGGCGGCGGAGCGCGGCGGAACGCGGCGGCGGGCGGCGGCGCAGGCGCGCGGTCCACCGCAGAGCGCGTGCACCGGGCGCGGGCCACGTGGCGCGCTTCGGTTGGCCGGCGCAGCGGGCGCGGTCCACGGGCCTTGGCGGGGTGCATGGTGGACCGAGCGTAGGCCACGTGGCATCCCGTGATTGGTGCGGTGTTGTGCGCGCGGTCCACGGATCTTCGGCTCTGGTGCACGGTGAACCGAGGGGAAACGTGTCACTCCCTCATTGGCGGGTGCAGCACGCGGGGTGCACGGAGCGCGGGGCTGGTACCTCGGGATGCGTGCGCACGTGCGACCCACGTCGCGCGACAGGCGCGCACGTCGCGCGATCGGGGTCAACGGGGGTGGACACGTGGCGCCCGCTCATTGGCGGGCGCCACCGCCTTACTGTGCGGGAGGACGGACACGTGGCGGGCGGTGTGTGGTCCTCTTCGGTGTTCGCTGTTCGGGCGACACGTGGCAGGCTCAGAGGCGGGTCGGACGGATCATGGATCCCGTCCGACGGCGTGTATTGGGCCGGGCCGCACTGTGCGCGCCCGAAAATCTTGGGCCGGGCCGCACTGTGCGCGCCCGGAAATTTCCGGGCGCCCGAAAAGTTGGGCCCGAGCCCAATTGACTTGTTTTTTTTGGGCTTTTTCTTTTGAGGCCTATATATAGGCCGGCTTGGGGTGGATTTTTCCACCCTTTCTCGTGGGTTTCAGCTCTTGTGCCTTATACAAAACTTCTTCCTCTCCCTCTTGCCAATCTTCTGGTGAAGTTTCAGATTTTCTGGAAGCCGCGACGACTGCTTTTTCTGCCTCGTAGTGCGGAGCGACAGTTTACTGTTGAAGGCCCATTTTCGTCGCATTTTACTCTAGGAGACCTGCAGAGCTACCCCGACATCATTTTTGGACGATTTCTTCGACAGCGGTTGCGCGAGAGGTATATCTACGTTTTCCGTATTGATCACTTTTCCCAGAAATGAGCTTTTATAAGGGTTTGGGGTACATTTTTACACCTCTTTGCTACAGTCTGGAATCCTGACAGCACTAACTTCGCAGAATTTTATCTTCACTTTTGGATATCGGATTTCAACGATTCAAGAGCCTATCGACATCTACACTTCGCGAGGATCGTCGTGATATTTTTACTGGAATTTCTGGAAAATTATTTTCAGGTGAAATTCGCGTGTGAACAGTAACCTTGTTTGCAGGTTTTGGAATAGTATTGTATGTGTGTGATTTGTGTATAATTAAGAAGTGTTGTTGTACCCAGGTTGTAAGAGCACTTTTTCTGTGCTCTCTGCTCTGTGGATCTGGGAAATTGTCGATTTCTGGACTGTTTATCTGTACCGTCCCGGACAGTTAGCGTGTTCAGGTGGGTGATCCTGCTTTCAATACCTATGGACTGCACTCTAATTCTATGATTATAAGTGCATGCATGATAGTATATGAGCTGTTTAATCTGTGCAAACTGTATGTTAGTACCCACAGTTGATAGTGTTAAATCTGATGACCTCATTGAACCACTTGCAATATTTGAACTCTTACAACATGGAAACTCCACTCAGCTTAGTATACATGTTAAGTATTATACATCATGCTCCACTAGATTATAGTAAACTTAAACCTGAATTGGATTTATTCATTGCTTAGTTTTCCCACATTGGTTATTACTCCTGTCATTCTGGACATAGTGACTTTTCCCCGAGTCGTGGGCTGGGAGGCTTATTAGCTGTGGATGCATTTGCACTCGCGTCTGGGGACCGAGTGGAGTCAGTAGCAGTCTGTAGACCAGTTCATAGTGATAGTGATAGTGATAGTGATAGTGGATCTGGGATCCTTGGGACATGGTCATAGTGACAGTGTGGATTCTTAGCCAGTGAGTGAGACAGTGATTGGATCTTGGCCTATTGTGGGGTGTATCCTGTTAGTGAGTCCGCAGGGTGAGTTGATGGTGAGGTGAGTTTCTCGGGTTTCGTGTGGGCTGATCAGCTGAGTCGTCGAGTGAGCTCCGACTGTTGTGAGAGATGTTGATGGTTGAGTTCATCCGAGCAGAGCGTGAGTGTGGATTTTGACCATAGCCTGCAATGCCACCTGCGCGACAGAGTGCGCGGATACTTTTCCTCGGTGGGGTCGCACCCCTCGAGAGCCACACCCGGGGTGGATATGTTACTCTTGTACCGCGACTTGTCGATGCATTCCCTCTGACTGAGCCAGTTTTGGCAGTTACGGATGCATTCCCTCTGACTGAGCCAGTTTTGGCAGTTACGGACGCAGACCTTCTGACTGAGCCAGTTTTGGCAGTCACCGTCCCTCTGGCTGAGCCAGTTTTGGCAGCTACGGACGTTCTACGTAAGTCCGGTCCTCCGGGATGTGCGGCAGTGGGTTGGCGTAGGCTTGACTGGACCCGAGGAGGCAGTCAGTTCAGATTGGGTGACTTTACTGTTGTGTTAGCAGATGCATCATATTTTCATCTGTCCCGCTTTTTGAGCATTTTAGATAGAGGCATAGTAGCAGTAGATGTTTTACTTTCCAGCTTTTCCATACTGCATTTCTTTTGTTACTTTATGCCTCTAGTAGACTTAGTGGGCAGACCGTCGGGCTTGTTGGCGGCACCCACTGAGAACTACTGTGGGAGGTAGTTCTCACACCCGTCGTGGTGTCTTTTCCCCAGGGATTTCTGCTCCAGTTGGTTGTTTCTGCTCCAGTTGACCGAGGTGAGGGAGTCGCGAGATAGATCCCTACCAGTCATCCTCTGAGAGAGAGTAGATGCACCCCTTACCAGTTGCTGAGAGTGTTATGTTGAGTGACTCTTGTAGTGAGGTATCGAGTTGTACATTTCTTTTACTGCAGATGAGAGAGACTCTTGTATTTGAGGTGAGGATGGTATGTATTATTTTCAGAGCTATAGTGTGTTTTATATTATTTATTTCAGCTTCTATTATTTCAGCTCTGGTATCTGCTAGTGTAGATGTGCTTTTGCAGGTTAGACGCTACGTCTCTACGGGGCTTCCTGTAGGGGCGGCGGATCTGTTGGCGAGCTCGGGGTACAGTTCCGACCCCGGGGCGTGACAGATTAGAGTGGTATCAGAGCCTAGGATATAGGTCATTGTGGACTTTAGAAACCCTAGGCTTGTGGTTGGACCCTAGGATGACTCACGTGAGAGCCGTGATTTTAGCGGGAGTCCTGATTGGGTTTCTAACTCTTCCGAGAGGATCGGGAGGAGTGATTGACATGTCTTCCTTCTGTGGCAACTATGTTGGCTGCAGACAACATAGTACTTCGGGAAGGGGGACACGCCTTTAGACTTCCGCTGGATTGGGTCGAGTGTTTGTTGTGTGTGGTTTTGTCGTGGTGAGCGCTGTCTCCCCAACGTTGGGTTTTGACCCGTGAGCGTCCTGTGGCAGCGGTTGCGCCGAGCAGTTGGATTTGGGCCGGATACCTGGATTGAGGACAAGAGCTCCGGACCCAGATGACAGGATTGTCAGAGGCACATCAGTGATGGAGTGAGCAACTGGTTTTGGCGACACAGTTGTCGGAGAAGTGGGCAACCCGACGGTGCTTTCCTCCCGAGACTACCCGATGGCAGCATCAGTGGCCGTATCAGAGTAGCGCAGCGGTAGCGTGGATTTGTTATCTGCGGAGGACCACATTCGTCGCCTCAGAGTGAGTAGGGACAGAGGTCGTGCTCCTTTAGTGATTGGTTTTGTAATTATTATGGCAGACTGAGCGACAACCGCTGGCTTAGAGTGGATGAGATTGTGTCGCCTGGTCTGAGGGCACCATGGCGGTGGATTGGATTATCGTAGTTGTGATTTCTTTACAGCAGTCCAAGTTAGAGCATTTTGCTTTTTGGTTTGGACTAGAGGCAGAATTGTTACCTCGTACACTAGAGTTACAGGTTACTGTTGAAGAAGTGCATGTGGAGGAGGCTGGTGGATCTTGTCCAGTGCAGTTGAGGCCATGAGTTATACCTGCAGATTTGTTGGTATTGTGGTAGTTGGTGATTTGAACCAGTGCCTGTGGTTGGTTGGCACAGTACCACGATTGTGGTTGGTTGGCACGGTGCCACTGGATGTTGAGTGCGGAGAGAGAGGACTTTAATCTTCTGCGAGGCAGACTAGAAGAGGCTTGGTTGTAAGGACAATCTGAGCGCACGGGTTACCTCGACTGTGTGAGCGGTGCCTACGGCGGCACTGGGACTAAGGATATTCTTAGTACCGCGAGACCCCGAGTGTGGGCCCATCTGAGCTGTTATTGATGCCGCCGATTTGGGGAGTTGGAGATTTCATTTGACGTTGTTTTGGGAACCGCGTCAACCTTGACGGCACCTTATTGGATATCACCTGTATAGCAGATAGAGCTGATGGCATAGTTACCAGATCTGTTGGATCGAGCGGTCTATTTTACTTAGTGCCATGCCGTTGGTACACGACGGTGAGGGGCCCTGTTGTGGTTTGAGCATTACCAGGTTCGGGTTTTGTTTAGGGCCATTGTTTGAGTTATACTCCGATAGCTGTGTTTCTGTGAGGCAGGTACCAGTTTGGAAATCTTGCAGCTGGGGAAATGTGCCAAGATGGTGTTCAGGACATGGTGAGGGCATTCTGAGCTCATGGTGAAGTCAGGGGAATTGACTGATGCCCTGCTGCTTTTTATGTAGTGGAATCTGGCCTATCTGGATACTAATTGAGTTTGGCCGAGACCGACGCTGTTTATGAAGAGAGGGGCTTTTGGACTGGGCAGTACCAGTAGAGTTTGACGATTGGATGTTGAAATTGATACCAGTGCCGAGGTTAGCCTTGCCAGTGTTGGGTGATGGATTTGCGAGTTTTAGCTGTGAAGTTACTGTTGGATTTTTGTTGTGTACCCTTTATCACCCCGACGAGCCACGGTAGTGGCGATTACCTTGAGCGGGGGAGTTGTTTTAGGGGAAGTCACTGACCCTTCGAAATTTGCGGACCTTTCGCCGTCGTCGGGGATTTTTCTAAATTGAGTGTTAGGGTTGATGATATTCCTGACGTTGAGCTTTTTTCTTGCCCGGTTAGCTGTGAGAGTGTTTGGGCATATCCTGTTTGAGTTGTGGAGGGTTTGATTTGTGGAGCTTGATGTTGTTTTTCTTTTCCCCCAGCTTTTTGTTGGAGTCTTTGAGGTTTTTCCGTCTCAGCTCAGAGGTGTTTTGGTTGTGGATCCCTTGCCGTGATTGACTCGCTCTTCTGAGATCTGTGAGTGGTTGTAGTACGAGGGACGCCCGTTGCGAATTCTGGCTCGCGAGTTGAGAGAATTGCGCAACCGAGTCATGCCGTACTAGTTGTTGTTGAGCAGTAATCGCGGGGAGTGAGTTGTGACTTGGGAGCTGGAGACGATGAGATTGGGTGTTTACCCTTGGGTTTTTTTTTTTTTGTGACTCCTATTGAGCCGTGTTTGTTTCGAGGACGAAACTTTTTTTAGTGGGGGAGGATGTGAGGACCCGAATCCCCACTCTAGGGTTTACTGTTGGTTTGGAGGCTTCAGGGAGTGTGTGTGTGTGTGCGTGCCGGGACCCAGAATTGAGTTTCTGGTGAAATTGGAGCTTGCTTTCTTTTCTAGGAGTCCATTTTGGGTGTGTGAGGTGTTTGCGCGCTTATTTGGAGCCATGAATGTGACCCGGAACAGAAATTGGATCAAGTTTACTTTTCTGAGAAATTTTGAGAAATTTTAGAAGCGGAATTTGGCCGAACGGACCTCGGATTTGGACTCAGCGCGCGAAAACGAGCGAAATGGACTATTTACTTGAATTTCTCGGAGCCCGGACGCGAAAACACGGAAATCGAGGCATGGGGTTACTGTTCCGGCGGCCGGAGAGGCGCCGGCGGCGGCGGAGCGCGACGGAACGCGGCGGCGGGCGGCGGCGCAGGCGCGCGGTCCACCGCAGAGCGCGTGCACCGGGCGCGGGCCACGTGGCGCGCTTCGGTTGGCCGGCGCAGCGGGCGCGGTCCACGGGCCTCGGCGGGGTGCATGGTGGACCGAGCGTAGGCCACGTGGCATCCCGTGATTGGTGCGGTGTTGTGCGCGCGGTCCACGGATCTTCGGCTCTGGTGCACGGTGAACCGAGGGGACACGTGTCACTCCCTCATTGGCGGGTGCAGCACGCGGGGTGCACGGAGCGCGGGGCTGGTACCTCGGGATGCGTGCGCACGTGCGACCCACGTCGCGCGACAGGCGCGCACGTCGCGCGATCGGGGTCAACGGGGGTGGACACGTGGCGCCCGCTCATTGGCGGGCGCCACCGCCTTACTGTGCGGGAGGACGGACACGTGGCGGGCGGTGTGTGGTCCTCTTCGGTGTTCGCTGTTCGGGCGACACGTGGCAGGCTCAGAGGCGGGTCGGACGGATCATGGATCCCGTCCGACGGCGTGTATTGGGCCGGGCCGCACTGTGCGCGCCCGAAAATCCTGGGCCGGGCCGCACTGTGCGCGCCCGGAAATTTCCGGGCGCCCGAAAAGTTGGGCCCGAGCCCAATTGACTTGTTTTTTTTGGGCTTTTTCTTTTGAGGCCTATATATAGGCCGGCTTGGGGTGGATTTTTCCACCCTTTCTCGTGGGTTTCAGCTCTTGTGCCTTATACAAAACTTCTTCCTCTCCCTCTTGCCAATCTTCTGGTGAAGTTTCAGATTTTCTGGAAGCCGCGACGACTGCTTTTTCTGCCTCGTAGTGCGGAGCGACAGTTTACTGTTGAAGGCCCATTTTCGTCGCATTTTACTCTGGGAGACCTGCAGAGCTACCCCGACATCATTTTTGGACGATTTCTTCGACAACGGTTGCGCGAGAGGTATATCTACGTTTTCCGTATTGATCACTTTTCCCAGAAATGAGTTTTTATAAGGGTTTGGGGTACATTTTTACACCTCTTTGCTACAGTCTGGAATCCTGACAGCACCAACTTCGCAGAATTTTATCTTCACTTCTGGATATCGGATTTCAACGATTCAAGAGCCTATCGACATCTACACTTCGCGAGGATCGTCGTGATATTTTTACTGAAATTTCTGGAAAATTATTTTCAGGTGAAATTCGCGTGTGAACAGTAACCTTGTTTGCAGGTTTTGGAATAGTATTGTATGTGTGTGATTTGTGTATAATTAAGAAGTGTTGTTGTACCCAGGTTGTAAGAGCACTTTTTCTGTGCTCTCTGCTCTGTGGATCTGGAAAATTGTCGATTTCTGGACTGTTTATCTGTACCGTCCCGGACAGTTAGCGTGTTCAGGTGGGTGATCCTGCTTTCAATACCTATGGACTGCACTCTAATTCTATGATTATAAGTGCATGCATGATAGTATATGAGCTGTTTAATCTGTGCAAACTGTATGTTAGTACCCACAGTTGATAGTGTTAAATCTGATGACCTCATTGAACCACTTGCAATATTTGAACTCTTACAACATGGAAACTCCACTCAGCTTAGTATACATGTTAAGTATTATACATCATGCTCCACTAGATTATAGTAAACTTAAACCTGAATTGGATTTATTCATTGCTTAGTTTTCCCACATTGGTTATTACTCCTGTCATTCTGGACATAGTGACTTTTCCCCGAGTCGTGGGCTGGGAGGCTTATTAGCTGTGGATGCATTTGCACTCGCGTCTGGGGACCGAGTGGAGTCAGTAGCAGTCTGTAGACCAGTTCATAGTGATAGTGATAGTGATAGTGATAGTGGATCTGGGATCCTTGGGACATGGTCATAGTGACAGTGTGGATTCTTAGCCAGTGAGTGAGACAGTGATTGGATCTTGGCCTGTTGTGGGGTGTATCCTGTTAGTGAGTCCGCAGGGTGAGTTGATGGTGAGGTGAGTTTCTCGGGTTTCGTGTGGGCTGATCAGCTGAGTCGTCGAGTGAGCTCCGACTGTTGTGAGAGATGTTGATGGTTGAGTTCATCCGAGCAGAGCGTGAGTGTGGATTTTGACCATAGCCTGCAATGCCACCTGCGCGACAGAGTGCGCGGATACTTTTCCTCGGTGGGGTCGCACCCCTCGAGAGCCACACCCGGGGTGGATATGTTACTCTTGTACCGCGACTTGTCGATGCATTCCCTCTGACTGAGCCAGTTTTGGCAGTTACGGATGCATTCCCTCTGACTGAGCCAGTTTTGGCAGTTACGGACGCAGACCTTCTGACTGAGCCAGTTTTGGCAGTCACCGTCCCTCTGGCTGAGCCAGTTTTGGCAGCTACGGACGTTCTACGTAAGTCCGGTCCTCCGGGATGTGCGGCAGTGGGTTGGCGTAGGCTTGACTGGACCCGAGGAGGCAGTCAGTTCAGATTGGGTGACTTTACTGTTGTGTTAGCAGATGCATCATATTTTCATCTGTCCCGCTTTTTGAGCATTTTAGATAGAGGCATAGTAGCAGTAGATGTTTTACTTTCCAGCTTTTCCATACTGCATTTCTTTTGTTACTTTATGCCTCTAGTAGACTTAGTGGGCAGACCGTCGGGCTTGTTGGCGGCACCCACTGAGAACTACTGTGGGAGGTAGTTCTCACACCCGTCGTGGTGTCTTTTCCCCAGGGATTTCTGCTCCAGTTGGTTGTTTCTGCTCCAGTTGACCGAGGTGAGGGAGTCGCGAGATAGATCCCTACCAGTCATCCTCTGAGAGAGAGTAGTTGCACCCCTTACCAGTTGCTGAGAGTGTTATGTTGAGTGACTCTTGTAGTGAGGTATCGAGTTGTACATTTCTTTTACTGCAGATGAGAGAGACTCTTGTATTTGAGGTGAGGATGGTATGTATTATTTTCAGAGCTATAGTGTGTTTTATATTATTTATTTCAGCTTCTATTATTTCAGCTCTGATATCTGCTAGTGTAGATGTGCTTTTGCAGGTTAGACGCTACGTCTCTACGGGGCTTCCTGTAGGGGCGGCGGATCTGTTGGCGAGCCCGGGGTACAGTTCCGACCCCGGGGCGTGACATTCTGGGTGACCCAATATCAATGGGCTTTGTATGGGAGCCCAAACCCATTTTTTCTCTACATGTGATGTTTAGTCCCACATCGAAAATTCATCACATGTAGAGTGGGTATATTTATTCCCTCACTTGTGCATGTATTGGTTAGGAGAAAGTGAGAGCAAGGCTTCTCCAATACATGCGCGTGCACGGCACGAGCCGGGCCGCGTGGGCGGCGGTGTGCGATCTTGACTTCGTTCATTTTTATTTTGACTTTTGGTTTTGCATTAAAGCCTTCTTTGGGAACTTGCTTCTCAGGCTACCCAAGGGCCTTCCTTGGGAAGGGCCTTGTGGGCTGCCCGAGAGAGCTAGCCGTTGGACTTTGTCCCCTGTGGGATCTCTCTCCTGTTGGGCTTTATATATATGCTTAGAGAATGGGAGCTTACATACTGGACCTTAGCTACAATTTTCTCCCCTCTAATTTACAGAGAAGTACACTGAGATTTACATATATTGCAATTTTCCTCTTTGAGTTTGTATTTTGCTGGATCTCTGAAAGACGTTGGGTTCGCTATGCACCATCCCGGAGTCGTTACCGACGGGGTGGACAATGGTCGTTGTATCGCTAGGGGTGATTGCCGGAGCCTCGCACGTGGAGGGGCAATCTCGCTTCTAGGACAGTGCTCACGCACGCCTCGACATTCACAGGTTTCATCTAAACTTTGCTTTATAGTATTTTAAGTTTAAATCAAGTTTAAATTATTTAAAAAAATTAATTTGAAAAGATAATTATTTTACAATATTCTAGAAGCGAGATTGATTATCTTTTCATATAATTAGTGAAATACTATTACACTGTTATTTATTCTAATATTGTGTTAATAATATTAGTACTTTTGTGAACACTGTTACGTAATGTTGTGTTAGTATACTTAACTAACCTATGTTACGGAATTTGAGTTGGCGTATTTCATGAAAGTATTAAGTCTTGAAGATTGAAGATGAAAGAAGTTTGGATCATATACCTCAATCTCAAGAAAGAAGAATTCAAAAGGATCAGGTATGTTTAACTAAAGATTTTTGGTGATCCGAATACTTCTTGTAGTGTAGAAACACTTGGAAGAATTTTTTATTGCATAAAAATCAAAAACTAGACATGGGACATGTTCAGGATCCGGATCAGACAGTCCAATCCGGATCCCGAAGGGTGCTTGTTCATTGGCAAATCCAATCCGGATCAAAGGCCATTTCCGATCCGGATCCCGAACATGGGATTTTGCTGGAATACATGAACGATCCGGATCGGCCACTTCAATCCGGATCCCGAACCCTGTTTTTCTGGAATTGTCTATCACGCTACGACGATCCGGATCACAGTAAATCCGATCCGGATCGCCGTCCTGAAAATTTCCAGAAACGGATAGTTTTTGATCCTTATCTTCTTCCAATGGTTTCTAACCTATAAATAGACCCTATTTTCATTTCTAGGGTATCGGAAAAAATAGAAAAATACGACCGAAAGAGAAAAATCCACATATAGAGAAGAAAGGAAATCAATAGATTTAATTCTATGTTTCTTCATCTATATTGATTAATTTGATTCTAGGTTTTCCAAACTCAGATTTTGAGTAGAATCAAATTAATGAATACTTAGATGGTATTTCCGATCTATTTCTAATCTAAGTATTCGGCGGATCATCACCACCCAAAAACAACGATTTACCCTAAATCGGCGCGTGGACTCGCGTGGCCTTGTGGATTCAAGGTGCAACCGCTCTCGTGGATTCGGAGCGAGGTACGTTCGTGGATTCGAAGCGTGCTACTGGGTGAAGACCGTGGATTCGGTCGGACGTCGTGGACTCGACGTTGGACGCTGTGGATTCAGCGTTGGGCGCAGATCGTGGATTCGAGAAGCGTTGTGGAGCGAGCGGAGAAGATCTACTAGGAGCGTATGGTAAAAGGTTGAGTCGTCTGTGAGTACGTTATATCACCTTGTACGTGTGTTAATTCTAGTGGATTTCACCGTGTTATCGGTCCCGTGGTTTTTTACTCCGGTTTGGAGTTTTTCCACGTAAAAATCTTGCGTGTTCATTTATATTTCCGCATTGGGTTTTATTGCGCAATGATTTTTTGAGTGTTTATTGTTTACACCTATTCACCCCCCTCTAGGTGTTTTTTCCCCTATTTAGATCCATTATTACATACAACCCAACAAGTGGTATCAGAGCGGGAATAGGGTTGTAAACAATGGTTGAAGGTGGAAACATCAACAGACCCCCATTCTTCGATGGAACAAATTATGCCTACTGGAAAGTACGGATGAAAGCCTTTTTAATTTCCATCGACGAACGGGTGTGGCAATCAATTGAATTAGGATGGTCTAATCCAACTGAAATTATTGCTGATGTTCGCACCATCAAACCTAGGTCGAAATGGACCAAGGAAGAGATAGATTCATCTTCTTACAATGGCAAGGGAATTAATGCTCTATTTAATGCTTTGTCTCAAACTGAGTTCTCTCGCGTCTCGGCTTGTGAGACTGCGAAAGAAATCTGGGATGTTCTTCAAGTTACGCATGAGGGAACTAACCTTGTGAAGATTCAGAAACTGCAAATGCTTACGAGCAAGTTTGACTCTATTTTTATGGCAGAAAATGAATCTTTCACAGACTATTACACACGATTGCAAGACATCGTAAACTCATGTGCTAACTTGGGAGAGAAGATTCCAGAATTTAAAGTTGTAAGAAAGATATTAAGAACTCTTCCTGAACGATTTCGCCCAAAGGTCGCAGCCATTGAAACAATTAAACACCCGGACGAAATGCGTGTAGAAGAATTAGTTGGTTCATTACAAACTTATGAAATGACATTTCCTACTAACTATTCTTCGGGAAAGGCATCCTCTTCTAAGTCTTCAGGTTATGCATTGAAAACAACAAAGGAAGAAGACGCGGATTCATCCTCCTCGGACGATGACGAGAACCTATCTATGGAGGACTTTGAGAAGCAGCTCGCTCTCTTGACAAGGAAGTTTCGCCGCAACTTTCGAAGGGGTAATTCAAGCAAAACTCCATCCTTCGGAAAGTCGAAGAAAGGCAAGGGTTCTTCAAGTTACAAGTCAAGAAAGCAAGAGAACTTCTCAAAGGATAAGAAGAGTTCTGAGGGACAAGTACAATGCTTCAAATGTCGAGGCTACGGCCACATTGCAACGGAGTGTCCCAACAAGAATCCGGCAAAGAAGAAAGCGATGCAAGTCGTCACTTGGGATGACAACTCAACGTCAAATGAGTCATCCTCAAGTGATGAAGAAGACAACGCGACGGCATTCCACGCGTCCACATCTTCACCCTTCATGTGCTTAATGGCAAGTACATCCGACTCGTTGTCCAACTCCTCCCAAGTTGAAAAGAACGCTACGGACAACGAATCGAGTAATTCTGAAGGTGAAGATTTTGCTCTTGCCTACCATAAGCTTTTGAGGGATTCAAAGAAACTGGCAAAGCAAAACCGGAGTTTGAGAGGGAGATTGCAGGATCTCGAAGAAGAAGCAAAAAGGGCATCTTCTCTCTCAAACGCTCTTGAGGTGGAAAGGGATAATTTAGTCAAAGCAAATGTTTCCCTTCAAGAGGAAAATGAGCTTCTCGAGAAAGAACATACAAAATTGGTGGATAAAGCGAATTATTTCTCAAAGCTCTACAACGAGGCTCGACAGGAAAATATGGAAATGACGAAGACCATTCTCCAACTAAAGGATGATTTAAAGCGATTCTCTTCAGGAAGGAGTAAGTTGGACAAGCTTCTTGGTCTTGGTCAAACAAATCGTTTCGGCCTCGGGTACACTCAAACTGGAAACAGTCCAAGTTCGAGTGGGACAGTTTTTGTGCCTCAGTCGGTATCTCCTCCTCCGACACCGGAATTCACGACAAACAACGACAACAAGCCTACTTCATCCTCTTCGGGATCGTCAAGAACTAAGGTATGTTTTCGTTGTGGTTTTTCAGGGCACATAAGGAGAAATTGCAGGATGGGAGCCAAACGCTCACCTCAAGCACCTCTTGCAATGACTACCAAAAAGGTGATTCCTCAGAAATCAAATGCAAATCATTTAAAGGAAAAGAGCCTTGGTAGTTCACCGCGCAAGACGACATCATCAAGGAGCAGCAATTCTTCTAACAAGACGCTTTCACCTAGGAGAATAACTTCACGACCATTACCGACGCATTCCAAAAAGGTTTGGGTGCGCAAAGGTGAAATTTTCCCTTGTCTTGTTACTAATGTTTCCTTGCATGCTTATGATAATTCGTCTTGGTATCTGGATAGCGGGTGTTCCCGTCATATGACCGGTGACAAAAACTGTTTTCAAACTTTTGAGAAAATCTCCGGAGGACTTGTTGTTTTCGGAGACGGTCGGTCTTCCAAAATTGTTGGAAAAGGAACTATAGCTATTCCAGATGGCCCGGTTCTAAATAATGTGTTATTTGTTGATGGCCTTAAGACTAACCTCATAAGCATAAGTCAACTTTGTGACAATGGTTTTTCAGTTAATTTTTCATCTGATGAATGTGTTGTAACTGATAAGGACCATGTTTCTTTTTAAAAGGGGTTAGATCAGAAAACAATTGTTATGTTGTTCCTAATAAAATTTCTGAAAAGTGTAACCTAGCTTCTTTGAAAAATGAAACTCTTTGGCATGAAAGGCTAGGTCACATAAACTTTAAGGAACTTGCTAGAATTTCAAACAAAGATGTGGTCAAGGGGGTTCCTAAACTTTCATTTGAACAAAACATTGTGTGTGGCGGTTGCCAAAAGGGAAAACAGTCAAGGACTGCACACAAGAACTTGAACCACATTGGTACAAAACGGCCTTTGGAACTTTTGCACATGGATTTAATGGGGCCAACTCGTCAACCATCTTTGGGAGGTAAATGGTATATTTTCTTATTGGTTGATGATTTCTCTAGATATTCTTGGGTAGCATTTTTAAAAGAGAAAGCTGATACTTTTGATTCTTTTCACGAGATTTGCCATCGTATTATGATTGAAAAGAATGAAAAGATTACTCGTGTTAGAAGTGATAGAGGTGGAGAATTCATAAATTCTAAATTCATTGATTTTTGCACTTCCAACGGCATTAAACATGAATTCTCGGCACCCTATACACCTCAACAGAATGGTGTAGTCGAGCGCAAAAACAGGGTCGTACAGGAGATGGCACGTGTTATGCTTCATAGCCGGAACCTACCGTTATATTTTTGGGCTGAAGCGGTGAACACTGCTGTCTATGTAATTAATCGAGTGTATTTGCGCCCGGGAACTCTAAATACACCATATGAACTATGGTTTTGTAGAAAACCGAACATCAAATATTTTCGTATCTTTGGGAGTCGGTGTTTTATTTTACGTGACCGCGAAAATCTTGGAAAATTTGACTCTCGAAGTGACGAAGGGATTTTCTTGGGTTATTCTACAAACAGTAGAGCATATCGAGTATTTAACTTGGAATCTAAGACGATCGTAGAATCGATAAATGTTAAGGTAGATGAAGCTTTTCACTTTGCATCTGAAAAATCTACCCTCGATATCTCTCTTGATGATGATACACCTGCTAATGCACCTTCTAATAACAATTCTTTCGATAATAATGATGCATCTAACGGTTCTTCAAGTTTATCTGATGTGCAGGAATCATCTCATGTACCTCCGAGTACTCCGTTACCTCAAACGTTACGCATCTCCAAGGATCATCCTGAATCGAACATTATTGGAGACCCACAAGAAGGAGTTAGAACTCGGAGACAATTGGTTTGCGGATTCGCTTGCTACGTATCTTTAATCGAACCAAAGAATGTCGATGAAGCTCTTCAGGATGACTACTGGATTGAAGCAATGCAGGAAGAGCTCCATCAATTTGAGCGAAACAAAGTCTGGGAATTAACGAAGCCTCCGAAGCAACACAATGTGATAGGTACCAAATGGATTTTCAAGAACAAGAAAAATGAGGATGGTACTATCATCAGGAACAAAGCAAGTTAGTTGCTCAAGGCTACTCTCAAGTAGAAGGTATAGACTTTGATGAAACTTTCGCCCCTGTAGCTAGACTCGAGTCCATTCGTATCCTATTTGCGCTTGTCATTTTAAAATCAAATTATTTCAAATGGACGTTAAGAGCGCGTTTTTAAATGGGTTTTTAAATGAGGAAGTTTATGTGGCTCAACCGAAAGGTTTTGTAGACCATAAACAACCTAACCATGTTTTTCGTTTGAAAAAGGCTCTTTACGGTCTGAAACAAGCACCGCGAGCATGGTACGAAAGGTTGACAAAGCACCTTTTGGAAAAGGGCTATACTCGAGGGGGAGCTGACAGGACTCTCTTTGTGAAGCATTATCAAAACAATTTCATTGTAGCACAAATCTATGTCGATGACATTGTATTTGGCGCAACAAGAGATAATGATGCTTCTAAATTCGCGGAGACCATGGAAAGCGAATTTGAGATGTCCATGATGGGCGAATTGACTTATTTTCTTGGATTACAAGTTAAACAAAATGATGAAGGTATTCACTTGTGTCAATCCAAGTATGCAATGGAGTTGGTCAAAAAGTTTGATTTAGAAAATTCTAAGGATTTTCCGACTCCAATGGGAACTAGCCATAAGGGACTTGGAAGTGAATCACATAGTGAGAATGTAGACGAGAAACTGTATCGTAGTATGATCGGAAGTCTACTTTACCTCACGGCTAGTCGCCCGGATATATCCTTTAGTGTTGGGATTTGCGCGAGATATCAATCAGCACCAAAGGAGGTTCACCTGAAAGCGGTGAAAAGGATCATCCGGTACATCAAAGGAACAATAAATTTCGGAATTTGGTATCCTATGGGAACAAGTTTGGATATTGTTGGATACTCAGATGCCGATTGGGCAGGATCAGTGGATGATCGGAAAAGCACGAGTGGTGCATGTTTTATCTTGGCCATTGCCTTGTTGCATGGCACAGTAAAAAGCAAAACTGCATAGCACTCTCTACTGCCGAAGCAGAGTATATTTCAGCGGGTAGTTGTTCAACCCAACTGATTTGGATGAAAAGCGTGTTGAGCGACTTCCGGATTTCAGCAACTTCGGTAACAATTCTTTGTGACAACACTAGTGCTATAAACATTTCCAAAAACCCTGTGTTGCACTCTAGAACAAAACACATTGAACTTAGATATCATTTTCTTAGAGAGCTAGTTGAATCAAATATTCTTCAACTTTCATATATTTCAACTGAGGATCAATTAGCTGACATTTTAACAAAACCTTTGGATCAAAAACGTTTTATTCATTTGCGTAAAGCAATTGGAATGCTTTCCTTGAAATAACCTCTTTTTGAAACTTTTGCTTAGGTTAGGTTTTGTTGTGTGTTTTTGTTCTTTATCTATGTTTTGTACATAGGACATTAATTGAGCATTAGTCATATTGACTTTAATTGCATCTTTTCACGCATTTAGAAATTTATTATGCTTTTGATATCATAATATTTCAATGTTGCAATGATCATTTATGTTAATTAAGTCATCTTTTAAGTGATCAAAGTCAATTTCTCTCTCAATGATCTCTTGGTATAGTCATTATCTTATTTGATTGCTTAGTCGAGTATGAATGCGAGATCAATTTTTGGTTGAATACCTTATATATTAAATAATTGATAGCCAATTGAGGGGGAGTCAAAGAAATGTAATATGCTCAAAAGATGTGGAAAGAGTTACATCCCAATGAGGAGTGTGAAAACTACCACCACATGGAGGAAAGAGCTACCACCTCGGTCGTCCGAGTACTGTGTGCAGCTACCACATGTATACCAAGCATGGTTTTCAATTTTGATTAAATAAAATGCATATGAAATACTTGACTCTGTCAAATTTCAAGGTTGGTATAAGGTGGGATTTTTAATGAAAGATGCTCAAAGAGCCACTCTCTTCAACAGATTGTCTAGATATATTATCTAACTTATCTGGGATTTCAAACATCTATTGATCTTGGTATTTCATTTTCTTTACAAAATTGATGATTTGATAAAGGCATTACACATAAGATCATGATAGATGTAATTGAAGTTGTTCAACTTTAAGGGTTTTAATTTTCATAAATTTTCGTTTCATTTTTGGATATTTTTGATAGATTTAGTATAATCTATTTCTTGTTGTATGAAACGATGATTTTTGTTTAAAGTTGATATGGTAAAGTGCTTACATACTTTTTCTGGATTTTATGGAATTTTTCTGAAATTTTCTGAAGAAAAAGTTGGAGCCGATCCGGATCGGACTAAGTGATCCGGATCCCGAACGCAGGTTTTCCTGCGGGTAGCCGATCCGGATCACATTCACGATCCGATCCGGATCACGGCTAGGGTTTTAATAGAACAAGAGAGTTTTTGATTTCTTTTACCCAATCTTTTGTTCTTAAGCCTCCAGAGCTTCTCTCTCTAGAATTCTTCCTTCTTGGAGCTTTCCAAACTCAAGTTCTTCGATTCCAAGTAAGTTTTATTGATCAAAATCTTGGTTTTTCACTGTTTTTCCTTATTTGCTCAAAACGTGAGTAGAAATCATGGAACTTTTTCGTTTGTGAATGGTTTTTGGTCAAATTTCTTTTGAAATAAGAACTCTGGGTAGATTAGTTTTGATTATATGCTAGGTTTTCTCAAGATAAACGAATTTTTGGGCTTCGATTTCTGAAAATTCTGTTTTAGGGCATATAATAGGAATTTTTGAAATTCATGCAATTGATCTATTTTTAAAATTCTTTTTGCAAAACTAATTTGATTCTTAGTCTCTCTACATGATTATGAGTGTCTGGGTACAATTTTTCAAATTTTTGAAAATTGAAAATTTTCGTGTTCTTGAGTTGGTACTCACAGGACCTCTTCTTTCTCAAGCACGTGGATCAATGACGTTCTCATGGATCATTCTTCTCTTAGTCTCAATGGTGCACACACGTGCAACTATTAAAAAGGAACAAGATGAATCAACTCCGGACAAGACAAGAACTGTTGGTCAAGACAGCTCTGAATCTGAAGAAGAAGACTGGGAAGAATTCTTAAAACAAGTTCAACAAAAGGTGGATGAGGAGGACAGGCAGTATTTGAAAGGAAAAAGGCTAATGAAATCTGCCTCAACAACCAAACAATATACAAGACGGAAAAATGCCAAAGGAAGCGGAATTCAGCTTAATGAGCCTCTGACCAGAGCACGCTCACTCTCTGGAATTCAACATAGTGAATCTCCATGGATTGAGGGCCAAGATGCACCATCTGCATCTAGACAAAATCCATCAGCCTCTAAGAGAATCCCTGCAGGACCCACTGATTTGGCATCCATTCGTAACGAACAAAGGAGACTCTCTGTTGAACAAGAAAGGCTGTCAAAGGAACTTCAGCTCATTTCCTCTGAACATAAGAAAATTAGAAAGAAATTTTCACATATCTCAAAAATGCTTAAAGGGATTTTAAGCAAGCTCAGTTGCACCAGTTCAGACACTTCTGATTAAACATCTCTTGCAGACTTTTAGTTTTTAGGTTTTTCAGTTCAGTTTTTAGTTTCGTTTAGTTGTAGTTCTCAGATTTTTCATATTTTTTGAACCTTCTAACTCTCCTTGTCTTTTGTAATTATTGGCTTAGTTTGTGACAAAAAGGGAGAGAGAGAGTAGAGAACTTTGTGAGAACTTTGAACAAACTTTGATTTTGGTGAAAGGTAAGTATCACAACTTCTGGTTTTATCTTGTGATTTGTTGCATGTCCCTACTAACTATTCGACTAACTATTTGGACATGTATTATTACTAACAAGTTGTTTGATTACTAACAAAGCAAAGTTATGACATTTGGAATCTTATTGCTTAGAAGATATGTCAATGTTTGATTGTGATCTTATTACATATCTGAATTACTAAATGTCATGATGAGTATAAACTTTATCTCTGCTAGGTTTTGAATGCCAAATATTCTTGAGGTATCTAACGATCTCTTTTTGTCAAGAATGATTTCTTTTTGCAGAGAGTACAGATGTCTAAGTTTAGAGTCTGTTTTAGGAGTTTATCTCATGTATTTAATTTTTGGATCTCCATTGTAAATTTTTGTTGTATGGTGATAGCAACAAAAATATCCTTTTTGAATTTTCTTTTGTGGATTTGTGTTTTGTCACGAAACCGCCAAAGGGGGAGATTGTTACGGAATTTGAGTTGGCGTATTTCGTGAAAGTATTAAGTCTTGAAGATTGAAGATGAAAGAAGTTTGGATCATATACCTCAATCTCAAGAAAGAAGAATTCAAAAGGATCAGGTATGTTTAACTAAAGATTTTTGGTGATCCGAATACTTCTTGTAGTGTAGAAACACTTGGAAGAATTTTTTATTGCATAAAAATCAAAAACTGGACATGGGACATGTTCAGGATCCGGATCAGACAGTCCAATCCGGATCCCGAAGGGTGCTTGTTCATTGGCAAATCCAATCCGGATCAAAGGCCATTTCCGATCCGGATCCCGAACATGGGATTTTGCTGGAATACATGAACGATCCGGATCGGCCACTTCAATCCGGATCCCGAACCCTGTTTTTCTGGAATTGTCTATCACGCTACGACGATCCGGATCACAGTAAATCCGATCCGGATCGCCGTCCTGAAAATTTCCAGAAAAGGATAGTTTTTGATCCTTATCTTCTTCCAATGGTTTCTAACCTATAAATAGACCCTATTTTCATTTCTAGGGTATCGAAAAAAATAGAAAAATACGACCGAAAGAGAAAAATCCACATATAGAGAAGAAAGGAAATCAATAGATTTAATTCTATGTTTCTTCATCTATATTGATTAATTTGATTCTAGGTTTTCCAAACTCAGATTTTGAGTAGAATCAAATTAATGAATACTTAGATGGTATTTCCGATCTATTTCTAATCTAAGTATTCGGCGGATCATCACCACCCAAAAACAACGATTTACCCTAAATCGGCGCGTGGACTCGCGTGCCCTTGTGGATTCAAGGTGCAACCGCTCTCGTGGATTCTGAGCGAGGTACGTTCGTGGATTCGAAGCGTGCTACTGGGTGAAGACCGTGGATTCGGTCGGACGTTGTGGACTCGACGTTGGACGCTGTGGATTCGGCGTTGGACGCAGATCGTGGATTCGAGACGCGTTGTGGAGCGAGCGGAGAAGATCTACTAGGAGCGTATGGTTAAAGGTTGAGTCGTCTGTGAGTACGTTATATCACATTGTACGTGTGTTAATTCTAGTGGATTTCACCGTGTTATCGGTCCCGTGGTTTTTTACTCCGGTTTGGAGTTTTTTCACGTAAAAATCTTGCGTGCTCATTTATATTTCCGCATTGGATTTTATTGCGCAATGATTTTTTGAGTGTTTTTTGTTTACACCTATTCACCCCCCTCTAGGTGTTTTTTCCCCTATTTAGATCCATTATTACATACAACCCAACAACCTACACTGTTTCATTAAAATATTATTATGTAAGTACTATACACATTTGTTAATCCGCAGGTTAAATATTTATTAATATTATTGTTAATATTGTTAGTACTAAAATAGTGTCCGAACTACTATATATATACATCCCTGTTAATTCTTTTAAAAATATTGTTAGCATTAATTAATTAGATATATATTAAAAAAAAAAGGTACTGAATTATTAGTTCTTTCATATACTGCTGTGTTGGCATAGTACACTGCTGCTTTTACTTTATTGCGAATTTACTTCCTTAATTAAATATTTAATACTGCTAGGAGACCTAATTAGTTGATAATACTGTTGTGGTAGTTTACTTACTATTTTAACATAACCTGTTAACTGTCACACTATTAATTAAAATACAGTTTTATATATATTGTTTGGTTATTACACTGGTTTTAAAATTTGGAATATATATAGTTGATAGGAATATTTTATTTCACTAATTAAAATTTAGATTAATGGTTAAACTATTTTCTTTTAAAAACCTAGAATAATTTTGTGACATTGTAGAAGGTTTTTATTTAAACAGATTCTGATTAATGGAGAATTCGTATTCGGCGAAACCCTTTACCTTTGATGGTCGTAATTTTAGAAGGTGACAGAACCAAATGCGGTTCTGGCTCACCACGCTGGGGATTGTTTCTGCCATCTCATATTCTTTTGAGAATGGTAATAAAACTGCACCTGATGGTGCTATTCAGTCTGTGGCACATCGCCCTCAGACTCGCAGCCAATCTCAGAGTGCTCCTACTCCTGCTGTTGCAGTTGCACATATACCTGTGCCTCCTACTGATCCTATTATGATTAATTATCATTGTCTGAACCGGATCCTTAGCACCCTATCTAATCAGCTTTATGATATTTACTGTAGTATTCAGACTGCTAGGGAACTCTGGATTTTCTTAGAACAGAAGTATGACCATATTGATCATACTAAGAAGAGATAACAAGCTTCAGATTTGCTTAAGTTTAAATTGGTAGATAGTAAACCAATGTCTGACCAACTTCAGGATTTTGAGTACATTATTGAGCAACTTAGATCTAGTGGTATAGATCTAGATGAGAGTTTCTTAGTTGCCACTCTAATAGATAAGTTGCCTCCTTCCTGGTCTAGTCATGCCAATGATCTGAACCACAATCAAAGAGAACTTTTCCTGAATTTTGTCCTAAGATCCATTAGGATAGAAGAAACCAACCGACCTAGGGATAAGAAGCCTAGCGAGCCTTCTACCCAAGCCAACCTAGTAGAGAACCCGAAACCTAAGGGTAGAAATTTCCAACCCTTTAGGAACTTTAAGAATAAGCCTTTTTAACGTAGAAAGTTCAACCCAAACTTTAAGAAGCCTGCACCTAAGGGGAGTGGAGTAAATTCTGGTTGCTCTGTGTGCGGGAAGACGGACCACTTTGCGAAGGACTGCTATTATCGCAAGACTCGACCTTCCGCGCTAAAGAAGAAGGGAGCTACTCTTGAGCGTCAGCTGAACATGTTGACTGATGTACCTAACCGTTCTGACTCCACTATCAAGTTAGGATCTAGCTTACCCGAGGTTAACCTTGCTCTTAGTTCTTCTGATTGGTGGATTGACTCTGGAGCAAATGTACATGCTTGCTCTGACCGTTCTTGGTTTTCCACTTATCAGAACTCAAGTGGAGGATCGGTGAACATTGGGGAATGCAGCATCTTCGCGCGTGCTTGGGACTGGTCGAGTGGACCTGAAGTTGACTTCTGGAAAGACTCTTTCCTTGCACGGCGTGCATCATGTTCCTGATCTTAGGAAGAACTTGATTAGTGCTTCTCTTTTAGTTTAGTAAGGTTTTAAGTTTGTTTTTGAATGTAATAGGGTAGTAATTACTAAAGATGTGAACTTTATTGGGAAAGGATTTTTGCGTGATGGTTTATTTAAGCTTTCTGTAATGACTTCTACTATTAATGATTTTGAATGTATGATTTTGAATGTTGTTTCATCTGATGTTTGCCATGGAAGATTGGGGCATGTGAATTTCAATACTATTAAGAGATTGATGAATTTTGATTTAATTCCTAAATCTGTCTCTAATGATCATAGATGTGAAATATGTGCGCAAGCTCTGTAGATAGAGATTCTGATCTACTAGAATTAATTCATAGTGATGTTTGTGATGGATATAGACCCAGTAGGGGTGGAAGCAAATATTTTGTAATATTCATTGATGATCATTCGAAATATTGTTATATTTATCTGATTAAGAATAAAGATGAAGTTTTGAATAAATTTAAGATTTATAAAGCTGAGGTTGAAAATCAATTGGATAAGAAAATTAAGATTTTAAGATCTGATCGAGGAGGTGAATATACATCGAATGAGATGACTGTTTTCTGTCAAGAATTTGGAATTGTACATCAAGTGACTGCACTTTATACACCTCAATCTAATGGAGTAGCTGAAAGAAAAAATAGAACTTTGATGGATATGGTGAATTCGATGATTATTAGTTCTGGTGCACCCGAGAACTTGTGGGGGGAAGCTTTCATGACTGCTTGTGTAATTCTTATTAGGATTCCCCACAAGAGTTCTTCTTTATCTCCTTATGAAATTTGGAAGGGTAGGAAACCTAATTTGAATTATTTTAAAGTGTGGGGGTGCCTAGCTAAAGTTAAGATTCCTGAAAATAAGAAGAGAAAGATTGGTCCTAAGACTGTGGATACTGTTTTCTTAGGCTATGCAGATGGTAGTAATGCTAATAGATTTTTAGTGGTAAATTCTGAGGTTAATGAGATTTTTAACAATACAATTATTGAAGTTAGGGATGCAGTATACTTTGAGGATATCTTTCCTTTTAGAACTAGAGTAGATAGACCTGTTCTTGTTGAGACTATAGGTGGATCTAGTAGACCCAGCACTAGTGAACCTATAGAAGAGTTTGAATCTAGGAGAAGTAAGCGTCCTAGGATTAAGAAGACTTTTGGTGATGATTTATGTGTCCTACTTGTAGAAGATACCCCATCTACCTTTGACGAAGATATGACTTCTGTAGATGCATCATTTTGGAAAGAAGCTCTTAAGTTGGAAATGCAATCTATTCTACAGAATCATACTTAGGAGTTATCTGATTTACCTGTAGGTTGTAAGCCTGTAGGATGTAGATGGATCTTTAAGAAGAAGTTGAAACCAAATGGGTCTGTAGATAAGTATAAGGCTAGACTTGTACCTCAGGGTTTTTCCCAAAAGTTTGGTGTAGATTATTTTGATGTGTATGCTCCTGTAGCTAGGATTACTTCTATTAGGATTCTGCTAGCTTTGGCCTCTGTCCATAATTTGATTATTCATCAGATGAATGTTAAGACTGCTTTTCTAAATGGTGATTTAGAGGAAGAGATTTATATGAAGCAACCTAAGGGATTTATTGTTGTTGGACATGAAAACAAAGTTTGCAAGTTGACAAAATCTTTATATGGACTTAAACAAGCTCCTAAGCAATGGCATTTGAAATTTGACTCTTTAGTAGTGAAAGATGGTTTTCATATGAACATGTCTGATGAATGTGTGTACTCTAAGGAATACAATGGACAGATAGTGATCCTATGTTTATATGTTGAAGATATTTTGATCTTTGGTATAAATATGGATGTGATAATGGATGTTAAGAAATTACTTAATGATAACTTTGATATGAAGGATCTTGGGCAAGCTAATGTGATTCTGAACATGAAGATCATAAGAAAATCAAATAAAATTATTATGAGCCAATCTCACTACAGTGAACAAGTGTTAAAGAAGTATGGTTATTCTGATTCTAAGATTGTTGTTACACCTTATGATCCTAGTGTACATCTTAAGAAGAATAAAGGTGATCCTATAGGACAGAATAGGTATGCTCAGATTATAGGATCTCTAGGTTATCTTGTAGATTATTACACTAGACCTGATTTAGCCTATGCTATGAACAGATTGAGGAGATATATCCATAACCCAAATAGAGAACATTGGAATGCCTTGGAAAGAGTTTTGAGATATCTGAAAGACACTGTATCTTATGGATTGCATTTTTGTGGATTCCCTACTGTATTAGAAGAATTTAGTGATGCTAACTGGATAAGTGCTCCAGCTGATGTGAAGTCAACCACTTTATTTGTTTTTCTCCTTGGTGGAGCAGCTGTTTCTTGGAAGTCATCAAAATAATCATTGATAGCTAGAAGTACAACGGAATCTGAATTGATAGCTTTAGATACCACTGTAGCAGAGGCTAAGTGGATTAGAGAATTTCTGTATGACTTGCCACTGATGGAGTAACCTTTGGCACCTATATGTATACATTATGATTGCAAATCTGTTATTGACAAGTGTGCTCAAAAAAATGTGGAAACAAAGATGAATAGATTTATGAAAGTAAGACAAAAGTATATTCGGCAGAATATTAAGGAGAATGTAATTGCATTGGAATTTGTGAGATCTGCAAAGAACTTAGCTGATCAGCTTTCTAAAAGTTTGTATAGGACAGTGATCCTAGAATTGTCGAGGGGGATGGGCCTTAGCCCACAATAGAAACTACCGGCGATGGCAACCCAACCTTTTGGAGGTTCAATGGGTAGAAACAAGTTGAATTGGTAGTTGTGCGGAGCACTGATTTTATATACTCATCCCTATGGCGACAGTGCTCATTTATGCAAGTGGATAGTAAGGGTTCTTACCCTGAATAGTTCTGAGACCCTTGAGGCGGGGTGTGACCTTGCAAGCACCCTTATCAGGACCTACTATATGTGTGTAGTCGTGTGATGACCCGAATTCCCACAGGGACTTTCGCAGCATTAACAGTGACTTCTGGAAGCTTACACGGTGTAATGGAGCTTATAGGGTCGAAATCGGACCTCAGAAATGAACCCGGCACAAAAAACGGATCAAGTGGGCCTTCCGGGGGCTTTCGGCAAAATTTCGGATGAGAATTTGGCGAAACGGACGGCGAATTTGGACTCAGCGCGCGAAAACGATCAAAATAGTGTATTTACTTGAATTTTTGGCCAAAAGTTACTGTTCACGCCGGAACAGTAACTCCGGCAACCGGCGGACGGCGGCGGCGCGGCGGCGGCGCGCGGCGGAGCGCAGCGGCGCAGCAGGGCCGCGGGCAGCGCGGGCAGGCGCGGGCAGGCGCAGGCAGGCGCGCAGGCGGGCTGGTCCACAGGCAGGGCGTGCACCGGGAGCACCGAGAACGTGCTTTGCCACGTGGCATCTCCTTATTGGTTGGGCGGCGTCAATGAAGGCGGCTGGTCGGTGACACATGGCGAATCCTGATTGGTGGACACATTCCGGAAGACCCGGCGCGTGGATCGCCCGCGTGCGCCGCGTGAACCACATGGGGACACGTGGCACCATTTCAGTGGCGGGCTCACGCCGCCCACGTGCGCGCGGTGTGCGGAGCTCTGATGGTGGGGACACGTGGCGCGTTCCCGTCGTTTCGGGCGCCCACAGTAACGGGCCGGGCCCGTTACTGTAGCCGCCCGAAATTTTCGGGCGCCCGGTTTTGGGCCCAAAAGCCCAATTGACTTTTTCTTGTGTGTGGGCCTATAAATAGGCCCTTTGCTTGGGCTTTTTCACCCTTTTCCCGAACTCTCTTGCCCTTGGACCCTTTAGCAAAGTTGGAGATCCTCGTGTTGCGAATCTTTTGGCAGAGGCCCAGAATTTCTGGAAGCTGCGGCGTCGACGATTTCGGCATCGTAGCGCGGAGCGACGATCTTTCAGCGGAGACCCGTTATCGTCGCGTTTCAGTCTGAGAGGTCCACAGAGCTACTCCGATAGTATTTTTGGACGATTTTTACGGCGCTGGATTCATGAGAGGTATGTCTTCGTTTTCTGTGTTGACCACCTTGCTTGATTCAGAGTTTATGGCACTGTTTTCAAGACATTTCTAAGCCACTGTTTTGCTGGTGGAGTTTTTGGACAGCAGCCCCTTGTCGGATTTTTATCTTCGCAACCGGACATAGGAATTCGACGATTAAGGACTCTATCGACATCTACTCTTCGCGAGGATCGCCGTCATATTTTTATTGGAATTTTTGAAAATTATTTTATAGGTGAAAATTTCAGATGAAGAGGACAGTTCACAGCTGAATTATAAAACTTGGATTTTATGGAATTAAGTGTAACTTTAGATTGTATTTTTGTACCCAGGAGGGTTTGCAGATAGTCCTGGACCTGTTGGAATTGGAGTTATTATTTTTCTGGTATTCTCAGTTGTGGTACCTTGGACAGTTAGCACCATCAGATGGGTGGCCTTGTCTTCAAGATTGATGGACTGGACATTAATTCTATCATAATAGGACCATGCATGATTGTGAGAATTGATATTCTTAGTGATATTTATCTAGCATGTGATCTTTTGCGTCCTACCATCGGTTAAATTATTGTTATCTTGGAACTTGACTTAGCACCCCGTCATATGCTGCATGTGTAACCAAACCAGTAGAAAACTCCAACTTGGGCTAGGTTTATTCTGCTTTAGACATCCACACTTCTTATTTCTTTCCTGGACATAGTGTTATACTCACCTGGATAGTGGGCCGAGGGGTCGGATTTCTTTTAGTGTAGGATGCATTTTACACTCGTGCTTGGGAGCAGAGTGGAGTCTGGTAGTTGTAGTTGGTGTTGTATCTGTGGCGGGAGTCGTTTGGGTAAACGGCGGTCCCGAGATGTCTTGTTTCCTTGTTTTATTCGTCGCCACTGTGTTAGCGACAGTTGTAGACACACATGATTTCTGTAAATTAATATTTTTCTTCCAAATCTCGAGGGGTCGCCGGAGCCTGTTCTTGTTTGATTTGGGTGATGGCAATAGCCCTTCGGGGTTTGGAAAATAATACTTATTTAAACGAATTTTCTTAAAAGAACTAAAATATATTAAATTGGGTTTCTCAGATATAAAATGGTTTTCAGTAATAACTATCATCTTTTTTTTACCACTTCCTCACCCGAGAGAGTTTGGGTGATCTGGGTTCTAGGGGCCGTTCCTTTTTGGGACGAAAGCTACGGGGGCCGTGCCTGGAACCTGTTCTTGTTTGATAGGGTTGTAGGTGCAGGTCTTCCGGAACTTTCGGACTCTGGTTGGTGTCTTCCGCATGTTGTACCGAGGTTGTCATGTTCCTAAACTATAAGGGGATCGGGAACCTCGATAGGCGGAGCCTGGAGTCTGTTCTTGTTTGATTGGGGTTCTAGGCGCCGACCTATCAGGGTTTTCGAACCCTTATGGTGTCGGTCCTTTCTGTATTATCTACGAGTTTGGATTCTGTGTAGGAGCCGTTGGGTTGACGGTGGTCCCAGCTGTGAGTATTTCCAGCCAGTGAGTTAGAGATGTGATGTCAGTTACTGTCGGCCTTGCTGATCGTGGATTTGGACTACAGCCTGCATGAGCCATATTGAGCTCGACAGAGATGCGCGGATACTTTCCTCGGTGGGGTCGCACCCCTCGAGTGCCACTCCGGAGTTGGGCCTGTTACTTACTATTGCGACTTGTCGATGCAGTCCCTCTGGCTGGCCCAGTTTTGGCAGTCACGGACACCCTACGGTAGACCCGTCCTGTTGAGGATGTGCGGCAGTAGGTGGGCGGAGGTTTGACTGGACCCTATGCGGCAGTCGGTATAGATTGGTTGACTATACTTGAGTATTAGTAGATGCATCATGTTTTACATCTGTTCCACTTTTTGAGCATATAGATAGAGGCATAGTAGCTGTAGAGTCATTCTTTTCCAGCCCCTTTCTTTCAGTATCACATTGTTACTTTATGCCTCTAGTAGACTTAGTGGGCAGACCGTCGGGCTTGGTGGCGGCACCCACTGAGAACTACTGTGGGATGTAGTTCTCACACCCGTCGTGGTGTATTTTTCCCTAGGGACTTCTACTCCTGTTCCTGCTACTCTTGTTGCTGCTCCGGCTGATCGAGGTAAGGGAGTCGCGAGATAGATCCCTACTAGTCGTCGTCCAGAGAGTAGATGTACCCTTTACTATTTTGAGAGTTACATTTTGAGAGACCTTTGTAGTGAGGTTCACTTGTACTTTTCTTTTTATTGAGAGATTTATGTATTTGTGTGAGGACTTGGGTTGTATTATTTATTTCAGTAGTTTACTTTTCAGCTCTGATATCTGTATAGCTGTAGTATTATTCTTATTGCAGGATAGACGCTTCGTCCATACGGGGTTCACCGTATGGGCGGCGGATCTGTTGGCGGGCCCGGGGTTGCAGTTTCGATCCCTGGGCGTGACAAGTCGTGAGGCCGCGACTGTGGGTGTCACGCCCCGGGGTCGAAACTGCGACCCGGGCTCGCCAACAGATCCGCCATTTGTGCAGAAACTGCTGCATAGACGAAGCGTCTACCCTGCAAAAGATCTATAGCTAAACATGTATCAGAGCTGAAAAAGAACTAATAGCAACAGAAATCAACTGAACATCTGGATAAATAAAAATCCTCAATACACTGTCTGACTAGCTATGAAAAATAAATACAGGTACAACCCTCACCAATCTCTCAGACTGTCCAGTACAAAAGTGTGATGCCCCGAGACCGCCAATTTGGACAGTTCGAGAACGCCAACAGACCCGCCAATCGGGCATGACCTCTCTATACCCGAAAGGAACGGCAACATTCATCTCAATAAAAGCAATCAATCAATGAGGGATGATATCAGAGTAAACCACTACTAACTAAACACTTTCATCCATTAAACAACAAGTTTAAACGATAATGAAAGCAACCACATGAGTGAACCATAATATAAATTTATTACATTTTACAACTTTCAACTTGCAATTAAAATTTACAATTCTTTTACATCATTTTCCTCACAAATACAAGGTTCACTCAAAATAAAAACACAAAGTGTGAACTGGCGACTCTAGACTGCTAGGTCGCTAAGCTGCCGGGCCCTTGCCCCTGTCGTGTGCCTCGCTCGACGTACCTGTATTTGTACCTGGAAAAATGGTCACCCAAGGGTGTGAGAACTACTTAAGGTTCCCAGTGTGTTCAACCACCGAGAAAAAGTGTCCTACACCACTTGGTCCAATGGAAGCAATAATAATAGAATGCTAGGAAACTATAACATCAATATTAAAATGCGGATATGCATATAATATGTCACTACACTATCTGTGTATACTCCTCGACTCAACACAACTCTGTCCAACCAAACTAGGTCACTAACCACAAACTCGGCCACTATGCCGCTGTATATAGGGTTAAATTAACCCAGCCACCTAGGCCACTCTATTACCTCTTTATTCTTTTCACATTCTTGTATTTTAATCTCAAGCTACTCGCCCCTTGGAAAACCTCGCCCAACGGGCCCCCGCCCGGCAGTCATGCTACCATAAGGCGAGATAGTCCAAGGTTACCGATAGCTTTTCTTTTTCTCTTTTCTTTTCTCATTGTCTCAAATGAGTTTAAGGCACCTTGGCACTCATTTTCCTCGAGAATGAAATCTGCTCAACCCTCTCGTCTCGAATGAGTTTAAAGCACCTTGGCACTCATTCACTAGGGAGTGAAATCTGCTCAACCCTCCCCTTTGGCAACTTGCCTATTTTCTTTAATTCACTTGGGAGTGACATATGCTCAACCCTCCCATTAGCCATTATACTTTTCTTTACCAGGTCCGAGGGTTCCAAAAGACGGATGCCTACAACCCCAATCAAACAAGAACAGGTTGTAGCACCGCCTCCCGTAGTGCTCAGCCCAATGTGGTTTACTTTTCTTTAAGCATTACTTTCTTTTATTCAATTAAGCCTTTAGCTTCTTTGCACTTTAAGCATTATCTTTACATTTTTGGTTCCAGATGTGTTTAAAGCACCTTGGCACTCATCTAACCGGGAGTGACATATGCTCAACCCTCCCGTTAGCATTTGTGCCTAAATGCTTTTCTTTTACTTTTCTCTTTTATCCTAAGTTCTTTACTCTAGGATAGTTTGGGTGTCTCTAACACCAATTTAGATTTGAACTCCTTGTTCATTTACATTTACACTTTGCCTTGCCACTTGGCGATTTCTTTAGCTCCTTAGCCTCTTTTTAACTTTTCCTACTTGCTTGTTTTCATTTTGCAACCCTATGTTCATAATTAACCTTAGGATTTCACTATGTCACGAGGACATTAACCATTTCGAATTTCCTGGCATAGAGTTATTAACTCTACATTCACTTTACGTTGGCCTAGAGTTTATTAACTCTAATTGCATTCAACTTATTCCTAGAGTTCATTAACTCTATTTTTAACCCCACATCATTTTTACCCTAGAGTTCATTAACTCTTAAGTTCCATTTTTCATTATCCCTAGAGTTTATTAACTCTATGATTTTCTCTTTTCACATTAACCTAGAGTACATTGACCCTATGTTTTTTTTTCCATGCTTTACTTGTCCTAGAGTTCATAAACTCTATGTTAAGTACTATATATTCAACCTTAGGTTTCCTTTACCTAAGTTCTAGGTCATGCTCATCCTAGAGTTCTTTGACTCTATGTTGATCATTCTATCCGATGTCTTTAGGTTATCACCTAAGACAATGCCACTCGTTAAATCCTAGGATCAACTTCTAAGTTGATGTCACTCATTAAACCCCTAAACTAGGTTTTCTCCTAATTTTATTACCAACATGCTCTTTTCCCTTATGTCCTGCATGATTCCTAGGGTTATACCCTACATGATCACAATCAAGAATAACTAACCACGTTCATGCATGCAATTATTTTCATCTCATTCATATAATAATATTTACTTCTACGCATGCATATTTATCATAATTCCCTAACACCTCTAACATGCTACTATCATGCTTCTAAATCGAAAAGCAAAAGAGCAAGAGGAGAGGTCACCCAATTTCGGCAGAATCCCCCACCTCGGTTTACCGCCAATTGCTTGTAGACACTTGCAATTGGGCTCCCCGTGGCTCACTTGCTCCGTTCGAGTCCGTACTCACAAAATTGCCGAGATCTTGTTGGCTCCAATTTAATGCCGCCAGACGTATTATTTCAACCTCCAATTTATAAAATTAAAGGATAAATTAGTTTATGATCCCGAATCTAAAAACACTAATCCACACATTTAAACTTATGCCCATATGACCGATAAAGGGGAATCGGAAATCGCCGAAAATTCGACCATTCCGGATCGCACCAACTATCTCGTTTCGATACTAAACGATAGGAAATTAAATTAATTTAACTCCCGATGTTGTTTCGGCACATTACGATGCTAACGAATGCGAAAACACCTATTTCGGTCATTTTTGCAATTCGGCCATTGGAACTCCGCCGGTTTACAAATTAACATTGCTAGGCATGTTTCTCCAACCTCTAATTAGAGATTTGCATGATCAATTTAGATCAAAACCCTAAAGATTCAAGATTCTAAAATTTAAACCCTAGGTTCAAACTTCTTTAATTTCATCGCGATTTCTCCACGATTTTCGTCGATTTCTTCGACAAGAATTCTTCTAAAATCACATACATTATAAATCTAAAAGAATTACAGAAAAACTAAATTTATTTTTCACAAAACTCACCTCAAAGAGACAAGATTTCGAGCTTTTTTTGGTTCAAAAGCTCGCCCTCGCTCGTTGTAGGCTGCTCACAAATCGCCCCGCGATTTCATGCGCGTTAGGATGAGAAATCTTAGAGAGAGAAAGTGAGGGGAGAAGGAGAGAGAAAGCCTCCTTGGTGAACTCCTCTGTGTGTGCTGCGTGCGGGTGGAGAATGCTGCGTGCGGGTGGAGAAGACGATGAAAAAGGTAAAGTTAGCCTTTTTGCATAAAGGCCCCCCTACAATAGTGGTAATTCACTATTTAGTCCAATTTGATCTGATACTTGCCTGCGGAGTCCTTCTGACTGTCCGTTTGCGCTCAAATTTGACAGGCAGGCTCATCTCAACTTAATTTATCACGAAAAATTTTAAATTTTCAGTTTGGGCTATTTTTGGGTCACCAAAAGTCTCGCTGTATCCAGAATCGCTGGCGGACCCCGTTCTCGCAATCCGGTTATCCGATCAACACGAAACTTTTACTGTGAGCTTAAAATAATATTACGGAGCTCCCCGAATTTTCTCAAAATTTTTCGACACTGTTGGCGGAGCCCGTTCTCACTATCCGGCATCCGATCAACGCGAAACTTTTACTATGGCTTTAAAACATATTTACGGGGCTCCCGTAATTTTTTCGGAATTTTCTGACACTGTGAATTTTTCACTAAAAATCTGGGCCCCCTTTTCTCCAATAAAATTCTAGATCTCCTTATTTTATCCCGATTTGGGCCCAACTCGCTTCCAAATACTTTTTTACTTCCCTAACTTTCATAAAAATAGTATTTCATACCATTTTTATTTATATTTATTTATGTGCCGAAAATCCGGTACTTTACATTCTACCCCCCTTAAAATAAGTTTCGTCCTCGAAACTTGAATCACATCTCGCCTCCTACTTGATCGAGAGGGAGGAATTTTGCCCTCACTACTGGGCTCACTGTACATCGTGACCGGCATCAAATTGTCTGCTCGCCGAGACTACACGAGCAACTCATTCTTGAATCCCTATCTCAATCCAGGGAAAATCTCAGACTTGGTGTCTGACCACTTTCACTAAGTAGGTGAAAGACACAGTTGAGCACTTGCTCTTTCAATTGCCATGAATGGCCCAGCCTTTACTTGCGAAATTTTCTAGACCATTTCGCAATCGTTTTTCCATAACACGGCTGAATTCGCAACCAATTATATTTACCGTGTTTCCTTGTCGCTCCGCCGCCTGATGTGGAGGGCAAAGGCCAATCCACGAGTTCTCAGCTATCTCCCACACGCTACTAGCGCTCGGAGTCCACGAGTTACTAGCTAACCCGTCTATTTCGGACTACTAATAGGTTCACAGACCACGGTCCAACATGGGCCTATAGCCCAAAACTAATTTAACACTCTGCAACGGCTCTCGCTAGCACCTAGACCCAATCGTCATACAGGTAGATCCTCACTTGGGATTACTGCACCAACACTCCCACTAGGAGCTACAGCATCTCAATCATCACTAGCACTACGGCTTGGTCACATCCACATTCTTAGTGTACTAACAGCCTCAAGGCTCACACGTGGCATTCCACGTTCCCGGGTCATCGCTCGGACTACCGCCCCGACCAAATCTCTATCATGCCCCGCCCTCAGGTCTCGGGCCGCTGTCTCTCACAGCCGACTGCGCCTGCCCACTGGGCTACAGGCCCACAGTCCACATATATGGTCCAGGCACGGATCGTCCCAAAGCGAACCCGCTAATCGTTGCCTCACGACTACCATGCTCATCCGAGCAATAATCTCTCGCTAGTCGTCAATCTACGACCCGAACTCTCTATCGATTCCGGCCACACTTAGCAAAAGCTAACGTGCCACCCAACCAGCTCTCTCTGGCTAACCGCACATGTGCTCCACGAGCACCCAAACGGTTGGGCGTCCCACGCCCCCACGCTAACTCGCAGAATCTACAGTGTTAAGCGATTTGCTTAAACACACCTATGGTCTATGTGCTCTCCCCCAGTCTGGGTTGAGACGCCACAACAACAATTCACCAACTCCGGTGATTAACACACGAATCCTACGGTGGCAACCCTTGCCGTTACACCGATCCGTCAAACCGGCGCCATAAAACTCCCGCTCTATCGAGAGGTCCTCGCATCTTGAAGCCTACTCCGGGCCTCACCAACCCTACTATGCGCCAATTTAGCCACAATCAACACGTCACACGGTTACTACCGTCATCAGGGGCGAATTATCGCCACTTGGTCCATAAGTCTTTCTTGCCCTAAATATTAGGACACAACACTTGGCCTTTACCACATAGCGATCGCCATTGTCTTGTGAGTCGGTTTCCCACCGAGTCACAGCTGAACCTAATCGGTCGCATTTCGCCAGAAACTAGCTGGCGCCTACTCGCGCACAACTAACACAACCAGCCTAGCTAGGATGCAGTGCTTATAATGGTTATGATTTATATGCAATTGCATTAATTAACACATACCTGCCACGACGTCATCGTCTACAGCTGGCTCATCCTCCATCACCCAAGTAGAGAAAGCCTGCCCACCTGACACTTGGCTTGGCGTAGTTGGTCGCTCTGCTGGTATGACCAATACAGCCCCCGAATCCTGCCACGGGGCACCCTGATTCATTGCAGTCGCCCAAGCTAAAGGCACACCCTCAAAACACTTTGAGGACACATGGCCCGGCTGGCCACATTTATAACACCTTCCATGGCGCTCTCTGCACCACGACGCTCGATGCGGTCCACCACAAATGACGCACCACCCGTGTGCCACAGGCCTTCGGAACTCCTGAGAGTGCCACAGTTGTCGTTGCTGCTCAAGGGGCCACTGATAGTCGACCGGACCCCTAGAGCCACCTTGGAGACTTATCCTCTCCATGCCCTTCCCGTAAGCCTCTCGCTCACGGCGCATCACGGCCTCACCCCGCTCCACCAAGCGGGCACCATCCACAACCTCTCGATAGGTCGCGATGTTGAATGGTTGGACCTTTGAGTAAATACTGGGCCGTAGGCCCTGCTCAAAACATTTCGTCTTGTCCCACTCGCTGCGCACAACGGAGGGAAGGCAGCTAACGATGTGAGCGAATTCGTACTCATACTCCTGCACAGAGCGACTCCCCTGACGAAGAGTCCGAAAATCTTCCTCCATTTGCTGCTTGGCACTGTCGGGAAAATACTTTGCAAAAATGAGTTCCTTAAACTCCTCCCACATTGGTGTAGGCAAGCCGGCCTTAGCCCGCCCCTCAAGCTCTACCTTCCACCAGCGGTATGCCATTCCATCGAGGAAGGGGACCGCCCTAGCGACTCGATCCCGATCCGGTACCCGTAGGTTCGAGAACAACTTCTCCATGGAGTCAACCCAGGATTCCACGATCATAGGGTTCGAATCCTTGCCGGTAAACATAGGCGGGTTGAACCTCTGAAAACTTGCAAGGCTCTCCATCGCCCGATCCTGTTCCGCTTTCTGGGCCACATATTCAGCGTCAAATGCAACTGAGTCAGCCCGGTGGGGCACCTCCCTTGTGACCTCAACTGGTCGTGCAGGGCATGCTGACATAGGCTCGGCGGCCACTGCCGTACCCTCAACTGTCGCCGCTACACGAGGCGATGCCGCGTGCTCGTGCTGTCACGCCCCGGGTGTAAACCAGAACCCGGGCTCAATCACAGATCCGCCGAGCACACGGTATTTTCCGTGTACACGAAGCGCTGGTAACCTGCTCAGATATATAAGAAATATAATAAAGGAGCATACAACAGAGCTAAACTAAAACTAATACATCTCAGACAAAAGCTGGAAAGTAAAAGTACAATAAAGCTCTCAAATAAGTACATGTGTCTCTCCCAGCTCACGAAATAAATACAAACAGCTGGCAGAAGCCAGACCCAAAATAAAAGAAAATACAACTGTCTGAGAGTACAGGGGATACATCCAAAACTACAAAACTCGAAATCGGGGAAGTAACTATCTAATCAGCTATCCTCTTACCTCGATCCTGGGTAGAGGGTCCCGCAACTCCCGCAGAAGACTCTGCAAAACAAAGAGGGAAAAGAAAAGAGAAAACAGTGGGGGTAGAGAACTACTATAAAAACAGTAGCCTCCCCTAGTGGGTAGACCTCAAACTTATGCATGCCCACTAGGACTATCAGAGGCGAAATGCGAATGAAGGTGGTAAGCTACAAGTAACCCTACTGATAAAGAGCTACCACTAATATGCCTCAAAGATGCCTAGCTAAAAGAATAGCTAATGATATGCACCAGAATGTCACAGACTACAAGACCAACCCAATCGAAACACCAGTAACACTGGTACTGCCTGCTCTGCTGTCATCACAAGAACCAGTAACCGATCGGCACACGGCACGATCCCAAAAGTATCCAATCGACCGGCACACGGCACGGCCCTAAGCCTACTCCGGAGTGGCACTCGAGGGGAGCGACCCACACGAGTAAAGTATGTAACCATAAGTATCTGATGTAGCAGGACTGGATCAAGACTCTATACATGTGGGTAAGACCATCCACTAAAGAAGCCCGATCCCTCGCCTCAAATCTGATGCAATAATAATAACAATAATAAGCCGGTCAACCGCCCACAGTCCGCGGTTGCCGCAACACCCAACCATCAATCCCCGACTGTCCCAACTCTGAACATCTGACAACACAATCCCCTAAGACTAGACAACAGGAGAATGAAGAAAGAGCATGGTTTCTCCTAAGTCAATTCCAGCATGTATGTGTAGCAGAAAAAAAGTGGCCTAACTAGATGACCATTCAAGCATGCAAAGTCCTTTACTTGATAAAACCATTTCAATTAGTCTAACATATGCAACATTAAGTGTTTGGAACCTCTGATGTATATGTGGCATGACATATGATTCATGATACAATTTGGATGCATAATCTACTAGCAAGTTTCCCCTTTTTACAACATGAATTCTAACCACATGCTTAAACCTTCACTTAACATACAACATGACATGACTTTAGTATTATTTTCAAATAATTAACTACATATTTAAAACATGGAAACACCACTTACTAACTTGTAGCTTGCTAACAATGCAAATATTATCAAAGGAATCTTAATCTCATGCAAGCATGCTTGATACATCCACAATTAATAACACATGATCAAGGCATTCCAATAGGCCTAGTGACATTCACAAGTAGGAGGTTCACAACATCACCCACCTCGAGCGCTAATCCAAGTCCCCAAATGCGAATCCCACGCTCTGTCCAAAAACTCGTCACAAATCTGTACAAAATACCCCATAGGAAAGTACATAAGTTATCCATTCATAATTTCCAAAAATCTGTCCCTTAATACCACAGTCCAGAATTCTCCAATTTTTACCTGCGAAAAATGCCTAGGAAAATCCAAGAAAAATATTATCGCGATCCTCGCGACGAACCCGTCGAAACGAGTACCTGCACGTCCAAATCGGAGTTTCCTACGCTGAGATAAAAATCCGGCAAGGGGAACACCCCAAACAAAACTGTACCAAATTTCTGTAACAAAGAACCACAGAAAAAGGAGGTTCTCACCTTCGTGAAAAATCCAGAAAAATCTGAGAAAAATTCAGGAGATTTCTTGCGAAAAGTAGATGAACTTTGCCTTTGAATCGCCTCGATCCGATGCCTGTGTGCAAAGTTAAAGCCAGAACACTGCGGTGCTGTCCAAAAATTCGCGAAGAAAAATGGGTCAAATGGGAGCTCGAAAAACTCTAAGATCAGTACGGAAATCGAGGAAGCTCGAAACACAGAAGTTGAAGTCCTACCAGTCGAGAGTCCGATGGCGCAAAAATCGTCGAAAGAGGAGGTCGGGGTGAGTCGGGGGACCCAAACACTGAAAAGGGTCGAAGCGGGTCGAAGGTGAACAAGCGTCGCGCCGCGCCGCAAAATAGCTAACCTCGGGATGCGTGCCTCCGTAAATCCTCAAAGTCCTCCAATGGATAGTATACTGTGGGGGGAAAAACTTCTCTGAAGACTCCACAGTGAAAAGAGGTGTAAAAAGCCCGAAAAAGGACCCAGGAGGCCTTTTTATAGGCTCAGCCCAAAGCCATAAGTGGGCCGGGTTTTCGGGCACAACTTTCGGGCGCCCGAAAACCCGAAGAAGGGTCGGACGGCCCCCGTCCGACGCGCCCGAAAATTCCTGGGGCTGACACGTGTCCCCATAACAGGGAACAGCAGTGCAAAGCTCTCCGCTGTGCGCCACGTGTCCTCCCGCGGTCAGCGGGGTAGGTACGGGCCGCCTATCACGCGCTGACGCGTGGCGCACTCGAGTACGGCCGCCGCTCGCGTCGCGACGCGTGGCGCACTCGAGTGCGGCCGACAGCCGCGTCAGAGCCCCCCTGTGCGCGCTCCGTCCCAAGGCGGGACTTCACGGACTCCGTGCACCGCGCAAGTTGAGCCCGCCACTCACCTGCTGCCACGTGTCCCTGCGCCGGGTCCATGCACCCGCGCGGGGAACTCCGTAGACCGCGCACCCATGCGCCCGCCAATCAGGGTTCGAAACGTGGTTCCCGCCCGAACCTGTGCACCGGCGCTCAAACTGTGCACCCGCCGGTCGAATTCCCGTGGACCGCGCACCAAAGGCCTGCTAATCCCCGCCTGCCACGTGTCCTGTGCCGGGCTCATGCACCCACCGCGCCGCTCCGTGGACCGAATGTCGCGAACCGGCCAATTACAGGCCGCCACGTGGCAGCCGGCGGTCCACCGACACCCCCCCATGCACCGAAAAGCCCAGGAAACTTCCAGAAGCCCGTTTTTGGTCATCCGGACTCCAAATTCAACAAGCAAATAGCCGTTTTCAAGCGTTTTTCCGCGCTGAATCCAAATCCAACCTCCGTTTGGCCAAATTCAATTTCTAAATTTCGGCAAATACAGCCGAAGGCCCAAACAGCTACAAAATCTCACAGGGTCCATCTGTGGCACCCATTTGATGCACCATGGGCCAAACACCAACACTAGGTGTTAAACAAAGTGGATTTATCGGAAAAGTTGCATGGGGAAAAACCAGAACACTACATCCTCCCCTACAAGGAAAAGTTTCGTCCTCGAAACAAAAGTCATACCTCAGGCTGGGGCATGGAACAAGTAGGGGTAAGCATCCATCATCGCTGACTCCAGCTCCCAAGTAGCCTCGCGCTCATCATGACTGCTCCAGAGGATCTTCACATAAGGGATGGCTCGGCTGCGCAACTCTCTAACCTCCCGGTCCAAAATCCTCAACGGTCGCTCGACGTAGCTCAAGTCCTCGGCGATCTCCAATGGGGCGAAATCGATAATGTGAGACGGGTCAAACACATACCTCCTCAGAGTCGATACATGAAACACATCGTGGACACCTGCTAATCTGGGAGGAAGTGCAAGCCTGTAGGCGACTGGCCCTATGCGCTCCAACACCTCGAAAGGTCCAATATAACGAGGGCTCAGTTTCCCACGAATGCCAAATCTCCGAATCCCCTTCGAAGGCGAGACTTTCAAAAAGACATGGTCACCCACCTGGAACTCTAAGTCTCGCCGTCGAGTATCAGCATAACTCCTCTGTCGACTCTGGGCAGTCTCGAGATGTCGTCGTACCAATCTAACCTTTTCCTCTGCCTCAAGTAGTAGATCAGGACCCAAAGTCTTCTTCTCACCCACGTCACTCCAATACAGGGGTGACCTGTTACGGCATTTTGGTGTTGGCATATTTCGTGAGTCAAGTCAGTGAGTTGAGTCGGAGTCTTGAAGTGATCAAATTGTCAATCAGTAATCGAAGACTTAGAGAAGATTCAACAAGAGCTCAAGTTGACACTTAGTGTTTTGAGTCTTGAAGATTGAAGGTGAAGAATTGTGGATCATATAGATCAATCTCAAGGAAAATGGATTCGGAATGCTTAGGTACGTTTAACTAAATAATTTTGGTGATCCGAATACATTTGATAGTGTAGAAACACTTGGATAATTTTTCATTGCATAAAAATCAAAAACTGGACAAATTGGATGTTCAGAGTCCGGATCAGAATTTTTGATCCTGAACCCGATCAGGATCAGAATTCCGATCAGGATCAGAATTCCGATCCGGATCAGAATTCCGATCCGGATCCCGAACCTTGTTTTTTTCAGGAATTGCTGAAAAAAGACGACGATCCGGATCGCAGTAAATCCGATCCGGATCGTCGTCCTGAAAAATTCTGATAAGGTCAGTTTTTGATTCTTATCTCTTTCCAAAGGTTTCTAAACTATAAATAGACACTTAGGGTTTCTCAAGAACTATCGATCAATTTATAAAACACTTGAGAGCAACCCTAGAGGCTAGGTTTTTATCGTTCTTCTTTATAGCCTCTTTAAGGTCAATTCGATGGTTCTTTCAAGAACATATCTTTTGTCGAATTGATCTAATCTTTGCTTAGAGATTCCATCCATGGTTCTTCATTGATAATCTAAGCAAAGGATCACCATCGAAGCCATTATTTTTATCGGCTGAGTTTGCGTCGTGGATTCGACGTAGCACCGTGGATTCGGTGTGTTGAAGGCATTTCGTGGATTCGAAACGTGTGCTCGTGGATTCGAGTGGCGTTCGTGGATTCGAACGTGTGCAGTGGACGTGCAATCGGTGGAGCGCAAGGTCCGAAGAACTTGAAGGAGGGGTCGAGTCCGTGGAGTCGGTAATCACCTTGTTATTCTTCAATTCTTAGTGGATTGTTATTGCGTGTTGGTCCCGTGGTTTTTCTCCTGGATTGGAGTTTCCACGTAAATCTCGGTGTGCTGTTTTTTATTTCCGCATTGGTTTTTATTTTTGCACTGAGATTGGTTTTATAAGTATTACACCTATTCACCCCCCCTCTAGTTGTTTGATAGTACCTATTTAGATCCTTGTGGATCCTACATTATAATAACCTACAATTGGTATCGGAGCGGGTTTTAGGTTTATCTATCATGTCGGGTGAAAGTGGTAATATTTTTAGACCTCCTCTTTTTGATGGGACCAATTATGCGTATTGGAAAGTGCGGATGAGAGCTTTTCTCATCTCAATTGATGAGCGTGTTTGGCAAACCGTGGAATACGGTTGGGTGCATCCGGTTGAGGAAGTAGGAAATTCTACTACCCCAAAACCTCGCTCTAGATGGTCTAAAGAGGAAATCGAAAGATCTTCTTACAATGGGAAAGGTATGAACGCTTTATATAATTCTCTTTCCTCGACTGAGTTTACAAGAATTTCCGCGTGTGAAACCGCGAAGGAAATTTGGGATATTCTCAAAATTACACATGAGGGTACTAATCTTGTAAAAATTCAAAAGCTCCAGATGCTTACAAGTCAATTTGACTCTATTCATATGGAAGAGCATGAATTGTTTACAGATTATTACACTAGACTTCAAGATGTAATTAATACATGTGCTAATTTGGGAGAAAAGATCCCGGAGTCGAAAATTGTAAGAAAGATTCTTCGGACTCTTCCGGAACGGTTTAGGGCAAAGGTTACCGCCATTGAAACCGTTAGTCATCCGGATGAGATGAGTGTAGAGGAATTAGTAGGTGCTTTGCAAACTTATGAGATGACTTTTCCTACTAATCAAATTTCTTCCAAGTCTTCTTCTAAGCTTACAGGTATTGCGTTCAAATCAACAAAGGAAGAAGATGACGAATCGAGTTCCGACGATGAAATCTCTCTTGCCGATTTTGAAGAACAACTGGCGCGGATCACAAAGAAATTTCGTCGGAAATTTTGGAAGAATCGAACCGATGGATCTTCATCCACGAAATCATCTAAAGGATCATCGGGTTCTAAATCCTCTAAACTCAAAGGCGTTGCAAAACCTTCTAAAGAAAAAGAAAAAGATGATTTCGAAGGGGAAATCCGATGTTATCGATGCAAAGGCTACGGCCATATTTCAACGGATTGTCCTTCTAAGAAATCATACAAAAAGAAGGCTTTGCAAGCAAAAACTTGGGACGATTCTAGTTTCGATGAATCGACCTCAAGTGAAGAGGAAAAAGAAAAATTTGTTGCTTTTCATGCCTCTCAAATTCCCTCTTCTAATTTTTGCTTATCATCTTTAGTCACTGACTCTATTCCTTTGATTTTGCATGAAACATCAACATCCGATGGAGAGTCATCAAGTGAGGGGGAGTCGGACGAAGAAGAACTCGTTGAGGCATACCAACAACTTCTTGCGGAATCAAAGAAGATGGCCAAGCATATCAAGAAGTTGAGGAAGCAACGACTTGAGGTTCAAGACGAGAATCAAGCTTTAAAGATCAAACTTCATGATCTCGAGGAGGAACAAGGGTGTTTATTGGATAACAATAAAATCCTCCAAGAAAAGTTAAACCAATCGGAGACAAACGCAAAATCATATATGGACAAGATTGGTTTTCTAGAAAAACAGTTTGAGGAGATTCATGTCACCAACCAAGCCTTGACCAAGCAAGTACATGAACTTAAATCCGACATACAAAGGCTTTCCACCGGTTCCAAGAAACTTGATTGTATGTCCGGATTAGGTCAAACATGCAAGGTTGGTTTGGGATATAAAAAGAACCAAACTGCGAAGGCTTCAAGTTCCACAATCAAATTGAAAGGAAGAACTTGTCACCTATGTGGACTTGAAGGACATTTGGTGAAGAATTGCCCTAAAAAGAGAAAGAAAAATTCTTCGGCAACTTCATCTACGGAGCGAACTCAACGGAATCAAAAGACACATCAAGTCAAAGGAGTTCACTCAACCCACCAAAGGTCCGAGCCACAACATCAATCATTCAAGTGGATCATTGCAAGGCAAAGACCTAAGGTGGACCAACAGTCAAAGCTACCAACCCCCGGGCACAATGAATCAAGACAACCCAAGATCCGACGATTTTGGATTCGGAAAGGTGATATCTTTCCTTGTCTTAAGTTCTAAATAGCTTATGACTGTATGTAATGCTTTGATTGGTTTTTCCTTCATATTTTTTTAATCTTTGCATTACATGTTTTTCAATGCTCTTTGTTTTTATACTTTGTTTTTGAACAAAAGGGTTTTTATTGAACAAGTGCATTGAATAAAAAGGGCTTCACGTTCATTCACTCTAAATTAATTTTATATGGATTATCAACTTTACTCCATAATCATAACCTTGAAGATAGAGTTTTTGATAGTTATAAGCATCAAATTTTAGAAATC
The DNA here is from genome assembly GCA_029168755.2 of Tillandsia fasciculata. Lineage (NCBI taxonomy): Eukaryota > Viridiplantae > Streptophyta > Magnoliopsida > Poales > Bromeliaceae > Tillandsia > Tillandsia fasciculata. The sequence continues at coordinate 446,561 of CM054946.1, read as the reverse complement.
ATGTGTGATCTTTAGATGCTTAATCTATCTCGGTTGTGTGAATTCTTTGTGACAACACAAGTGCTATAAACATTTCTAAAAATCCTATGTTGCACTCAAGAACAAAACACATTGAACTTAGATATCATTTTCTTAGAGAGCTAGTTGAATCAAATATTCTTCAACTTTCATATATTTCAACTGAGGATCAATTAGCTGACATTTTAACAAAACCTTTGGATCAAAAACGTTTTATTCATTTGCGTAAAGCAATTGGAATGCTTTCCTTGAAATAACCTCTTTTTGAAACTTTTGCTTAAGTTAGGTTTTGTTTCGTGTTTTTTGTTCATTATCTATGTTTGTACATAGGACATTAATTGAGCATTGATCATAATTGACTTTAATTGCATCTTTTCACGCATTTAGAAATCTATTATGCTTTTGACATCATAATATTTCAATGTTGCAATGATCATTTATGTTAATTAAGTCATCTTTTAAGTGATCAAAGTCAATTTCTCTCTCAATGATCTCTTGGTATAGTCATTATCTTATTTGACTATTTAGTCGAGTATGAATGCGAGATCAATTTTTGGTTGAATACCTTATATATTAAATAATTGATAGCCAATTGAGGGGGAGTCAATGAAATGTAATATGCTCAAAAGATGTGGAAAGAGTTACATCCCAATGAGGAGTGTGAAAACTACCACCACATGGGGAAAAAAAAAAAATACCCCATGAACACCAAGCAAAGTTTTTTTTTATCAAATGAAATGCATGTTGAAATACTTGACTCTGTCAAATTTCAAGGTTGGTATAAGGTGGGATTTTTAACGAAAGATGCTCAAAGAGCCACTCTCTTCAACAGATTGTCTAGATATATTATCTACCATATTTGGGATTTCAAACATCTATTGATCTTGGTATTTCATTTTCTTTACCAAATTGATGATTTGATAAAGGCATTACGCATAAGATCATGTTAGATGTGATTGAAGTTGTTCAACTTTAAGGGTTTTAATTTTCATAAATTTTCGTTTCATTTTTGAGTATTTTTGATAGATTTAGTATAATCTATTTCTTGTTGCATGAAACGATGACTTTTGTTTAAAGTTGATGCGCTAAAGTGCTTACATACTTTTTCTGATTTTTATGGAATTTTTCTAAATTATTCTGATGAAAGAAATTTGGATCATACACCTCAATCTCAAGAAAGGGTAGAATTCAAGATTGATGTCATTTGGAAATCTCCGTAAGTCATCTTTGTAAATTCGTTACATCTTGATAGAGTTTGGATCTCAAGATTATTTTTGATGACTTGTGTTTGATGAATATAACATGAAAAACTGTTTATAATGTTTTATCTTTGTTTTTCATGATTTAGGAGTAAATCTTTTTAATTTTGTGAAATTAATTGGATTGAATGGCATCTGTGTGAATTCATTGTTTAAAGCACTTAAATTGATTTCTTGATGGAATACAAATCGGTATTTGAAAAGATTCCAAAATCTGGATTTGTTTCAAGAAATTATTTGATTTTTGCTTTCTGGTACCGGTACGCAATCTGCATTTTTGTTATATACCGGAACTGAGCTTTTATCTCTCTTTCTCTATGAACTAATGCTGTTAGTGATTTCCTTTGTCTAGTATGTTCACTGTTTGACAATTTGTGACAAAAAGGGGGAGAACAGAAAATAATGATCGTATCACAAAGGGGGAGAACATAAATGCTCAAGACAGGGGAAGAACATGGAGAACATGGAGAACATGTTAAAGATGCTCAAGATAGGGGGAGATAAAGAAAAAATTGAAAGAGCCGAAAAACAAAAGAACCAAAAGGACGAATCAAATGTAGGATTTTAATTTCTAACGACTAACGTTTGATTTTGTTTGGAGTTTTGTTTTGCAGGAATTACATCACTTTAAGACTCCAAGTCCTAAGTCATAGAGTATGTTCTAGGACTGTTTGGTTCAAATGTAATTTTGTATTTATTGGATCTTTCACGCAAAGAAAATCAATGTTTTGGTGATAACATTGAATTTCGATTTTTTGGTTTAAGATGAGTGACTTGAGCGTTTTTATGTATTTTTGGGTTTTGTCACGAAATTGCCAAAGGGGGAGATTGTTACGGCATTTTGGTGTTGGCATATTTCGTGAGTCAAGTCAGTGAGTTGAGTCGGAGTCTTGAAGTGATCAAATTGTCAATCAGCAATCGAAGACTTAGAGAAGATTCAACAAGAGCTCAAGTTGACACTTAGTGTTTTGAGTCTTGAAGATTGAAGGTGAAGAATTGTGGATCATATAGATCAATCTCAAGGAAAATGGATTCGGAATGATCAGGTACGTTTAACTAAATAACTTTGGTGATCCGAATACATTTGAGTAGTTTAGAAACACTTGGATAAGGTTTCATTGCATAAAAATCAAAAACTGGACAAATTGGATGTTCAGAGTCCGGATCAGAATTTTTGATCCTGAACCCGATCAGGATCAGAATTCCGATCAGGATCAGAATTCCGATCCGGATCAGAATTCCGATCCGGATCCCGAACCTTGTTTTTTCAGGAATTGCTGAAAAAAGACGACAGTCAGGATCGCGGTAAATCCGATCCGGATCGTCGTGCGGGAAAAATTCTGTTAAGTCAGTTTTTGATGCTTATCTCTTTCCAAAGGTTTCTAAACTATAAATAGACACTTAGGGTTTCTCAAGAACTACCGATCAATTTATAAAACACTTGAGAGCAACCCTAGAGGCTAGGTTTTTATCGTTCTTCTTTATAGCCTCTTTTAGGTCAATTCGATGGTTCTTTCAAGAACATATCTTTTGTCGAATTGATCTAATCTTTGCTTAGAGATTCCATCCATGGTTCTTCATTGATAATCTAAGCAAAGGATCACCATCGAAGCCATTATTTTGTATCGGCTGAGTTTGCGTCGTGGATTCGACGTAGCACCGTGGATTCGGTGTGTTGAAGGCGTTTCGTGGATTCGAAACGTGTGCTCGTGGATTCGAGTGGCGTTCGTGGATTCGAACGTGTGCAGTGGACGTGCAATCGGTGGAGCGCAAGGTCCGAAGAACTTGAAGGAGGGGTCGAGTCCGTGGAGTCGGTAATCACCTTGTTATTCTTCAATTCTTAGTGGATTGTTATTGCGTGTTGGTCCCGTGGTTTTTCTCCTGGATTGGAGTTTCCACGTAAATCTCGGTGTGCTATTTTTTATTTCCGCATTGGTTTTTATTTTTGCACTGAGATTGGTTTTATAAGTATTACACCTATTCACCCCCCCTCTAGTTGTTTGATAGTACCTATTTAGATCCTTGTGGATCCTACATTATAAAAACCTACATGACCGACACTTGCGTCCATACAACGCTTCAAACGGAGCCATCTGAATGCTCGCTTGATAGCTGTTGTTGTACGCAAACTCAACTAATCCCAAGTGTCGGTACCACCCTCCTCCAAAGTCCAGAATGCAGGCTCTCAACATATCCTCGAGGGTCTGAATCGTGCGCTATGACTATCCATCGGTCTGTGGGTGGAATGCTGTGCTAAACCGGAGCTGTGTCCCCAAGGCTGTCTGTAAACTCCTCCAGAAATGCGAGACAAACCTCGGGTCTCTATCTGATACGATGGAAACGGGTACCCCGTGCAATCTGACCACCTCAGCCAAATAAACCTGTGCCAGTCGATCCATCGACCAAGTCATCTGAACCGGCAGAAAGTGAGCGGACTTGGTAAGCCTGTCCACGACTACCCAAATAGCATCCGCTCCTGTCTGTGCTCTCGGCAACCCGGTGACAAAATCCATGGTAACATGTTCCCATTTCCATTCAGGGATTGGGAGACTTTGTAACTTGCCAGCAGGTACACGATGCTCAGCCTTTACTTGCTGACAAGTTAAGCAGTGTGCTACAAATCTCCCAATGTCTCTTTTCATCCCATTCCACCAAAACTGTGCCTTGAGGTCCATATACATCTTAGTCCCACCAGGGTGGATGGTATAAGGTGTATAGTGGGCCTCCCTCAAAATCTGCTCTCGAATCTCTGAATCCATAGGCACGCAAGCTCGGTCCCTGTACCGCAGTACTCCCGAAGCATCAACTGTAAAATCCCCTGTCGAACCGGTCTGGACCTGCTCTCGAATCCTCATCAGGTGGGGGTCCTCACTCTGTTTCTCCCGAATCCTGTCCAGCAGAGTGGGCTGCACGACTAGAGACATAAGTCTAGCAGAGACCCCAGGGGACACAACCTCGAGCTCCAGCCGCCTCATCTGCTCAAGTAGTGGCGCCTGCTCAGTGATCATCAAGGATAGACTCTGTACTGCTCTCCTGCTCAGGACATCAGCAACCACGTTGGCCTTGCCAGGATGGTATAATATGTCCACATCAAAGTCCTTCAACAATTCCAACCATCTGCGCTGCCTCAGGTTGAGCTCCTTCTGTGTAAACAGGTATTTCAGGCTCTTGTGGTCTGTGTATATCTCGCAGTGCTCCCCATACAGGTAATGGCGCCACAACTTCAATGCGAAAATCACTGCAGCTAGCTCCAAGTCATGGGTAGGGTAATTCTTTTCGTAATCCTTCAGTTGCCGAGAGGCATAAGCGATTACCCTACCCTCCTGCATCAGCACGCAACCAAGTCCACTGTGCGATGCGTCACTGTAAATCACGTATCCTTTCCCCATAACAGGGAGGGAAAGGATAGGAGCCGTCATCAATCTGTTCTTTAATTCCTCGAAGCTCCTTTGGCAATCCTCACTCCAAACAAACTTAATCCCTTTTCGCGTCAGACGAGTGAGGGGTGTGGAAAGTTTCGCAAAACCTTCCACAAACCGACGGTAATATCCAGCCAAGCCTATAAAACTGCGGACCTCAGATACCGTCGTCGGTCGGGGCCAATCCCGGACTGCATCAATCTTCGCCGGGTCTACTGCCACTCCAGCGGCTGAAATCACGTGCCCCAAGAAGACAACCTCCCGAAGCCAAAATTCGCACTTAGACAACTTGGCATACAACTTCCTCTCTCTCAGAAGTTGCAGCACAATCCTCAAGTGCTCCTCATGCTCTGCATCACTCCGGGAGTAAACCAGGATATCATCAATGAAAACAACGACGAACCGATCCAGATATGGTCGAAAAATCCTGTTCATTAAATCCATAAAAGCAGCAGGGGCATTTGTCAATCCAAAAGGCATGACGGTGAACTCATAATGCCCGTACCGCGTCCTGAACGCCGTCTTTGGGATGTCCTCGGCCTTCACCTTCAATTGGTGGTAACCAGACTGTAAATCAATCTTGGAGAAGACACAAGACCCTTGCAGCTGATCAAATAAGTCATCAATGCGCGGCAAAGGGTACTTGTTCTTGATGGTCACTTTATTCAGCTCCCGGTAATCAACACAAAGTCGAAGTGAACCATTCTTCTTCTTCACAAATAGCACCGGCGCTCCCCACGGCGATACACTCGGTCTTACAAAACCTTTATCCATTAAGTCCTGCAGTTGCGCCTTTAACTCTCGCAGCTCAGCCGGTGCCATACGATAAGGAGCCTTAGAGATTGGCGCAGTTCCTGGGACTACGTCAATCAAAAACTCAATCTCCCTATCCGGCGGCATGCTAATCAGCTCTGGAGGGAACACATCCGGGAACTCGTGGACAATAGGGATATCCGCGAGTCCCGATGCCGCCGTAGGCTCCATAACCACAGAAGCCAAAAAGGCCACACATCCACTGCGCATCATCTGCCTCGCACGGGAAGTCGAAACTATCGAGGCGAAGAAAGCACTCCGGCACCCCCTGTAAACAAATACCTCCTGGCCTGGCTCGCTAAAAGTCACGGTCCTCGCGGCGCAATCAATCGTCGCGAAATAGCGAGCCAGCCAATCCATCCCAAGTACAATGTCGAAATCTCGCAGCTGACTAAGGACCATCAGGTCCGCTGGCAAAATCCAAGACTCAATCTGTACAGGACTAGACCAACAACACTCCTCTACATGCAATGTATGATCAGGAATCTGCACCTCTAATGCATGTGGCAACCGATCTAACTCTAGTCCATGAGATGATGTAAAAGATCTACTAATAAAAGAATGTGATGCACCGGTATCAAATAAAGTGCGAGCTCTAGTACCAGAAAGTAGAGTGATACCTGTCACCACGTGATCGGCTGCCGCGGAGTCCCCTACCTGGGCGGCGTAGACTCGCCCGCTCTGAGCTGGTGGTCGATGATCTGCAGGGTGGGAGGAAGGAGCCCTACTCGCTGGAGTATAAGGCCGCTGCTGTGGCACTGAAGGGGCTGAGGCTGAGGAAGGAGCCGTCGACGCCGCATAAGGGCAAGTAGCTCGCATGTGACCAGACTGTCCACAAATATAACAGCGTCCCCATCGCTGATCGCAAGTACTGGGATAGTGCTGCCTTCCACAGAAAATACATCTATCTGACGACTGGGGCTGTCGGGACTACTGCTGTGGTCTCCGAGACTGCTGCTGCTGCTGCCGCTGTGACTGCCGCTGTGACCCCTGCTGTCGCGACTGCGACCTCTGCTGCTGTGAGTGCTGCTGCTGTCGCTGGGGCTGCTGCTGCTGCTGCTGCGGGGGCCTTTGGGATCCCCCAGGCCCTCGCCGCTCCGAACGCCCACGGCCCGAAAACTGAGGCGGTGGCGGCCGGGGCGGCCTCCAGGAACTGGCCTGTCCCCCATCATCAGTCGCTGGTCGCTTCCTCTCAGAACTCTGAGCGACCAGACCTTCACATCTAGAGACAACGTGGTCTCCCCTCTCGACCCACTGGGCATGATCCACTGTCTCTGATAAAGTCTGGAGCCTCTGGGCGTGCACCAAGGTATAGATCTCAGGGCGCAGTCCTGTCTCAAAAAGCTCCACCTGGTGCGGCCCATCCCTGGCGACATAAGGCACGCAGTTGAGCAACTGCGTAAACTCCTGGTAATAGTCCCACACTGGCCGATCCCCCTGCTGGAGATTCTTCAAGTCATCTTCTATCTTTTTCTTCACGCTCGTGGAGAAATAAGTGTCGAGGATCATCCGCCTGAACTCCGACCACGGTAGCTGCCGGGTAATCTAGAACTCCAACGGCTCGACCCGGCGCCACCAAACATCCGCATCCCCCTCCAGACAATGCACAGCCATATGAACTCTGTATTTCGGGTCAATGAAGAAGTCTCTGAATAACTTCTCCATTGATGCTAACCACGATCCAATCTCCCAAGGGTGGGTGCTCCGTCTAGAGAACCTATGTGGTCCTCGTTGGCAAAACTCGGTGAGTTTGTCAGCAAACTCCCGCTCCTCCACTGTGGTCAAAGGCCTGAACGCTCCCTGAGCCCCACTGCTCGATGACGGTGCCGAAGGGGCAGGTGGAATAACCGGTGGTACAACAGGGGGAACAGGGGCCTCTACAGTAGTAGGGGGAGGTGCCCCAAAACCTGGGCAAACAGCTGCTCGAACCTCTGCTCCTGTCGGCGGTGACTCTCCGCCAACTGGGCCACCATGGCCCTCAGCTCACTAATCTCGGACGGCCCAGACTGCTCTGGCTCCTCCGGGGGTATAGGGGTACCCCGGGTAGGGATCTGCCGCCTAGGAGGCATCCTGTCACACAAGAACCACGGGTCAGTAAACAAAACCACTCTCGACCAAATCCAGCGAAAGTCATGGTCATCCTCCCATTTCTGTGACCTTATGTTGTCTGCAGCCAACATAATGGTTCCCCAGAAATAGGATATGCCAGTCCCTCTTCACTCACAGGAAGAGTTTAATACAATAAATTACCGACTTTCGCAAAATATCACGTCACTCACGCCCTGCCATCCTAGGGTCTGTCCAATTCCTAGGGTTTCCTAAGTCCCAACTGACCTATCCCTAAGCTCTGATACCAACTTAATCTGTCACGCCCCGGGTGTAAACCAGAACCCGAGCTCAATCACAGATCCGCCGAGCACACGGTATTTCCCGTGTACACGAAGCGCTGGTAACCTGCTCAGATATATAAGAAATATAATAAAGGAGCATACAACAGAGCTAAACTAAAACTAATACATCTCAGACAAAAGCTGGAAAGTAAAAGTACAATAAAGCTCTCAAATAAGTACATGTGTCTCTCCCAGCTCACGAAATAAATACAAACAGCTGGCAGAAGCCAGACCCAAATAAAAGAAAATACAACTGTCTGAGAGTACAGGGGATACATCCAAAACTACAAAACTCGAAATCGGGGAAGTAACTATCTAATCAGCTATCCTCTTACCTCGATCCTGGGTAGAGGGTCCCGCAACTCCCGCAGAAGACTCTGCAAAACAAAGAGGGAAAAGAAAAGAGAAAACAGTGGGGGGTGAGAACTACTATAAAAACAGTAGCCTCCCCTAGTGGGTAGACCTCAAACTCATGCATGCCCACTAGGACTATCAGAGGCGAAATGCGAATGAAGGTGGTAAGCTACAAGTAACCCTACTGATAAAGAGCTACCACTAATATGCCTCAAAGATGCCTAGCTAAAAGAATAGCTAATGATATGCACCAGAATGTCACAGACTACAAGACCAACCCAATCGAAACACCAGTAACACTGGTACTGCCTGCTCTGCTGTCATCACAAGAACCAGTAACCGATCGGCACACGGCACGATCCCAAAAGTATCCAATCGACCGGCACACAGCACGGCCCTAAGCCTACTCCGGAGTGGCACTCGAGGGGAGCGACCCACACGAGTAAAGTATGTAACCATAAGTATCTGATGTAGCAGGACTGGATCAAGACTCTATACATGTGGGTAAGACCATCCACTAAAGAAGCCCGATCCCTCGCCTCAAATCTGATGCAATAATAATAATAATAATAAGCCGGTCAACCGCCCACAGTCCGCGGTTGCCGCAACACCCAACCATCAATCCCCGACTGTCCCAACTCTGAACATCTGACAACACAATCCCCTAAGACTAGACAACAGGAGAATGAAGAAAGAGCATGGTTTCTCCTAAGTCAATTCCAGCATGTATGTGTAGCAGAAAAAAGTGGCCTAACTAGATGACCATTCAAGCATGCAAAGTCCTTTACTTGATAAAACCATTTCAATTAGTCTAACATATGCAACATTAAGTGTTTGGAACCTCTGATGTATTTGTGGCATGACATATGATTCATGATTCAATTTGGATGCATAATCTACTAGCAAGTTTCCCCTTTTTACAACATGAATTCTAACCACATGCTTAAACCTTCACTTAACATACAACATGACATGACTTTAGTATTATTTCCAAATAATTAACTGCATATTTAAAACATGGATACACCACTTACTAACTTGTAGCTTGCTAACAATGCAAATATTATCAAATGAATCTTAATCTCATGCAAGCATGCTTGATACATCCACAATTAATAACACATGATCAAGGCATTCCAATAGGCCTAGTGACATTCACAAGTAGGAGGTTCACAACATCACCCACCTCGAGCGCTAATCCAAGTCCCCAAATGCGAATCCCACGCTCTGTCCAAAAACTCGTCACAAATCTGTACAAAATACCCCATAGGAAAGTACATAAGTTATCCATTCATAATTTCCAAAAATCTGTCCCTTAATACCACAGTCCAGAATTCTCCAATTTTTACCTGCGAAAAATGCCCAGAAAAATCCAAGAAAAATACTATCGCGATCCTCGCGACGAACCCGTCGAAACGAGTACCTGCACGTCCAAATCGGAGTTTCCTACGCTGAGATAAAAATCCGGCAAGAGGAACACCCCAAACAAAACTGTACCAAATTTCTGTAACAAAGAACCACAGAAAAAGGAGGTTCTCACCTTCGTGAAAAATCTAGAAAAATCTGAGAAAAATCCAGGAGATTCCTTGCGAAAAGTAGATGAACTTTGCTTTTTGAATTGCCTCGATCCGATGCCTGTGCGCAAAGTTACAGCCAGAACACTGCGGTGCTGTCCAAAAATCCGCGAAGAAAAATGGGTCAAATGGGAGCTCGAAAAACTCTAAGATCAGCACGGAAATCGAGGAAGCTCAAAACACAGAAGTTGAATTCCTACCAGTCGAGAGTCCGATGGCACAAAAATCGTCGAAAGAGGAGGTCGGGGTGAGTCGGGGGAGCCCAAACACTGAAAAGGGTTGAAGCGGGTCGAAGGTGAACAAGCGTCGCGCCGAGCCGCAAAATAGCTAACCTCGGGATGCGTGCCTCCGTAAATCCTCAAAGTCCTCCAATGGATAGTATACTGTGGGGGGAAAAACTTCTCTGAAGACTCCACAGTGAAAAGAGGTGTAAAAAGCCCGAAAAAGGACCCAGGTGGCCTTTTTATAGGCTCAGCCCAAAGCCATAAGTGGGCCGGGTTTTCGGGCGCAACTTTCGGGCGCCCGAAAACCCGAAGATGGGTCGGACGGCCCCCGTCCGATGCGCCCAAAAATTCCTGGGGCTGACACGTGTCCCCATAACAGAGAACAGCGGTGCAAAGCTCTCCGCTGTGCGCCACGTGTCCTCCCGCGGTCAGCGGGGTAGGTACGGGCCACCTATCATGCGCTGACGCGTGGCGCACTCGAGTACGGCCGCCGCTCGCGTCGCGACGCGTGGCGCACTCGAGTGCGGCCGACAGCCGCGTCAGCGCCCCCCTGTGCGCGCTCCGTCCCGAGGCGGGACTTCACGGACTCCGTGCACCGCGCAAGTTGAGCCCGCCACTCACCTGCTGCCACCTATCCCTGCGCCGGGTCCATGCACCCGCGCGGGGAACTCCGTAGACCGCCCACCCATGCGCCCGCCAATCACGGTTCGAAACGTGGTTCCCGCCCGAACCCGTGCACCGGCGCTCAAACTGTGCACCCGCCGGTCGAATTCCCATGGACAGCGCACCAAAGGCCTGCCAATCCCCGCCTGCCACGTGTCCTGCGCCGGGCTCATGCACCCACCGCGCCGCTCCGTGGACCGAACGTCGCGAACCGGCCAATTACAGGCCGCCACGTGGCAGCCGGCGGTCCACCGACACCCCCCTATGCACCGAAAAGCCCAGGAAACTCCAGAAGCCCATTTTTGGTCATCCGGACTCCAAATTCAACAAGCAAATAGCCGTTTTCAAGCGTTTTTCCGCGCTGAATCCAAATCCAACCTCCGTTTGGCCAAATTCAATTTCTAAATTTTGGCAAATACAGCCGAAGGCCCAAACAGCTACAAAATCTCACAGGGTCCATCTGTGGCACCCCTTTGATGCACCATTGGCCAAACACCAACACTAGGTGTTAAACAAAGTGGATTCATCGGAAAAGTTGCATGGGGAAAAACCAGAACACTACACGTGCGCTGTCCGCGCAGCCTCAGTTTGCTGCGCTAACAACCCCTGGAGCCTATCAATCTGCTCTGCCTGTTGGCGAGAGATCTCCGCCTGCTGCTGGACCACGCCGACAAGCGCAGCTAACTGCTCTCGTAACTCGTGTACTTCATTCGACCCAGAGCCCTCTCCTGGCTCAAGTCGAGTGGAGCGCGTCTCCCGTCGTGGTGTCATTGCTAAATCTGCACACCACAAAGAACTGATCAGCCCAAATTCCACAATTTGGACAACGTGTAACTAAACACCGTAAAACAGCTCGTCGACCCAATCATGCGAAAGTATAAGAGGGTACTCCTTTTCATCTCCAACATTACGTTGTCGGCCGCCAACGTAATAGTCCGAAGAATGAAAGCTCATTACCCTCGATCAATCCCAATATCCTTCTTGGGAATCAACACGTACCAATCGAATACTTTCGCCCAAATATCCACGCACTCTCTCGTGCTAATCCCTAGGGTCTCCCTAAGATTTGCTAACCACCTAGGACTATTCCTAGGCTCTGATACCACTCTATCTGTGACGCCCCGAGACCGCCAATTTGGACAGTTCGAGAACGCCAACAGACCCGTCAATCGGGCATGACCTCTCTATACCCGAAAGGAACGGCAACATTCATCTCAATAAAAGCAATCAATCAATGAGGGATGATATCAGAGTAAACCACTACTAACTAAACACTTTCATCCATTAAACAACAAGTTTAAATGATAATGAAAGCAACCACATGAGTGAACCATAATATAAATTTATTACATTTTACAACTTTCAACTTGCAATTAAAATATTACAATTCCTTTACATCATTTTCCTCACAAATACAAGGTTCACTCAAAATAAAAACACAAAGTGTGAACTGGCGACTCTAGACTGCTAGGTCGCTAAGCTGCCGGGCCCTTGCCCCTGTCGTGTGCCTCGCTCGACGTACCTGTATTTGTACCTGGAAAAATGGTCACCCAAGGGTGTGAGAACTACTTAAAGTTCCTAGTGGGTTCAACCACCGAGAAAAAGTGTCCTACACCACTTGGTCCAATGGAAGCAATAATAATAGAATGCTAGGAAACTATAACATCAATATTAAAATGCGGATATGCATATAATATGTCACTACACTATCTGTGTATACTCCTCGACTCAACACAACTCTGTCCAACCAAACTAGGTCACTAACCACAAACTCGGCCACTATGCCGCTGTATATAGGGTTAAATTAATCCAGCCACCTAGGCCACTCTATTACCTCTATATTCTTTTCACATTCTTGTATTTTAATCTCAAGCTACTCGCCCCTTGGAAAACCTCGCCCAACGGGACCCCGCCCGGCAGTCATGCTATCATAAGGCGAGATAGTCCAAGGTTACCGATAGCTTTTCTTTTTCTCTTTTCTTTTCTCATTGCCTCAAATGAGTTTAAGGCACCTTGGCACTCATTTTCCTCGAGAGTGAAATCTGCTCAATCCTCTCGTCTCGAATGAGTTTAAAGCACCTTGGCACTCATTCACTAGGGAGTGAAATCTGCTCAACCCTCCCCTTTGGCAACTTGCCTATTTTCTTTAATTCACTTGGGAGTGACATATGCTCAACCCTCCCATTAGCCATTATACTTTTCTTTACCAGGTCCGAGGGTTCCAAAAGACGGATGCCTACAACCCCAATCAAACAAGAACAGGTTGTAGCACCGCCTCCCGTAGTGCTCAGCCCAATGTGGTTTACTTTTCTTTAAGCATTACTTTCTTTTATTCAATTAAGCCTTTAGCTTCTTTGCACTTTAAGCATTATCTTTACATTTTTGGTTCCAGATGTGTTTAAAGCACCTTGGCACTCATCTAACCGGGAGTGACATATGCTCAACCCTCCCGTTAGCATTTGTGCCTAAATGCTTTTCTTTTACTTTTCTCTTTTATCCTAAGTTCTTTACTCTAGGATAGTTTGGGTGTCTCTAACACCAATTTAGATTTGAACTCCTTGTTCATTTACATTTACACTTTGCCTTGCCACTTGGCGATTTCTTTAGCTCCTTAGCCTCTTTTTAACTTTTCCTACTTGCTTGTTTTCATTTTGCAACCCTATGGTCATAATTAACCTTAGGATTTCACTATGTCACGAGGACATTAACCATTTCGAATTTCCTGGCATAGAGTTATTAACTCTACATTCACTTTACGTTGGCCTAGAGTTTATTAACTCTAATTGCATTCAACTTATTCCTAGAGTTCATTAACTCTATTTTTAACCCCACATCATTTTTACCCTAGAGTTCATTAACTCTAAGTTCCATTTTTCATTATCCCTAGAGTTTATTAACTCTATGATTTTCTCTTTTCACATTAACCTAGAGTACATTGACCCTATGTTTTTTTTTTTCCATGCTTTACTTGTCCTAGAGTTCATAAACTCTATGTTAAGTACTATATATTCAACCTTAGGTTTCCTTTACCTAAGTTCTAGGTCATGCTCATCCTAGAGTTCTTTGACTCTATGTTGATCATTCTATCCGATGTCCTTAGGTTATCACCTAAGACAATGCCACTCGTTAAATCCTAGGATCAACTCCTAAGTTGATGTCACTCATTAAACCCCTAAACTAGGTTTTCTCCTAATTTTATTACCAACATGCTCTTTTCCCTTATGTCCTGCATGATTCCTAGGGTTATACCCTACATGATCACAATCAAGAATAACTAACCACGTTCATGCATGCAATTATTTTCATCTCATTCATATAATAATATTTACTTCTACGCATGCATATTTATCATAATTCCCTAACACCTCTAACATGCTACTATCATGCTTCTAAATCGAAAAGCAAAAGAGCAAGAGGAGAGGTCACCCAATTTCGGCAGAATCCCCCACCTCGGTTTACCGCCAATTGCTTGTAGACACTTGCAATTGGGCTCCCCGTGGCTCAGTTGCTCCGTTCGAGTCCGTACTCACAAAATTGCCGAGATCGTGTTGGCTCCAATTTAATGCCGCCAGACGTATTATTTCAACCTCCAATTTATAAAATTAAAGGATAAATTAGTTTATGATCCCGAATCTAAAAACACTAATCCACACATTTAAACTTATGCCCATATGACCGATAAAGGGGAATCGGAAATCGCCAAAAATTCGACCATTCCGGATCGCACCAACTATCTCGTTTCGATACTAAACGATAGGAAATTAAATTAATTAAACTCCCGATGTCGTTTCGGCACATTACGATGCTAACGAATGCGAAAACACTATTTCGGTCATTTTTGCAATTCGGCCATTGGAACTCCGCCGGTTTACAAATTAACATTGCTAGGCATGTTTCTCCAACCTCTAATTAGAGATTTGCATGATCAATTTAGATCAAAACCCTAAAGATTCAAGATTCTAAAATTTAAACCCTAGGTTCAAACTTCTTTAATTTCATCGCGATTTCTCCACGATTTTCGTCGATTTCTTCGACAAGAATTCTTCTAAAATCACATACATTATAAATCTAAAAGAATTACAGAAAAACTAAATTTATTTTTCACAAAACTCACCTCAAAGAGACAAGATTTCTAGCTTTTTTTGGTTCAAAAGCTCGCCCTCGCTCGTTGTAGGCTGCTCGCAAATCGCCCCGCGATTTCATGCGCGTTAGGATGAGAAATCTTAGAGAGAGAAAGTGAGGGGAGAAGGAGAGAGAAAGCCTCCTTGGTGAACTCCTCTGTGTGTGCTGCGTGCGGGTGGAGAATGCTGCGTGCGGGTGGAGAAGACGATGAAAAAGGTAAAGTTAGCCTTTTTGCATAAAGGCCCCCCTACAATAATGGTAATTCACTATTTAGTCCAATTTGATCTGATACTTGCCTGCGGAGTCCTTCTGACTGTCCGTTTGCGCTCAAATTTGACAGGCAGGCTCATCTCAACTTAATTTATCACGAAAAATTTTAAATTTTCACTTTGGGCTATTTCTGGGTCACCAAAAGTCTCGCTGTATCCAGAATCGCTGGCGGACCCCGTTCTCGCAATCCGGTTATCCGATCAACACGAAACTTTTACTGTGACCTTAAAATAATATTACGGAGCTCCCCGAATTTTCTCAAAATTTTTCGACACTGTTGGCGGAGCCCGTTCTCACTATCCGGCATCCGATCAACGCGAAACTTTTACTATAGCTTTAAAACATATTTACGGGGCTCCCGTAATTTTTTCGGAATTTTCTGATGCTGGGTTATAAGTAATTGGATCTAAATAGGGGAAAAAACACCTAGAGGGGGGTGAATAGGTGTAAACAATAAACACTCAAAAAATCATTGCGCAAATAAACCCAATGCGGAAAAATAAAATAACACGCAAGATTTTTACGTGGAAAAACTCCAAACCGGAGTAAAAAAACCACGGGACCGATAACACGGCGAAATCCACTAGAATTAACACACGTACAAGGTGATATAACGTACTCACAGACGACTCAACCTTTTCCATACGCTCCTAGTAGATCTTCCCGCTCGCTCCACGACGCTAGTCGAATCCACGATCCGCGCCCAACGCTGAGTCCACAGCGTCCAACGTCGAGTCCACGACGTCCAACCGAATCCACGGTCTTCACCCAATAGCACGCTTCGAATCCACGAACGTACCTCGCCTCGAATCCACGAAGGCGGTTGCACCTTGAATCCACAAGGCCACGCGAGTCCACGCGCCGATTTAGGGTAAATCGTTGTTTGTTTTGGGTGGTGATGATCCGCCGAATACTTAGATTAGAAATAGATCGGAAATACCATCTAAGTATTCATTGATTTGATTCTACTCAAAATGTGAGTATGGAAAACCTAGAATCAAATCAATCAATATAGATGAAGAAACATAGAATAAATTCTATTGATTTCCTTTCTTCTCTATATGTGGATCTTTCTCTTTCGGCCGTATTTTTCTATTATATGCGGCTTACCCTAGAAAATGAATAAGGGTCTATTTATAGGTTAGAAACCATTGGAAGAAGATAAGGATCAAAAACTGCCTTTTCTGGAGATTTTACTGACGGCGATCCGGATTGGAATTGGACGATCCGGATCGCAGAAGCAAGAAAGACGATTTCCAGAAAAAAGCCAGTTCGGGATCCGGATCGTAGTCCTCGATCCGGATCGTTCATACAGTCTCGCCAAACATCACGTTCGGGATCCGGATTGTGATTCCTGATCCGGATCGTGCAAGTGAAAAGGCAAAACCAGTGTTCGGGATCCGGATCGTGAAATGCTACGATCCGGATTGAAACATTGTATGAACGAACACCCTTCGGGATCCGGATTGCCGAGCCCGATCCGGATCCTGAACATGTCCCATGTCCAGTTTTTGATGTTTAAGCAATAAAACATTCTTCCAGGTGTTTCTACACTACAAGAAGTATTCGGATCACCGAAAATCTTTAGTTAAACTTACCTGATCCTTTTGAATTCTTCTTTCTTGAGATTGAGGTACATGATCCAAAGTTTCTTCATCTTCAATCTTCAAGACTCAACACATTCACGAAATACGCCAACTCAAATTCCGTAACAATCTCCCCCTTTGGCGGTTTCGTGACAAAACACAAATCCACAAAATAAAATTCAAAAAGGATATTTTTGTTGCTATCACCATACAACAAAAATTTACAATGGAGATCCAAAAATGAGATAAACTCCTAAAACAGACTCTAGACTTAGACATCTGTACTCTCTGCACAAGTAAAGCATTCTTGACAAACAAAAGCGTTAGATACCTCAAGAATTGAAACATACAAAACCAAGTACAGATATAGAGTTTATTCTCATCATGACATTTGAAGAATTCAGATATGTAAGAGAATCATAGTTAAAAACCAACATATTTTCTAGGCATTCAAGAACCAAATGTCACTAACTGTTAGTCCAACATCAACTTGTTAGTCATATTACATGCCCAAATAGTTAGTCAAATAGTTAATAGGGGCATGCAACCAGTCAACAAATAAAAACCAAAGTTGAAGTTGAGATCATACTTACCTTAATGTTTTTACATTCACACATTTTCGTCATTGTTCAAGTTGCATTGTCCAAGTTCTCTCTTAAACTCTCTCCCCCTTTTTGTCACAAACAAAGCCAAAAACGTAGCAAAAGCTACAAAATATAAGGAGAGTTAAAAAGTTCTATTAATATGCACAAACTGAGAGTTAAACTACAAGTTAGAACAAAAACTAAGTCCTAAAAATTGAAACTAAATGTTAAGAACCGAAGAACTGAGAACTGCAAGAGAGTAAAGTCATAGAAAAAGTGAACAGAGGGTGCTGCTTAGTCTGAAGAGTCTGAACTGGTACAGCTCAGCTTGCTCAAAATCCCTTTAAGCATTTTCGAAATATTTGAATACTTTTTCTTGATCTTCTTGTGCTGAGAGGAAATTTGCTGAAGTTCTTTCGATATTCTTTCTTGTTCAGCAGAGAGTCTTTGTTGTTCCTGGCGAACCAATTCCAAAGCCTCTGTGTCTGTAGTCTGTGTCTTCGAGTGTGATGGATGCTGTGTAGAGGCAGATGGTGCATCCAGTCCCTTAACCCATGGAGATTCAGTTTGTAGAATCCCAGAAAGTGAGCGTGCTCTGGTAAGAGGCCCACTACGCTGACTTTCACTTCTTTGGACATTCTTTCGTGTTGTGTACTGCTTAGATGTTGATGTAGATTTCATAAACCTTTTCCCTTTGACAGATTTTCTATTTTCCTCATCAATTTTCCGTTGAACATCTTTGAAAAATTCGTCCCATTCCTCCTCATCATACTCTGAGCTGTCCTCCTCTGCGTCTTTCGTCTTGTTTTGAGTTGAATCATCTGGTTCCATTTTAACAGATGTACTTGTGTGCACCATTGAAATCAAAAGAAGGAAGATCCAAGTGAATTCCATTGCTGTGAGTGCCTTTAGGAAATTTTAAGTCCTGTGAATAGCAACTCAAGAACACACGAAAAATTGTCAATTTTCAAAAATTTGAAACATTGTACCTAGACAATCATGTAGAGAAGCTAAGAATCAAATTCGTTTTGCAAAAAGAATTTTAAAAATAGATCAATCGCATGATTTACAAAAATTCCTCTTTTATGCCCTAAAACTGAATTTTTAGAAATCGAAGCCTAAAAACTCGTTAATCAGGTAAAAACCCAGCATAAAAGCAAAACAAATCGACCCAGAGTTCTTATTTCAAAAGAAATTTGATCAAAAACCATTCACAAACGAAAAAGATCCATGATTTCTACTCACGTTTGATGAAAAGAGAGAAAAACTGTGAAAAACGAGATTTTGATCAATAAAACTTACTTGGAATCGAAGAACTTTGAGTTTGGAAGCTCCAAGATGCAAGAAATCTAGAGAGAGAAGCTCTAGAGACTTGAGAACAAAAGATTAGGGTAAAAGAAATCAAATCCTCTTTGTTCTTATAAAAACCCTAGCCGTGATCCGGATCGGATCGAGAATGTGATCCGGATCGGCTACCCGCAGGAAGAATCCTGCGTTCGAGATCCGGATCACTTCCTCCGATCCGGATCGGCTTCAACTTTTTCTCCAGAAAATTTTGGAAAAATTCCATAAAATCCAGAAAAAGTATGTAAGCACTCTAGCATATCAACTTTAAACAAAAATCATCGTTTCATACAACAAGAAATAGATTATGCAAAATCTACCAAAAATACTCAAAAATGAAACGAAAATTTACGAAAATTAAAACACTTAAAGTTGAACAACTTCAATCACATCTATCCTGATCTTATGTGTAATGTCTTTATCAAATCATCAATTTTGGTAAAGAAAATGAAATACCAAGATCAATAGATGTTTGAAATCCCAGATAAGTTAGATAATATATCTAGACAATCTGTTGAAGGAGTGGCTCTTTGAGCATCTTTTATCAAAAATCCCACCTTATACCAACCATGAAATACGACTGAGTCAAGTATTTCAATATGCATTTCATCAATATTTCTAAACAAAAATTTGCTTTGCATTCATGGAGTATCTTTTTCTTTCTTTCATTTTCTCCATGTGGTGGTAGTTTTCACACTCCTCATTGGGATGTAACTCTTTCCACATCTTTTGAGCATATTTACACTTTCTTTGACTCCCCCTCAATTGGCTATCAATTATTTAATATATAAGGTATTCAACCAAAAATTGATCTCGCATTCATACTCGACTAAGCAATCAAATATGATAATGACTATACCAAGAGATCATTGAGAGAGAAATTGACTTTGATCACTTAAAAGATGGTTTAATTAACGTAAATGATCATTGCAACATTGAAATATTATGGCATCAAAAGCATAATAAATTTCTAAATGCATAAAAGGATGCAATTAAAGTCAATTATGATTTATGCTCAATTAATGTACTATGTATAAAAACATAGATAAAGAACAAAACAAAAACAAAAACAAAACCTAACCTAAGCAAAGGTTTCAAAAAGATTATTTCAAGGAAAGCATGCCAATTGCTTTACGCAAATGAATAAAACGTTTTTGATCCAAGGGTTTTGTTAAGATATCAGCTAATTGATCCTCAGTTGAAATATATGACAGTTGAAGAATGTTTGATTCAACTAGCTCTCTAAGAAAATGATATCTAAGTTCAATATGTTTTGTTCTAGAGTGCAACACAGGGTTTTTTGAAATGTTAATAGCACTAGTGTTGTCACATAAAATGGTTACCGAAGATGCTGAAATCCGAAAATCGCTCAACACGCTTTTCATCCAAATCAATTGGGTTGAACAACTTCCTGCAGAAATGTACTCCGCTTCGGCAGTCGAGAGTGCTATGCAATTCTGCTTTTTACTGTGCCATGCAACAAGGCAATGGCCAAGATAGAAGCATGCACCACTCGTGCTTTTCCGGTCATCCACTGATCCTGCCCAATCGGCATCTGAGTATCCAACAATATCCAAACTTGTTCCCATAGGATACCAAATTCCGAAACTGATTGTACCTTTGATATATCGGATGATCCGTTTCACCGCTTTCAGGTGAACCTCCTTCGGTGCTGATTGATATCTCGCGCAAATCCCAACACTGAAGGATATATCCGGGCGACTAGCCGTGAGATATAGTAGACTTCCAATCATACTGCGATACAGTTTCTCGTCTACATTCTCACTATGTGATTCACTTCCAAGTCCCTTATGGCTAGTTCCCATTGGAGTTGGAAAATCCTTAGAATTTTCTAGATCAAACTTTTTGACCAACTCCATTGCATACTTGGATTGACACAAGTGAATACCTTCATCGTTTTGTTTAACTTGTAATCCAAGAAAATAAGTTAATTCGCCCATCATGGACATCTCAAATTCGCTTTCCATGGTCTCCGCGAATTTGGAAGCATCATTATCTCTTGTTGCACCAAAAACAATGTCATCGACATAGATTTGAGCAACTATGAAATTGTTTTGATAATGCTTCACAAAGAGAGTCCTGTCAGCTCCCCCTCGAGTGTAGCCCTTTTCCAAAAGGTGCTTTGTCAACCTTTCGTACCATGCTCGCGGTGCTTGTTTCAGACCGTAAAGAGCCTTTTTCAGACGAAAAACATGGTTAGGTAGTTTATGATCCACAAAACCTTTCGGTTGAGCCACATAAACTTCCTCATTTAAAAACCCATTTAAAAAGGCGCTCTTAACGTCCATTTGAAATAATTTGATTTTAAAATGACAAGCTATCGCAAATAAGATACGAATGGACTCGAGTCTAGCTACAGGGGCGAAAGTTTCATCAAAGTCTATACCTTCTACTTGAGAGTAGCCTTGAGCAACTAACCTTGCTTTGTTCCTGATGATAGTACCATCTTCATTTTTCTTGTTCTTGAAAATCCATTTGGTACCTATCACATTGTGTTGCTTCGGAGGCTTCGTTAATTCCCAGACTTTGTTTCGCTCGAATTGATGGAGCTCTTCCTGCATTGCTTTAATCCAGTAGTCATCTTGAAGAGCTTCATCGATGTTCTTTGGTTCGATTTGAGATACGTAGCAAGCAAATCCGCAAACCAATTGTCTCCGTGTTCTGACTCCTTCTTGTGGGTCTCCAATGATGTTCGATTCAGGATGATCCTTGGAGATGCGTAACGTTTGAGGTAGAGGAGTAGACGGAGGTACACGAGATGATTCCTGCACATCAGATGAACTTGAAGAACCGTTAGATGCATCAACATTATTATCGAAAGAATTGTTAGAAGAAGATGCATTAGCAGGTGTATCATCATCAAGAGAGATATCGAGGGTAGATTTTTCAGATTCAAAATGAAAAGCTTCATCTACCTTAACATTTATCGATTCTACGATCGTCTTAGATTCTAAGTTAAAAACTCGATATGCTCTGCTGTTTGTAGAATAACCTAAGAAAATCCCTTCGTCACTTCGAGAGTCAAATTTTCCAAGATTCTCGCGATCACGCAAAATAAAACACCGACTCCCAAAGATACGAAAATATTTGATGTTAGGTTTTCTACAAAACCAAAGTTCATATGGTGTATTCAATGTCCCCGGGCGCAAATACACGCGATTAATAACATAAACAGCAGTGTTCACCGCTTCAGCCCAAAAATAAAAAGGTAAGTTCCGGCTGTGAAGCATAACACGTGCCATTTCCTGTACGACCCTGTTTTTGCGCTCGACTACACCATTTTGTTGAGGTGTATAAGGTGCAGAGAATTCATGTTTAATGCCGTTAGAAGTGCAAAAATCAATGAATTTGGAATTTATGAATTCCCCACCTCTATCACTTCTAACTCGAGTAATCCTATCATTCTTTTCAGTCATAATACGATGGCAGATTTCGAGAAAAGAATCAAAGGTATCAGCTTTTTCTTTTAAAAATGCTACCCAAGTATATCTAGAAAAATCATCAACCAATAAGAAAATATACCATTTACCTCCCAGAGATGGTTGACGAGTTGGCCCCATTAAGTCCATATGCAAAAGTTCCAAAGGCCGTTTTGTACCTATGTGGTTCAAGTTCTTGTGTGCAGTCCTAGACTGTTTTCCTTTTTGGCAACCGCCACACACAATGTTTTGTTCAAAAGAAAGTTTCGGAACCCCCTTGACCACATCTTTGTTCGAAATTCTAGCAAGTTCCTTAAAGTTTATGTGACCTAGCCTTTCATGCCAAAGTGTTTCATTTTTCAAAGATGCTAGGTTACATTTTTCAGAAATCTTATGAGGAACTACATAACAATTGTTTTCTGATCTAACCCCTTTTAAAAAGAAAGCATGGTTCTTGTCAGTTACAGTACATTTATCAGATGAAAAATTAACTGAATAACCACTATCACAAAGTTGACTTATGCTTATGAGGTTAGTCTTAAGGCCATGAACAAATAACACATTATTAGAACCGGGCCATCTGGAATAGCTACCGTTCCCTTTCCAACAATTTTGGAAGACCGACCATCTCCGAAAACAACAAGTCCTCCGGAGTTTTTCTCAAATGTTTGAAAACAGTTTTTGTCACCGGTCATGTGACGGGAACACCCGCTATCCAGATACCAAGACGAACTATCATATGCATGCAAGGAAACATTAGTAACAAGACAAGGAAAAATTTCACCTTTGCGCACCCAAACCTTTTTGGAGTGCGTCGGTAATGATCGTGAAGTTGATCTCCTAGGTGAGAGCGTCTTGCTTGAAGAATTGCTGCTCCTTGATGATGTCGTCTTGAGCGGTGAACTACCAAGGCTCTTTTCCTTCAATTGAATTGCAGTTGATTTTCGAGGAATAGCCTTTTGGTAGTCATTGCAAGAGGTGCTTGAGGTGTGCGTTTGGCTTCCGTCTTGCAATTTCTCCTTATGTGCCCTGAAATGCCACAACGAAAACATACCTTAGATCTTGACGATCCCGAGGAGGATGAAGTAGGTTTGTTGTCGTTGCTTGTCGTGAATTCCGGTGTCGGAGGAGGAGGTACCGACTGAGGCACAAAAACTGTCCCACTCGAACTTGGAATGTCTCCAGTTTGAGTGTATCCGAGGCCGAACTTATTTGTTTGACCAAGACCAAGAAGCCTGTCCAACTTACTCCTTCCAGAAGAAAATCTCTTTAAGTCATCCTTCAGTTGGCGAATGGTCTCCGTCATTTCCAATTTTTCCTGTCGAGCCTCGCCGTTGAGCTTCAAGAAGTAATTCGCTTTGTTCACCATATCCATATAATTCTTCTCGAGTTGCTCATTGGACTCTTGAAGGGAAACATTTGTTTTAATCAGATTATCCCTTTCCACTTCAAGATCGGTTGAGAGAGAGGTTACCCTTTTTACTTCTTCTTCGAGATCCTGCAATCTCCCTTTCAACCCCTTGTTTTGCTTAGCCAGTTTCTTTGAATCCCTCAAAAGTTTGTGATAGGCTAGAGCAAAATCTTCACCTTCCGAATCATCTGATTCATCGTCCGTTGCAATCTTTTCAACAGTGGAGTTGGACAGTGAGTCGGATGTACTTGCCATTAAGCACATGAAGGGTGAAGAGGTGGACGCGTGGAATGCTGTCGCGTTGTCTTCTTCATCACTTGACGATGACTCATTTGACGTGGAGTTGTCATCCCAAGTGACGACTTGCATCGCCTTCTTCTTTGCCGGATTCTTGTTGGGACACTCCGTTGAAATGTGGCCGTAGCCTCGACATTTGAAGCACTGTACTTGTCCCTCTGAACTTTTCTTATCCTTTGAGAAGTTCTCTTGCTTTCTTGACTTGTAAGTTGAAGAACCCTTGCCTTTCTTCGACTTTCCGAAGGATGGAGTTTTGCTTGGATTGCCCCTTCGAAAGTTGCGGCGAAACTTCCTTGTCAAGAGAGCGAGCTGCTTCTCAAAGTCCTCCATAGATAGGTTCTCGTCATCGTCCGAGGAGGATGAATCCGCGTCTTCTTCCTTAGTTGTTTTCAATGCGTAACCTGAAGACTTAGAAGAGGATGCTTTTCCAGAAGAATAGTTAGTAGGAAATGTCATTTCATAAGTTTGTAATGCACCAACTAATTCTTCTACACGCATTTCGTCCGGGTGTTTAATTGTTTCAATGGCTGCGACCTTCGGGCGAAATCGTTCAGGAAGAGTTCTAAGAATTTTTCTTACAACTTTAAATTCTGGAATCTTCTCTCCCAAGTTAGCACATGAGTTTACGATGTCTTGCAATCGTGTGTAATAGTCAGTGAAAGATTCATTCTCTGCCATAGAGATAGAGTCAAACTTGCTCGTAAGCATTTGCAGTTTCTGAATCTTCACAAGGTTAGTTCCCTCATGCGTAACTTGAAGAACATCCCAGATTTCTTTCGCAGTCTCACATGCCGAGACGCGAGAGAACTCTGTTTGTGACAAAGCATTAAATAAAGCATTAATTCCCTTGCCGTTGTAAGAAGAAGAATCTATCTCTTCCTTGGTCCATTTCGACCTAGGTTTTAAGGTGCGAACATCATCTATAATTTCAGTTGGATTAGACCATCCTAATTCAATTGATTGCCACACCCTTTCGTCGATGGAAATTAAAAAGGCTTTCATCCGCACTTTCCAGTACGCATAATTTGTTCCATCAAAGAAAGGGGGTCGATTGATGTTTCCACCTTCAACCATTGTTTACAACCCTATTCCCGCTCTGATACCACTTGTTGGGTTATAAGTAATTGGATCTAAATAGGGGAAAAAACACCTAGAGGGGGGTGAATAGGTGTAAACAATAAACACTCAAAAAATCATTGCGCAAATAAACCCAATGCGGAAAAATAAAATAACACGCAAGATTTTTACGTGGAAAAACTCCAAACCGGAGTAAAAAACCACGGGACCGATAACACGGCGAAATCCACTAGAATTAACACACGTACAAGGTGATATAACGTACTCACAGACGACTCAACCTTTTACCATACGCTCCTAGTAGATCTTCCCGCTCGCTCCACGACGCTTCTCGAATCCACGATCCGCGCCCAACGCTGAATCCACAGCGTCCAACGTCGAGTCCACGACGTCCAACCGAATCCACGGTCTTCACCCAATAGCACGCTTCGAATCCACGAACGTACCTCGCTCCGAATCCACGAGAGCGGTTGCACCTTGAATCCACAAGGCCACGCGAGTCCACGCGCCGATTTAGGGTAAATCGTTGTTTGTTTTGGGTGGTGATGATCCGCCGAATACTTAGATTAGAAATAGATCGGAAATACCATCTAAGTATTCATTGATTTGATTCTACTCAAAATGTAAGTATGGAAAACCTAGAATCAAATCAATCAATATAGATGAAGAAACATAGAATAAATTCTATTGATTTCCTTTCTTCTCTATATGTGGATCTTTCTCTTTCGGCCGTATTTTTCTATTATATGCGGATTACCCTAGAAAATGAATAAGGGTCTATTTATAGGTTAGAAACCATTGGAAGAAGATAAGGATCAAAAACTGCCTTTTCTGGAGATTTTACTGACGGCGATCCGGATTGGAATTGGACGATCCGGATCGCAGAAGCAAGAAAGACGATTTCCAGAAAAAAGCCAGTTCGGGATCCGGATCGTAGTCCTCGATCCGGATCGTTCATACAGTCTCACCAAACATCACGTTCGGGATCCGGATTGTGATTCCTGATCCGGATCGTGCAAGTGAAAAGGCAAAACCAGGGTTCGGGATCCGGATCGTGAAATGCTACGATCCGGATTGAAACATTGTATGAACGAACACCCTTCGGGATCCGGATTGCCGAGCCCGATCCGGATCCTGAACATGTCCCATGTCCAGTTTTTGATGTTTAAGCAATAAAACATTCTTCCAGGTGTTTCTACACTACAAGAAGTATTCGGATCACCGAAAATCTTTAGTTAAACTTACCTGATCCTTTTGAATTCTTCTTTCTTGAGATTGAGGTACATGATCCAAAGTTTCTTCATCTTCAATCTTCAAGACTCAACACATTCACGAAATACGCCAACTCAAATTCCGTAACATCTGACACTGTGAATTTTTCACTAAAAATCTGGGCCCCCTTTCTCCAATAAAATTCTAGATCTCCTTATTTTATCCCGATTTGGGCCCAACTCGCTTCCAAATATTTTTTTACTTCCCTAACTTTCATAAAAATAGTATTTCATACCATTTTTATTTACATTTATTTATGTGCCGAAAATCCGGTACTTTACAAAAAGTGGAATCATAAAACATAATACCGGGTACATCTACCTCTGACTCTCAATGCTGGTAAGGAACTACTCGGCCACGTCCTCACCTCGATCAGCTGCCTCCGCGCGTGCTAAGCCGGAACAGCAACCTCAGTAACCTGTCACCGCAGCGGGTGTGAGATCTACTGCAGAAGGTAGATCTCAGTGGGTACCGTCACCAATATCCACGGTATGCCCACTAAGTCTACTGGAGGCAAACAGATAGGTTTGCAGATAGATAGATAGATAGATAAAAGGTAAGCTGAATGAAAACTACAGCTAAAAAGTCTCAACCATCATGCTCAAAAAGGAAACTCTATCATAAACATGCTATGCATACCCTCGCTACTGCTAAAAATACCTCAGTATCAATGCTCAAAGGAAAGATCCATCTAAGAACATAATATGTAACCACCCGCTCATATTGCCCAATCTCAATGACTGCCACATCGGGTCCAGTCAAGCCTGCGCCCCCTAGTGTATCAACTAGGGCCCCTAGTGTATCAACCAGGGTGTCCAATCGGACTATCTAAATCTCAAAGCGAACTCTAGTGTATCAACTAGTCGCATCATCAACACGCATCCGGAGCGTAACTCGAGGGGAGCGACCCCACCGAGCTCAAGTATCTCATCTGTCTCAACTATCTCAACAAGCGGCACATGCAGGCTATGATCCACGATCAAACAGATCGAAAACTCAATGCTCAAATAGCACAACTCAGCCGGAAAAGACTCCACGACTCAACAGGAAATGCCCAAATCCTCATATAATCTGACGGAGCATCCTCTACGACTCAATCTGATAATGCACAACCCATGGCTAAGTCGGGAAACCTCCACGACTTGATCTGCCAGAACCCCAAAACTCTCATACTAAGTGGGAGAACCACCTCCACTATCAAATCAAAGATGCTTAACCCATGATCTAGGATAATCACATCAGAAGCTCAAAACTCAAATGACACTATAACTCATCTCAAAACTCAAAAAGAGACCCCTCGGCCCCCAGGCACGAGGCCTAATGCACCCTGAACCTATGCCATACCTCTGGCAAACTTATGTTTTAAAAACCACCTTTAAAAATGCTGAATTTTCCTTAAAATGGCTTCCTCAATTTTTAAAATGATCAGGGAGCTAAAATGATGCCAACAGAACATGCAGTCTAGTGTCCTATAGTGTCAGGAGTCTACTAAAAATAATCCGGGATTCCAATAAATTTTACAGAAAATTCCAGGCAATTATCAGATTTAAAAACAGTGAAAATAACATGGAAAACATGATCAAATTGCATTCAGGAGCATTAAAGGGCATTCCATATATTTTGGAGAAATTTCAACCCACCTGGATCGCTTTCCGCAGGCAATGCTGAAGTCGATGAAGAGCCGAATCCTCAGACTGACGAAACCTCCAAAATCGTGCCACGCGCATTCCGCTACTCTGCCAACATGCACCAAAGCTCCAGCACAAATTACATACAAGATCACAATCAACAAATTAAGTAAATCCACCAATGCACACCACCAGCTCCAAAAGCACACACTAATTCATCCTCTAATTCATTCACAAAATCCACCCCAATCCAACAGCCAACTCAAATTAAACACATAAACTCACACATACTACTCTGTAAGCGCCAACCATCCACACAAAACCCAACAGCACTCTCCAAAACTCCTCTGCACACACAAAAACTCTCCACACTCACATAAGGCCACAATACACCACACACACCAAGTCCAAATACACCCATGCACCAACACAATTCTCATAATACCCTCAACAGGCTCACAGCACACACATACATCTCACAGCACCCACAAAATCCACAGCCAATGCCGCACCACGCTCACATGAACACTGCCAGGACTGCTCCGCCGGAAACCGCGTGCTGCGCACTCGATCCGGGCTCCGCACGGCACCTCGCCGAAATCCGCACAGTTGGCGACAACCTGAGAGAGAGAAAAAGGGAACAACCCACGGAACCAAGTTAAATCCGGTAAACACGCGCGATCGCCGGCGAAAAAAACAGACCCAAACGCGAAATCCCCGCACGCCGACGCGAGCCGCAAGCCGCAGCCAACTCATCAGCATGCTGCGCGGCTGCTGCCCGCGCCGCTGGCGCGCCTGCCGCGAGGGGCCCAAGCCTGCCGCGCGGCAACGAGCCTGCCGCGCGGCGCCTGGACAGCCCCGCGCTGTCACGCCCCGAGTGTAAACCAGAACTCGGGCTCGTCTACAGATCCGCCGTGCACACAAAATTTTCCGCATACACGAAGCGCCGGTAACCTGCTCAAATAAAAAATAGATACAATAATAGAGCAATAAAACAAAGCTGAACTGAAAATACTACATTTCAGACTGAACAGGAAGTAGAAATACAAAATGACTGTAAAATAAAGTACAAGTCTCTCTCCCAGCTCACAACAAATATACAACCAGCTGGCTAAAGCCAGACCCCAAAACTGAAAGTACTACCGTCTGAGATAGGATACATAAGAGGTACCAGTCTAGCTACTCACTGTCAGGCCCACTGTCTAGCTACTCAGCCGTCCTCTCTCCTCGACCCGCCGCTATATGTCTAGCAGCACCCGCAGAAGGCTCTGCAAAATAAAGGAGAAGAAAGAAAAAGAAGAATGGGGGTGAGAACTACTAGTGAACCAGTAGCCTCCCCTAGTGGGTAAAGCCTCACGCCCTGAACACACCCACTAGGTCTACCAGAGGCAAAAAGGGGAAAAAGAGTGGTAAGTAATAAAACTACTGTAAAGGAAAAACTACCACTACTATGCCTCTAAAAATGCAGTCCTAGACTGGAATAACCGTATACAACAGTAACCAACCGTCCCAGATGAACCCAATCTGTACTGCCCTCATCATCGGGCAAGTAAGCCGTGCCGATGTGATAGCAAAACTCCTGCTGCCGTCCTCATCATCGGGCAAATAAGCCGCGCCGATGTGATAGCAAAACTGTCAATAACTATCTGGCCCCAGCCTCCGGAGGGGAACTCGAGGGGAGCGACCCACACGAGGAAAGCATCACCGGGCAATAACCGCGCCGGTGTGATAAGTATCAAAAGCAGGACTGGATCACAACTATAAAGCCCCAGTGGAACACACCCCTCCACTAAAAGAAACTGATCCCCAATCTGATGCACAAATGAACATCCGATCAATCGCCCAAAATCCGCGATCGCCGCAATACCTCACTATCCACAACCAGGTCTCACAACCGACCTCCAGTCAACCGCCCAATATCCGCGGTTGCCGAAATAACCCACAATCACAATCATGTCCCACATCCGACATCCGGTCAACCGCCTACTATCTGAGGTAGCGGCAACTCCACCGACCACAACAAGTCCAACCCCTGACCTCCGGTCAACCGCCCAAAATCCGCGGTTGCCACGAAGCCCTCTAGTCCATAATCATGCCCTATCACCGATGTCCTATAACCGACATCCGATCAACCGCCCAATATCCGCGGTCGCCGCCAAAACCAATAATCCACAATCCAGGCCCCGGCTACACTATCCCCAAACCCCTGCTCAAACCCGAGCAACATGAACCACCTGACTAACGAAAAGGAGGAAAGAAGCACACAAGGTTTCTCCTAAGTCAAGTTCCAGCATGGAAGTGTAGCGATAAAAGATGGCCTATCTAGATGCCTATACAAGCATGTGATTGTCCTCATGCAAAAATTGAAAGAAGTATAACAACTAATAGTCCCACATGTGTATTAGGTAATAATTCCGCATAGATATAACCATCATGCTAAAGTCATTAAATATTTACACATGTCTAAAATCCACTGACTACACTCACATAAACCATCCGCCTATGCATGTCCAAAAGGCCCCAAGTAGTACCTACCAACAAGATATCACACATTGTCCAAACATGCCACTATCTACCACATGTAAGATTATGTACTACAATTAAATCCATGCCAACATGTTTAAGTTCCAAATACAATCATGATTTGTAATGACACGGTATTTTATAATATTTAACCATCCTTCTATTTTAGTGTTCTTTTAGTATCCCGGGAATATTACTTTTGGTTAGTCGGTCGGTGTGTGTGGCACTTGTATTTTTCTGCGGAAGAGCGCGAAAAATGAAGACCGACGATGCGATCGGATCGGAAATCCGATGTCGGGAACCCCCGGAACGGGATTTTTAGTGATGCGGTGATTAGTCGTGCATCGAAATCCGTGCAAAATATCTTGCACCCGTTTGTGGATAATGGGGGGTTATCTCGTGTGGATAATTAATTAATTAAGCTAATTAATTAATTATCCGGTGATGGAGAAATTAGATTTTTTCTCTACGTACGATTTGGAAAATAACAGAAATTGGGGAAATTAAATATTAAGATAATTAGATAATATAAGTATTTTCCCCTCGTTAAGAAAAGAGAATTCTAAACCCTAGCCGTAAGGAAAGAGAATTCTAAACCCTAGCCGTAAGAGCGGAGAGAAAAGAAAGAAAAGAAGAAGGGCGAAACCCTAATCGGAAGAAAAGAAGGAAGAAGCGGAGGAACCCGATCGCCCGTTTTACGTGCCGGAGATCGGAGAACGAGACGCCATCGTCTACGGGGAGCGGATCCGGATCTCCGACGACGCGAGGACCAAGATCGGTTCTTTTTTTTTCCGATTAAGTGAGGTTAGTGGTTGTAGATCCTTTCGTAGAATTTAATCGGGGGTTTTTCGTGTTCTTGTAAGGTCGTACATCGCGAATTTTCGTCGGATTTTGATCCATGTCTTTCTTGTTCTTGATTGGGGGTGATCGGTGTTTTTTTTATCGAATTTAACCGATGGTTTTTAATCGGTTTCTTTTTGACGGACCTCCGATCGACGTTTTGGTTGTTCGTCGGTCGTCGGTTTAGCCGTTAGAATTACCGAGAATTTTTCGGGAATTTTTGGGGCGACTTCGTCGGGACATAGTGGGTTAACGGGAGGCCGCCGCCGCCGTTGTTAGACGGGAGGCCGCCGCCGTCGTTACCATGTTTGCGGGGTCGTCGCCGGGATCGCACGGGAGCGAAAACGGAGAAGAAATCGCGAAACGGGAGCGAAAACGGCGAAAACTAGGGTTTACTGTGCCTTTCCGTACAGGATGGTCCACGGCCCGTGGCGTGCACCCGGTGCACGCCCGCGGCGCGGAAAACCGCGGACCCGGTGCACGCAACCGTGCACCGGCCTGCGCGGTGCACGCTCTAGGCGTGCACCCGGCGCACGCCTCCGCATCCGGGAAGCGCAGACCCGGTGCACGCTTGTGTCGTGCACCGGCCCGGCCCAAGACGCGCGGTGCACGCTCCCTGCGTGCACCCGGCGCATGCCGCGCAGCCGCCCGAGCTGTAAACCCGGTCCACGCCCTGGCCTGTGCACCACCCGACAGCCCGGAGTTCTTTTGCTCCGTTTTTGCCCGTTTTTCCACCGTTTTGAGCGCCGTTTTCGCCGTTGGGATCGTTATTTCCGTGGCTTTTTTGTCATGGCCACCTGGGACCTTCTTGGTCACTATTTTTATTATGTTGGGTGCCGTTTTCGCCGACGCCCCGCGCCTCGACGAAATTGTCGAGGGCGCGCCGTCGGGACTCTTTTCTCATCGTTTTTGCCGTCGGGGCCTTCCTAGTTTAACCTTTGATGCCCCGAGTGGGCTATCGGTTGAGGAATTGGTTTTGTGGGTTTCCGTTAGCGGTTTTGGGTTCCGACGGGGTCCGCGACGAAGTAGTCGCGGTCCGGTTGTTGTTAGTCTTCAATGTTATCGGTTTTACTCGATGGTTTTGATTTGTTGGTTTTCGATTGACGTCGCGGTCCTCTAGGTATGATGATTTTGGCTTTGTGGGTTTATTGTATCAGTGGTTGGGGCCACTGATTTTACCTGACTAGGGTAATGTGTTGATTGGTGCTTTTGGATATTCTAGTAGGCCGCGAGGAGCTCCGTTTTGCTTAGGACGGACGCGGGCGCAGTCGGTTATCTTCAACCAGGTGGGTCCTTTGCATCAAGTGCTGTAAGTGCATTGAGTGCAACATATCACTAAAATGTTTATTGCTAACCGGTTAATAAAGTAGATGACAGATGCTAATGTTTTAACCCTTCGCTTTATGTAATGATTAATTTACGCCGATCTCGGCATCCCTTTTTGAATGCTGCACGTACACCGGCGGAATAGGCCCCCGCAATGGTGTACTTTTCCGGAGAAGTGGTCTATATGACCCGTGTGCCCCACGTGTGTTGTTTGGGGACCTTATCACGATGGCCAAACGTGTAGCCCACGCATCGTGAGAGGGTTAGAGCTTCAATTGTCACGTGGGGAGATCATCGATCTACCCTGACGGGACGTGTCACGTGGCGAGATCATCGATCTACCCTGACGGGACGGTGGTAACTAAAGTAAACAAAGTAATTAAAGTAAGTTTCAGGGCGAAGGATAGCGAAGGTTTCGGTGCGGCGTAACTCTTTCTAAACTCTTGATTATTATTGTTAAGCATCTACTTTATTTGTCACTGACTTTACCCACTCCGTGACAGGTCCATCTAAGTAAGTACAGTGGGACGGTGGTGAGGCATCGCGGACTTTAGGTTTGGCCGTATGAGGCCTTTTGATCAAACTCTTATTCGGTTATCTCTCTCTTTTTCCTTTTTGGTTATTTTGTGTGGATATGTGGATCATGCTGGATATGTGGACATGTATTTTTAAATGTTTAGTTATGATTATGTTTCATGTTAACTGTGCGGCCGTTTTACGATGAAAAAGAATTTCGAAAACGCTTTTCAAAAATAGGGTGTCGTGTGGGCACCACTTTGAAAACCCTGGGGATTTATCTTTTCAAAACAATGTAGCCGCCTGCATGTGAATGTTAGATGTTTTAAAAACTTGAGTGTCGAGTGGACACTGTTTGCGAACTCCTAGGTTCTTTCAATGTTAATACTTGTTGTACTTATTCTCTGTGACTGTGTGATCAATGCCGTGTAATGTGATTCATGTAAAAGTAGTTGAGACGCCGTGCATATACAAAGGAGACTCTGTCCGTGTACAGGGTGAATTTGTATATGTGGCGGGTCTGGCATGCACCGGCAGGCGAGGTTGTTGATTATCTGATTTCAAAAAAAAAAAAATATACACGTTTTCCGCTTATCCTGAGACCTCCGGGGCGTGACCGATTTTATGGTATCAGAGCGAAAAACGGCTTTGACCACAACAGTCGGTGTCCAGTAACCGCAGTGCATGATCCTACCACCAAAATTGGATATGAGATAACCAGGTCGTAGGTGTCTTAGAACGTGAGTGTGCGGGGATAAAGGGGTCGTAATCGTAGTGTTTTTGTAGGTCGAGTGTCAGGTCAGGAACCCTAGGGTTAATGTGGTTTCTTTGTGTACAGCAGAAGATGGCCAGGACCAGATCATCGGCAGACAACCCGGGGGCAGAAGGCACGGCCCCAGCCGCCGCGGAAAGCCAACTCCTCCGACAACAATTGCGGGAAATGGCTGGACAATTGGCAACGTTGACGGAGCAAGTTCGTCAGCTAACTCAGCGGCAGTCTACCGCAACGACAGAGGGCGCCCCGGCCCCACCGCAAGAACCGACGGCCCCCACTGTGGACCCCCCCGGCGCGGGCGGTCCAACGGCAACCGCGCCCCGACAGACCACTGTGACGGGCGTGTCGACAGGGCCTGCAGTAGGAGCCACTATAGAGGGCTCGGCGAGGGAGGCAGCAGCGGCGTACACCCCCGGAAGTACCGCGGCTACCGAAGGGACCGCGGGACAGCGAAGCGACCGGGAACGAGCTAGGACAAGCTTGGCAAAGTTCAAAAAGCATGACCCGCCCGTTTTCGAGGGAGAAACTACCGACCCTTGGGTCGTAGAAAAGTGGGTGGACACCATGGAAAAGCTATTCGAGGATTTGATGATGGAAGAGCATGAACGGGTACCTTTGGCCGTTCACTTCCTTGAGGGGAATGCGCGCATCTGGTGGAAGACGGTGCGCCCGGACCCAGCTACGAATGCCCCTCTCCCATCCTGGACGGTTTTTAGAGAGGAACTATTTGGAGCGTTCTTCCCTAATACTGTTAAGCAACAGATGGAAGACGACCTCAAACACATCAGGCAAGGGAATCGATCGGTGATGGAGTACCAACGAGAGTTCGTCAGACTGACCAATTGTGTCCCGTTCGCCATACGGGATGACGCCCACAAGGCCCGTCTCTTTGTGGATGGGTTGCGAAGCAACATCTTCGAAGTGGTTCAAGCGGCGGACTTACACACCTTCCGGGCGGTGGTCGACAGGGCCACTATCGTGGAGCGTGGCTTCGCCGTCACACGCGCCCGGCGGGAGGCATCGGACAACAATCGAGACAAGAAGCGGTCACAGTCCTACCCCGGAGGGGGCTTACCTGGCGGGAACAGACCCCCAAAACACCCCAAGACGCGACATGGGGCCAAGAGTACGCCGACGGGAGGACAACGGCTAGCGGACAAGCCCTGCATCATATGCGCAGGAGCGCACCGGGTCACTGAATGCCCCAAGAGACAAGACCACTGTTTCCGCTGTGGCAAACCTAGCCATCTGCGATTCAACTGCCCCTCCAACATAGGGGCGACATCCTCGGCAGCTTCCGCCGCGACGCCTCAGCCGCAGGGGCGGGGTAGGGCACCCTCAGGAGCGCCCACGCGCCCCCCGGCACCCCGACAGGAAGGGGAGGCGCGACCACAGCCCGGAGGCAGGGTCTACTCAATGAACCAGCAAGGAGCGGAACCACCGGAGGACGTGGTAGCAGGTACGACACTGATTTCTGGATTCCAAGCTCGAACTCTGTTTGACACCGGAGCGTCTCGCTCATTCATCTCTCGCGCCTTTGCGCACACGCACCTGATAGAAGATAAACCCTTAAACTATTCGATGAACGTCCAAACTCCTGGGGGATCAATTGAAGCAAATAGCTTCGTACCTTCCTGCTCTATTAGGTTGGGAAGGCTGTCTTGCCCCTGGGACCTAGTAGTCATCCCGCTAAAAGAATACGACGTAGTGCTGGGCTAGGCGGTGATCGATTGCGATAAACGTCAGGTGTGCCTGCAGAAGCCCGGATTTCCGAAACATATTTACTTGGCGTGCAAGAGTGTTTCCTTCTTGAACGTTATTTCTGCATCATGAGCAAGGAAACTGATAGCAGGCGGGTGCGTGGCCTACCTGGCCTCGGTGGATCTAATGACTCGACCCACCCCCTCTCCATTCGACATCTCGATTGTGAGGGAGTATCCCGATGTATTCTCGGCCGAACTCCCTGGGATGCCACCCGAACGGGAGGTTGACTTTCCTATCGAGCTACTCCCAGGCACTAAACCTATTACGAAGGCACCATACCGGATGGCCTTCGCTGAGCTGAAAGAACTCAGGGCACAGCTGGAGGATCTACTGGAAAAAGGCTTCATCAGACCGAGCGTGTCGCCATGGGGCGCGCCCGTTTTATTCGTAAGGAAGAAGGACGGAAGCCTTCGCCTGTGCATCGACTACCGGGAATTAAACAAGGTCACCATCAAGAACAAGTATCCATTACCACGGATTGACGACCTGTTTGATCAGTTACAAGGAGCAACGGTGTTCTCAAAAATCGATCTGCAGTCCGGTTACCATCAGCTCCGAGTTAGGGGCGAGGACATTCCGAAGACAGCATTCCGGACTCGCTATGGTCACTTCGAGTTCACCGTGATGCCGTTCGGGCTCACCAATGCCCCAGCGGTATTCATGGACATGATGAATAGGGTGTTTAAACCCTTCTTGGATGTTTTCGTGGTAGTCTTCATTGACGACATCCTCATCTATTCCCGTACGGATGAGGAGCACGAAAAGCACCTACGCGTAGTCCTCCAAACCTTACGAGAACAGAAACTCTACGCCAAACTCAAAAAGTGTGAGTTTTGGCTTCGTGAGGTGGACTTTCTGGGGCATGTCGTGTCGGCTGCTGGGGTGGCGGTCGACCCAAAGAAGATTGACTCGGTAACCGACTGGCCCAGACCGACGACGGTAACTGAGATTAGAAGCTTCCTGGGGCTAGCAGGGTATTATAGACGCTTCGTGGAAGGCTTCTCCAAGATAGCTTTGCCCCTCACTCGCCTGACCCGTAAAGGAGAAAAGTACATATGGACGGAGCAATGCCAGAAGAGTTTCGAAGAACTCAAGGACAAGTTGACGCGAGCCCCGGTGCTCGCTCTGTCGGAACCTGGCGAGGACTACGAGGTGTACTGCGACGCGTCGCGAAACGGTCTCGGCGGCGTGCTCATGCAACGGGGCAGGGTTATAGCCTATGCGTCGAGGCAACTCAAGGAGTACGAGAGGAACTACCCCGTGCACGATCTGGAGCTTGCAGCGGTCGTTTTCGTCCTCAAGTTATGGAGGCACTACCTGTATGGGACACACTGCAACGTGTACTCGGACCATCAGAGCTTAAAGTACCTATTCACCCAGAAGGAACTGAATTTGCGGCAAAGGCGGTGGCTCGAATTGCTAAAGGATTACGATTTAACCATCCATTACCACCCTGGGAAGGCGAACGTGGTGGCGGATGCCTTGAGCCGCAAAGGGCAGACGGTGGAATCAGTGACAAACGCCCTCACCCAACAGGACCGTTTGATTGCGGAATTTGCACAATTAAGACTGGAGGTGGTACCAGCAGGAACGGTCGCACGACTTATGACCCTGGTGGTCCGACCAACCCTGTTGGACAAAATCCGCGAAGGGCAATCGACGGATAACCAGCTACAACTTGTGCGTGATAGGCTACCCACAGACCAAGGAGGCGATTTCGCGATAAATGCTAACGGCACGATATGTTTTCGGGGACGAATCTGTGTGCCGGATATACCAGAACTCAAGGAAGAGATCCTGAGGGAGGCGCATACCGCCCCCTATGCGGTGCACCCCGGGGGAACAAAGATGTACAAGGATGTTAAACAAACCTTCTGGTGGCCCAAGATGAAGGAAGATGTGACTCGATTCGTGGCACATTGCCTAATATGCAACAGGTGAAGGCCGAACACCAGCGCCCAGCTGGGAAGTTGCAGCCGTTGCCCGTGCCGGAGTGGAAGTGGGAGATGATCACGATGGACTTTGTGACTGGCTTTCCGAGATCATCCCAAGGGCACGACGCGATATGGGTCATAGTGGACCGTTTGACGAAATCCGCCCACTTCCTGCCGATTCATACGACATGGACCCGGGAGCGACTGGCACGAACCTATATAGATGAGGTAGTAAGATTGCATGGTGTACCGGTGTCCATCACATCGGATAGAGACACGCGGTTCGTGTCGAGTTTTTGGCACAGTCTGCAACGAGCAATGGGGACCAAGCTGCATTTCAGCACGGCCTTTCACCCGCAAACAGACGGACAATCAGAGCGGGTGATTCAGATCCTTGAAGACATGCTGCGGGCATGCGTGCTAGACCTAGGCGACGGATGGTCTCAATATCTGCCACTTGTGGAATTCGCCTATAATAACAGTTACCAAGCCAGCATAAAGATGGCGCCATACGAAGCTTTGTACGGGCGCCGCTGTCGGTCGCCTTTGTGCTGGGATGACTTGGGAGAGCGTAAATGGTTGGGACCGGATTTGGTCGAAGAAACCGAGGCAAAGGTGCGCCTCATCAGGCAGCGACTGCTAACCGCCCAGAGCAGACAGAAAAGTTACGCGGACCGCAGACGACGGGAGTTGGAATTCGCAGTAGGCGAGCACGTGTTGCTGCGGGTGTCGCCTTCGAAAGGAACCCGACGTTTCGGCCTGAGAGGAAAATTAAGTCCGATGTACGTGGGACCGTTTGAGATCCTAGAGCGCGTTGGCCCGGTGGCTTATCGCCTGGCCTTGCCGCCAAGCCTAGACCGAGTACACAACGTGTTCCACGTGTCGATGCTTCGGAAGTACCTTGCCGACCCCTCTCACGCCCTGGACATATCCACGATCAAGCTTCAGGAGGATTTAACTGTTGAAGAAACACCGGTGCGGATCCTAGCGCGAGAGGACAAGAAACTGCGAAACCGGACCATCCCCTATGTGAAGGCCCAATGGAGCAACCACGAGGAACGCGAGGCGACGTGGGAGCTGGAATCGAAAATGCGGGAGTGTTTTCCCGAGCTGTTTTGTAGTGCACCGATTCTGCGAAATAGCAACACTCGGTAAAATACTTGTAACACGTTTCAAATATGATTACAAGTGGGTTAGAAGCGTTCCGAATCAACGCAAAAGCCGTTGAGTCGAAAAGTGAGTTGTGGTTGAGAAGCGAAGCCTCAAGTTTGCAAAATTTGGACTCGTGTTCGCCGAGTTCGCAAAATGGCGAGATTCGGCGAGAAGACTTGTAACATGTTTTAAATATGATTACAGTCGAGTTCGGTGCGTTTCGGGCTGACGCGGGGGGCATCGGGTCGAAAAGTGACTTGAACCCGAGGACTTAGCAAATTCTGAAATTTCCTGAAATTTGTGATCACGAAGCTTTTTCGGAGCCCTGTTTCGGAGACTTTGAGTGCCCCAAAATTTTAAAAGAAATCGTGGGGTGTCTCACAAAAGTTTTCTGATTAAAAGGGCTGAAAAACCTAGGTGAACGATTAAGGAAAAATCGGAGAACGAAGCGAAGAAAAATGCTTCGTGAATTCTGAAACTGCAGTTTTGACAGTGCAGTTTATCGCAAAGCTTTTTCGGAGCCCTGTTTCGGAGACTTTGAGTGCCCCAAAAATTTAAAAGAAATCGTGGGGTGTCTCATAAAAGTTTTCTGATTAAAAGGGGTGAAAAACCTAGGTGAGCGATTAAGGAAAATCGGAGAACGAAGCGAAGAAAAATGCTTCGTGAATTCTGAAACTGCAGTTTTTGACAGTGCAGTTTATCGCGAAGCTTTTTCGGAGCCCTGTTTCGGAGACTTTGAGTGCCCCAAAATTTTAAAAGAAATCGTGGGGTGTCTCACAAAAGTTTTCTGATTAAAAGGGGTGAAAAACCTAGGTGAACAATTAAGGAAAAATTGGAGAACGAAGCGAAGAAAAATGCTTCGTGAATTCTGAAACTGCAGTTTTTGACAGTGCAGTTTATCGCGAAGCTTTTTCGGAGCCCTGTTTCGGAGACTTTGAGTGCCCCAAAATTTTAAAAGAAACCGTGACGTGTCTCACAAAAGTTTTCTGATTAAAAGGGGTGAAAATCCTAGGTGAGCGATTAAGGAAAAATTGGAGAACGAAGCGAAGAAAAATGCTTCGTGAATTCTGAAACTGCAGTTTTTGACAGTGCAGTTTTTTGCGAAGCTTTTTCGGGGCTCTCTTTTGAGGGCTTAGAGTAGTCCAAAAATTTAAATAAAATCGTGGGAAGTTTAAGAAAAATTTGTAGATTAAAGGGACGAAGAAAAATTACAATTTTGATTTCTCAGTTGATGGGAAAACGTGGTGAAAGAGGGCTATCCGAAATTGCTCACTGCAGGAAATCTGCAGTAATTTAAAGGACATTTTAGTAAAATGGGGAATTGTTGTGGGTGTTTTGGTAAATCCACCCATCCCTCCACCTACCCCCTGCAGGGAGTAAAGACATCTATCTCTCCCTCTCTCTCTTCTCTTTTGAAAACATCTCTCTCTCTCCCTCTCTCAGCTCACACTAAAAAAAAAAACGAAAAGGGGAAAAGAGAAGGAAAGAAGGAGAAGAAGAAGAGAAAGAGAAGAAGTTGAAGAAGAAGAAGAAGAAGAAAGAAGAAGAAGAAGAAGAAGAAGGAGAAGGAGAAGGAGAAGGTATTGTCTCTCTCTCTCTCTCCCCTCTCTCTCTCTCTTGGCTCGAGGGGGAAGGAAACAAAAAAAAAAATGGAAATGGGGGGCTGCAGCAGCTGTGGGCCCTGCTGCTTGGGCAGCAGCTTGCAGCTGCTGCCCTGGGCAGCATGGCTGCTGCGCAAGGCAGCAGCATGGCTGCCTTGCGCAGCTGCTGGAGCTGCAGCAGCTGCTGCTGCTACAAGCAGCAGCAGCAGCTGCAGGCTCTGCTGCTTGGGCAGCAGCTTGCAGCTGCTGCCCAGCAGCAGGGCATCCTCACAAAAAAAAAAAGAAAGAAAGAATGGAAAGAAAGGAAGAGAAGAAGAAAAGAGAAGAAGAAAAGAGAAGGAAAAAGAAAGAAAAGAAAAGAAGAAAAGAAGAAAGATAGAAACTTCTTCTCTTCTCTTTTCTCCAATGAGAAAAATGAAGAAAGATAGAAACTTCTTCTCTTCTCTTTTCTCCAATGAGAAAAATGTAACTCTCGATTTTTGCCAAAAGCAAAATCGGCAAATTGGGGGAAATAGCTCAAATTGAGCTTTTCTCAAATTTTTGAGAGCATTTTGACCCCGGATCGAGTTGTGCAAGTTTCTTTTTGGCAACATGCCATGAGATGATTATTCTCCTCCCATTTTTATGAACCGATAAAAATTTAGCCTTTTGATGGGGAAATTGACCAAATAGGGGTTTTTCCCTTTAAGTTGTCAAAGGGGTTTCTAGTTAAATTTTTATGGAAATATTAGATCATAAGAGTTATTGCTTCAAGACTTGCTTCTCTTTTAGGAAAACCTTGGAGACCAAGAGATCAAAATTTCTCTTTGGCAAACGTGACAAGAATGGGACTTTCTTTCCTATTCCCTTCAAATTGATCCAAAAAGAGAGTCAATTAAGGAATTCTCCCTTTTATGTTTTAAAAAGGATTTTAGTTTTATAATTTTATGGAGTTAGAGAATCATGGAAAGAAATTGCTTCATGATTTCCCTTTTCATTATAGGGAAAGTCTTGAAGATCAAGAGGGCAACTTTTGGTCTCTTTTAAAAGCAAAGTGAAACATTAGCTTTCATTGCTTCTCTTTTGGTCAAAAGAATACCCAAAGAGGTAAGGTTAAAATTCTAGGGTTCTAATTTTTGAACTCTTGTGGAATTAAAATGACAATGAGATAATTTCCTTCATGGTTACATCATATTTAGGATTTTCTTTTAAAGATTAAAATATTAAAGAGACCAAAATATCCCTATTACAAGAGTATGCTAATAAGGGATTTTTGCAACTTTCTTTCCTTATTGGTCAAAATGAACCCATAGAAAGAAATAAAGAGTAAACCTAGGATTCTCTTTTATAGTTGTGTGGAATTAAAAAAAAAAAAAGAGTATGAAAGTGATTCCTAATTGGTTTCATTATGAATTTAGGGATTTCTTGGAGAATAGAAGGTCAACCCATCTTATCCTTGCAAAAGCGACTAAAGGTGGGGGATTCTATCGAGCGAGGGTGACCTCTCCCCTTATCTTTTGCTTTTCCTTAGAAGCATGTTAATAGAGTGGCTAGGATTGTATTTTCATGCTTATGTAGAAGTGAATTATGGCATGTGGAAATCTCGACTTAGGAGAAAACTTATATTAGGCTCTAATGTGTGGCATTCACTATAGGATTTCACGAGTGGCATTTTGCTTGAGTCAATTATGTGAGTACATGGAAGTAGGGCTTAATTTAAAGTTATGTCTCTAAGGGAATCATAGTATAGTTGAGGTTAATATCCAAAGTGAATGAAATCCCTAGAATCGTCATAGGGAATTGGGTTAATACACCTACACTTTAACTTCAACTTGAGTATAATAAAAGTAAAGAAAGACTAAGTCCAAGGGACTTCTGTTACCTTGAGGCATGGACCTAGGGTAAAGGTATTGAGTACATGAAAAGATAAGCTAAAAGCTTAATTAAAAAGAAAGAAAATGGCCAAGAGGCAATGTGAGCTACGAGCTCGAATGAAAAGGAAGCTGAGTGCTAAAGAGCAAAGAGAAAGGCAAAGGCCTAAAGTGGAAAGAGGCTAAGTGCAAAAGCAATAAAAGAGATAATAAAACGGGCGTACCTACGGGGGTGAAACGCGGCCCATGTTGGAGTAGCAGGCAGTGTCCCTCTCCCGGGTAGAGACCCGTTCGGGACGTTTCTCCCGTAGGACGGGGTAACACTTGCGGGTGTTATCGGCAACCTTAGAGGACTTGTCTTATGGCAGCATGTCTGCCGGGCTAGGGCCCGTTGGGCAAGATTCTCCGAGGGTTAGCAACTTTAATTAAAACACAAAGAAAAGTAAAGAAAGTGGTTGGTCAAGTAAGTGGTTGGTTAGAATGACACCTTACAACGGCATTAAGTCAGGTTATGGCAAAGGTAAAAGTGTTAAGCATGCTAGCTAGGATTTACAGCTTTTATTACTGTATTTCATTCTCTATTATATTGCTTCCATTAGACTAAGCGGTGCAGGGCATTTTCTCTCGGTGGTTGAACCCACTGGGAACTTCGTTGTAGTTCTCACACCCTTTGGGTGACATCCCCACAGGTCCAGGTACATCGAGCGAGGCACGCGACAGGGGCAAGAGCCCAGCAGAGTAGCGACCTAGCAGTCTAGAGTCGCCAGTACCATTTTGGAGTTTTATTTTCTTGAGCGAACTTTTGTATGTGAGCAACAATGTAATCTTTAAATGTTCAAGTTTCATGTTGGAAAAAGAAAAAAAAATATGGATGTAATTTGTATTGTAGTTGCATGTTAAAAGAGAGTTGTATTATAAACAAAAGTATTTGTTTTCGCTCAAGTGATGTACTTTCATTTCTTCTAACTATTTGTTTGAATGATTGGAAGTTTAAATTCATAGATCTCTCCTCTGATTGCTTACTCTTCCGCTATATTGAATTAAAATTGTTGGAATAAACCGTTCCTTTCGGGTCTTGAAAGGTCATGCCCGATTGGCGGGTCTGTTGGCGCGCCCGAACTGTTCAAATTGACGGTCTCGGGGCGTGACAGATAAGAGTGGTATCAGAGCCTAGGAATAGTCCTAGGTGGTTAGCAAACCTTAGGAAGACTCTAGGGTTTAGGCACGAGAGAGTGTGTGGATCTTTTGGCGAAAGTATATGATTGGGTTTTACGATTCCCAAGAAGGACATTGGGAATGGATCGAGGGTAATGAGCTTTCATTCTTTGGACTATTACGTTGGCGGCCGACAACGTAAGGTCAGGGGTGAAAGGGAGTGCCCTTATGTACTTTCGCATGATTGGGTCGACGAGCCCTTTTGTTTGGTATCTAGCTTGCTCATTGTCCAAATTATCAAATTTGGGCTAATCGTTTCGTTGTGGTGTTGTTGCTTAGGGAATAGCAATGGCATCGAGTGATCGATGAAGAATAGGATCCGCGTCGACGCAAATTGAGCCCTTGGAGCGCTCAGGCTCGAGTGAAGCGAGTTGAAATTTGGTGCTTTAGTTTGTACTTTGGCCAAATTGGGCAAAGTGTGACCGATTAGGTCCGATGGTGACTCGGTGAAAGACCGACTCACGAGACGTTGGCGATCGTTAGATTGCGAGAGCCATGTTGAAATGTCCTAAGGTTTAGGGCAAGAAAGTTTTATGGACTTGGTGGTGAAAGTTCGCTCTTGGTGATAGTAGCGACCATGTGACGTGTCGATGTGACTGAATTGCCGCATAGTGCGTTGGTGAGGCCCAGGGTAGGCTTCAAGATGTGAGAACCTCTCGATAGAGCGGGAGTCTTGTGGTGCTGGTCCGATGGATCGGTATAACGGCAAGGGTTGCCACCGAAGGGTTCGCGTGTTAGTTGCCAAAATTGGAGAACTATTATTGTGGTGCCTCCACCCAGTTGGGGGAAGTGCACAGGTACCATGGGTGTGCTTAAGCAAATTGCTTAACACCGTGGATTC
The DNA here is from genome assembly GCA_029168755.2 of Tillandsia fasciculata. Classification (NCBI taxonomy): domain Eukaryota; kingdom Viridiplantae; phylum Streptophyta; class Magnoliopsida; order Poales; family Bromeliaceae; genus Tillandsia; species Tillandsia fasciculata. The sequence goes on along the minus strand of CM054946.1, from coordinate 402,479 downwards.
TACGAGTTGACATAGAGGCGTAAGACGCACAATCTTGTGGGTGCTCATGGAGCACAGGTACCCTTTAGCCAGAAAGAACTGGTTAAGTGGCACCTTAGCGTTTGCTAAGTGTGATAGGAGTCGATAGAGAGTTTGTGTCGTAGATTGACGACTAGCGAGTGGGTTTTGCTCGGTGAAGAATAGTAGTCACGTGGCGACGCTTAGTGGGTTCGTTGAGGGACGATCCGTGCCTGGACCATATATGAAGACTGTGGAGCCTGTAGCCATGTGGGCAGGCGCAGTCGGCTGTGAGAGACAGTGGCCCGAGACCTGAGGGCGGGGCATAATAGATTTTTGGTCGGGGCGGTAGTCCGAGTGATGACTCGGGAACGTAGAGTGCCACGTGTGAGCCTCGAGGCTATTAGTACACTGAGAGTGTAGACGCGACCAGGCCATAGGGCTGGTGATGATTGAGATACTGTTACTCCTAGTGGGAGTGTTAGTGCGGTAGTCCTAAACGAGGATCTGACCGCATGATGATTGGGTTTGCATGCTAGTTACAGACGATATGTGATATCGAGTGGAAGGTTGGGCTATAGGCCTGCATTGGACCATGGTCTGTGGACCTGTCAATAGTCTGAAATAAACGGGTTGGCCGAGAACTCGTGGTTGAGAGCGCGAGTGGCGTGTGGAATAGTTGGGAGTAAGGATTGGTTTTCGCCCTCTAAGTCAAGCAAATAGGGCGGCGGAGTTGAAGGAGCTTAAGGCTAAATTGCAAGACCTGCTGGACAAGGGTTTCATCAGACCCAGCGTATCTCCTTGGGGAGCTCCAGTCCTGTTTGTGAGGAAGAAGGACGGGTCACTTCGGCTAGTGTGGACTATCGGGAGCTCAACAAATTGACGATCACGGACCGATATCCATTGTCGCGGATCGACGACTTTGATCAACCAGTTGCAAGGTTCCCGAGTATTTTCGAAAATCGACCTTCAATCGGGATACCACCAATTAAAGATTAAGCCGGAGGATGTGCACAAAACGGCTGTTAGAATGCGGTATGGACACTACGAATTCACTGTAATACCGTTCTGGTTGACTAATGCTCCGGCGGCATTCATGGATTTAATGAACCGCAGTTTTCAGCCTTTCCTTGACCGATTTGTTGTCGTCTTCATTGACGACATTTTAGTCTACTCTCGAAGTGACAACGAGCATGAGGATCACCTACGACAGGTTTTACAAGTACTTCGGGAGCGGGGCCTGTTCGCGAAGTTGAAGAAATGCGAATGTTGGCTCCGGGAAGTGGCATTCTTAGGACATGTGATTTCTGAGGCAAGGGTGTCTGTGGATCCCAAGAAAATTGAAGCAGTGAAGGATTGGCCCCGACCAACCAATGTCACCGAGGTTCGAAGCTTTATCGAATTCGCGGGCTATTATAGGCGGTTCGTGGAGGGGTTTTCCAAAATTACCATTCCACTCACCGGCCTTACAAGAAAAGGGGATAAGTTCACTTGGAGCGATGCTTGTGAAAGAGGCTTCCAGTTGCTCAAGAACAAGTTGACATCGGCTCCAATCCTTGCTTTACCTATTACGGGAAAAAGTTTGTGGTGTATAGTGATGCCTCAGAGACTGGGTTGGGGTGTGTACTTATGCAAGACGAGAGGGTTATAGCCTATGCCTCCCGGCAGCTGAAGAGTTATGAAAAGAACTACCCCACTCACGATCTCGAACTTGCCGCGGTGATTTTTGCACTGAAGATATGGCGGCATTACCTCTACGGGGAACATTGCGAAATTTACACGGATCACAAAAGTCTCAAATATTTGTTCACTCAGAAGGAATTAAACCTGAGGCAGCGTCGATGGCTGGAACTCCTAAAAGATTATGATGTTAGCATCTTGTACCACCCGGGGAAAGCAAATGTGGTGGCCGACGCGCTAAGCAGGAAGTCCGTGGAAAATCTCGCCATGATCATCACCGACCAATACCCGTTGCAATCTGAAATGAGACGGATGGGCTTGGAGGTTGTGGCTTCCGGTGCACCCGCGAAGCTTATGACGCTCGTTGTGCAACCTACCTTGTTGGAGAGAATTAAAGAAAAGCAAATGGCAGATGAAAAGCTCCAAAAGGTGAGGTCTGATTTAGAAAGTGGTGAGGCAAGGGATTTTGCTGTGGACTCCACAGGAATCTTAAGGTTTCGTGGTCGCGTGTGTGTACCTAATGACGAGGATATTCGTGAAATGATTCTTCAAGAAGCACACCGATCGCCGTATACTATCTACCCCGGCGGCACAAAAATGTATAAGGACCTGAAGGCACAGTTTTGGTGGCCAGGCATGAAGAAGGATGTTGGACACTTCGTGGCTAGATGCTTAGTGTGCCAACAAGTCAAGGCTGAACATAGACTCCCTGCGGGCAAGCTTCAAAATCTGCCGATTCCCGTGTGGAAATGGGAGAACATCGCTATGGACCTTATCGTGGGCTTGCCTCGGTCTCAAGCAGGCCACGACGCGATTTGGATGGTTGTGGATAGGTTAACCAAGGCGGCTCATTTCCTGCCTGTCCACACCACCTGGTCTAGGGATAAATTGGCGCAGTTGTATATTGATGAGATTATGCGCCTTCACGGAGTTCCTGTTTCTATAGTGTCGGATCGGGATCCCCGATTCGTGTCACAATTTTGGAAGAGCTTCCACGAGACTTTGGGAACACGCCTGGATTTCTCTACGGCTTATCATCCTCAGAGCGATGGTCAATCTGAGAGGACCAATCAAATCCTCGAAGATATGCTCAGGGCGTGTGTCCTGGACTATGGCCCAGGGTGGCAGCGATATTTGCCGATGGCGGAGTTCGCCTACAATAACAGCTATCAAGCCAGCATTGGAATGGCACCTTTTGAGGCACTATATGGCAGAAAGTGCAGGTCGCCACTGCATTGGAGTGAGGTCGGCGAGAGATCATCACTGGGTCCTGATGTATTGCAAGAAGCCGAGGAAAAGGTGCAAATTGCGCGTCAACGTCTGGTGACAGCGCAAAGTCGGCAAAAGAGCTATGCGGACAAAAGGCGGCGCGACCTAGAGTTTAAGGTCGGGGATCATGTATTTTTGAAGGCGTCGCCCACGAAGGGGGTAGTGCGATTTGGGATGCGAGGAAAGTTGAACCCTCGTTTTCTTGGACCTTATGAGGTTTTGGAGCGGGTTGGCCCAGTGGCCTATAAAATAGCTTTGCCCCCAGATTTGGCAGGAATTCATGATGTATTTCATGTGTCACAACTCCGCCAGTATGTCCACGACCCGACGCACATAATCAACTACCCACCGCTCGATCTACGGGAGGATATGAGCTACGATGAGTTTCCGTATAAAATTGTAGATCGGCGTGATAGGAAGCTAAGGAACCGCTCCATCCCTTATGTGAAAGTGCTTTGGACGAAGCATAGCGAGGAGGAGGCCACGTGGGAGCCTGAGGCTGTGATGCGGGAGCACTATCCTCGCTTGTTCGAGGAATAAATCCCAAGGTACGTGAGTTTTAGTTTCGCGGACGAAACTCCTAAAGGAGGGGAGGATGTAGTGCACCGATTCTGCGAAATAGCAAAACTCGGTAAAAATACTTGTAACACGTTTCAAATATGATTACAAGTGGGTTAGAAGCGTTCCGAATCAACGCAAAAGCCGTTGAGTCGAAAAGTGAGTTGTGGTTGAGAAGCGAAGCCTCAAGTTTGCAAAATTTGGACTCGTGTTCGCCGAGTTCGCAAAATGGCGAGATTCGGCGAGAAGACTTGTAACATGTTTTAAATATGATTACAGTCGAGTTCGGTGCGTTTCGGGCTGACGCGGGGGGCATCGGGTCGAAAAGTGACTTGAACCCGAGGACTTAGCAAATTCTGAAATTTCCTGAAATTTGTGATCACGAAGCTTTTTCAGAGCCCTGTTTCGGAGACTTTGAGTGCCCCAAAATTTTAAAAGAAATCGTGGGGTGTCTCACAAAAGTTTTCTGATTAAAAGGGGTGAAAAACCTAGGTGAGCGATTAAGGAAAAATCGGAGAACGAAGCGAAGAAAAATGCTTCGTGAATTCTGAAACTGCAGTTTTGACAGTGCAGTTTATCGCGAAGCTTTTTCGGAGCCCTGTTTCGGAGACTTTGAGTGCCCCAAAAATTTAAAAGAAATAGCGGGGTGTCTCACAAAAGTTTTCTGATTAAAAGGGGTGAAAAACCTAGGTGAGCGATTAAGGAAAAATCGGAGAACGAAGCGAAGAAAAATGCTTCGTGAATTCTGAAACTGCAGTTTTTGACAGTGCAGTTTATCGCGAAGCTTTTTCGGAGCCCTGTTTCGGAGACTTTGAGTGCCCCAAAATTTTAAAAGAAATCGTGGAGTGTCTCACAAAAGTTTTCTGATTAAAAGGGGTGAAAAACCTAGGTTAGCGATTAAGGAAAAATTGGAGAACGAAGCGAAGAAAAATGCTTCGTGAATTCTGAAACTGCAGTTTTTGACAGTGCAGTTTATCGCGAAGCTTTTTCGGAGCCCTGTTTCGGAGACTTTGAGTGCCCCAACATTTTAAAAGAAATCGTGGGGTGTCTCACAAAAGTTTTCTGATTAAAAGGGGTGAAAAACCTAGGTGAGCGATTAAGGAAAAATTGGAGAACGAAGCGAAGAAAAATGCTTCGTGAATTCTGAAACTGCAGTTTTTGACAGTGCAGTTTTTTGCGAAGCTTTTTCGGGGCTCTCTTTCGAGGGCTTAGAGTAGTCCAAAAATTTAAATAAAATCGTGGGAAGTTTAAGAAAAATTTGTAGATTAAAGGGGCGAAGAAAAATTACAATTTTGATTTCTCAGTTGACGGGAAAACGTGGTGAAAGAGGGCTATCCGAAATTGCTCACTGCAGGAAATCTGCAGTAATTTAAAGGACATTTTAGTAAAATGGGGAATTGTTGTGGGTGTTTTGGTAAATCCACCCATCCCTCCACCTACCCCCTGCAGGGAGTAAAGACATCTCTCTCTCCCTCTCTCTCTTCTCTTTTGAAAACATCTCTCTCTCTCCCTCTCTCAGCTCACACTAAAAAAAAAAACGAAAAGGGGAAAAGAGAAGGAAAGAAGGAGAAGAAGAAGAGAAAGAGAAGAAGTTGAAGAAGAAGAAGAAGAAGAAGAAGGAGAAGGAGAAGGTATTATACTCTCTCTCTCTCTCTCTCTCTCTCTCTCTCTCTTGGCTCGAGGGGGAAGGAAACAAAAAAAAAAATGGAAATGGGGGGCTGCAGCAGCTGTGGGCCCTGCTGCTTGGGCAGCAGCTTGCAGCTGCTGCCCTGGGCAGCATGGCTGCTGCGCAAGGCAGCAGCATGGCTGCCTTGCGCAGCTGCTGGAGCTGCAGCAGCTGCTGCTGCTACAAGCAGCAGCAGCAGCTGCAGGCTCTGCTGCTTGGGCAGCAGCTTGCAGCTGCTGCCCAGCAGCAGGGCATCCTCACAAAAAAAAAAGAAAGAAAGAATGGAAAGAAAGGAAGAGAAGAAGAAAAGAGAAGAAGAAAAGAGAAGGAAAAAGAAAGAAAAGAAAAGAAGAAAAGAAGAAAGATAGAAACTTCTTCTCTTCTCTTTTCTCCAATGAGAAAAATGAAGAAAGATAGAAACTTCTTCTCTTCTCTTTTCTCCAATGAGAAAAATGTAACTCTCGATTTTTGCCAAAAGCAAAATCGGCAAATTGGGGGAAATAGCTCAAATTGAGCTTTTCTCAAATTTTTGAGAGCATTTTGACCCCGGATCGAGTTGTGCAAGTTTCTTTTTGGCAACATGCCATGAGATGATTATTCTCCTCCCATTTTTATGAACCGATAAAAATTTAGCCTTTTGATGGGGAAATTGACCAAATAGGGGTTTTTCCCTTTAAGTTGTCAAAGGGGTTTCTAGTTAAATTTTTATGGAAATATTAGATCATAAGAGTTATTGCTTCAAGACTTGCTTCTCTTTTAGGAAAACCTTGGAGACCAAGAGATCAAAATTTCTCTTTGGCAAACGTGACAAGAATGGGACTTTCTTTCCTATTCCCTTCAAATTGATCCAAAAAGAGAGTCAATTAAGGAATTCTCCCTTTTATGTTTTAAAAAGGATTTTAGTTTTATAATTTTATGGAGTTAGAGAATCATGGAAAGAAATTGCTTCATGATTTCCCTTTTCATTATAGGGAAAGTCTTGAAGATCAAGAGGGCAACTTTTGGTCTCTTTTAAAAGCAAAGTGAAACATTAGCTTTCATTGCTTCTCTTTTGGTCAAAAGAATACCCAAAGAGGTAAGGTTAAAATTCTAGGGTTCTAATTTTTGAACTCTTGTGGAATTAAAATGACAATGAGATAATTTCCTTCATGGTTACATCATATTTAGGATTTTCTTTTAAAGATTAAAATATTAAAGAGACCAAAATATCCCTATTACAAGAGTATGCTAATAAGGGATTTTTGCAACTTTCTTTCCTTATTGGTCAAAATGAACCCATAGAAAGAAATAAAGAGTAAACCTAGGATTCTCTTTTATAGTTGTGTGGAATTAAAAAAAAAAAAAAGAGTATGAAAGTGATTCCTAATTGGTTTCATTATGAATTTAGGGATTTCTTGGAGAATAGAAGGTCAACCCATCTTATCCTTGCAAAAGCGACTAAAGGTGGGGGATTCTATCGAGCGAGGGTGACCTCTCCCCTTATCTTTTGCTTTTCCTTAGAAGCATGTTAATAGAGTGGCTAGGATTGTATTTTCATGCTTATGTAGAAGTGAATTATGGCATGTGGAAATCTCGACTTAGGAGAAAACTTATATTAGGCTCTAATGTGTGGCATTCACTATAGGATTTCACGAGTGGCATTTTGCTTGAGTCAATTATGTGAGTACATGGAAGTAGGGCTTAATTTAAAGTTATGTCTCTAAGGGAATCATAGTATAGTTGAGGTTAATATCCAAAGTGAATGAAATCCCTAGAATCGTCATAGGGAATTGGGTTAATACACCTACACTTTAACTTCAACTTGAGTATAATAAAAGTAAAGAAAGACTAAGTCCAAGGGACTTCTGTTACCTTGAGGCATGGACCTAGGGTAAAGGTATTGAGTACATGAAAAGATAAGCTAAAAGCTTAATTAAAAAGAAAGAAAATGGCCAAGAGGCAATGTGAGCTACGAGCTCGAATGAAAAGGAAGCTGAGTGCTAAAGAGCAAAGAGAAAGGCAAAGGCCTAAAGTGGAAAGAGGCTAAGTGCAAAAGCAATAAAAGAGATAATAAAACGGGCGTACCTACGGGGGTGAAACGCGGCCCATGTTGGAGTAGCAGGCAGTGTCCCTCTCCCGGGTAGAGACCCGTTCGGGACGTTTCTCCCGTAGGACGGGGTAACACTTGCGGGTGTTATCGGCAACCTTAGAGGACTTGTCTTATGGCAGCATGTCTGCCGGGCTAGGGCCCGTTGGGCAAGATTCTCCGAGGGTTAGCAACTTTAATTAAAACACAAAGAAAAGTAAAGAAAGTGGTTGGTCAAGTAAGTGGTTGGTTAGAATGACACCTTACAACGGCATTAAGTCAGGTTATGGCAAAGGTAAAAGTGTTAAGCATGCTAGCTAGGATTTACAGCTTTTATTACTGTATTTCATTCTCTATTATATTGCTTCCATTAGACTAAGCGGTGCAGGGCATTTTCTCTCGGTGGTTGAACCCACTGGGAACTTCGTTGTAGTTCTCACACCCTTTGGGTGACATCCCCACAGGTCCAGGTACATCGAGCGAGGCACGCGACAGGGGCAAGAGCCCAGCAGAGTAGCGACCTAGCAGTCTAGAGTCGCCAGTACCATTTTGGAGTTTTATTTTCTTGAGCGAACTTTTGTATGTGAGCAACAATGTAATCTTTAAATGTTCAAGTTTCATGTTGGAAAAAGAAAAAAAAAAATATGGATGTAATTTGTATTGTAGTTGCATGTTAAAAGAGAGTTGTATTATAAACAAAAGTATTTGTTTTCGCTCAAGTGATGTACTTTCATTTCTTCTAACTATTTGTTTGAATGATTGGAAGTTTAAATTCATAGATCTCTCCTCTGATTGCTTACTCTTCCGCTATATTGAATTAAAATTGTTGGAATAAACCGTTCCTTTCGGGTCTTGAAAGGTCATGCCCGATTGGCGGGTCTGTTGGCGCGCCCGAACTGTTCAAATTGACGGTCTCGGGGCGTGACATGTTAGCGAGGGCTGTATTTAAGTTCGGGGATGAAACTTTTTTAAAGTGTGAGTGGTGTAATGACACGGTATTTTGTAATATTTAACCCTCCTTCTATTTTAGTGTTCTTTTAGTATCCCGGGAATATTACTTTTGGTTAGTCGGTCGGTGTGTGTGGCACTTGTATTTTTCTGCGGAAGAGCGCGAAAAATAAAGACCGACGATGCGATCGGATCGGAAATCCGATGTCGGGAACCCCCGGAACGGGATTTTAGTGATGCGGTGATTAGTCGTGCATCGAAATCCGTGTAAAATATCTTGCACCCGTTTGTGGATAATGGGGGGTTATCTCGTGTGGATAATTAATTAATTAAGCTAATTAATTAATTATCCGGTGATGGGGAATTAGATTTTTTCTCTACGTACGATTTGGAAAATAACAGAAATTGGAGAAATTAAATATTAAGATAATTAGATAATATAAGTATTTTCCCCTCGTTAAGAAAAGAGAATTCTAAACCCTAGCCGTAAGGAAAGAGAATTCTAAACCCTAGCCGTAAGAGCGGAGAGAAAAGAAAGAAAAGAAGAAGGGCGAAACCTAATCAGAAGAAAAGAAGGAAGAAGCGGAGGAACCCGATCGCCCGTTTACGTGCCGGAGATCGGAGAACGAGACGCCATCGTCTACGGGGAGCTGATCCGGATCACTACCCGACGCACGAGGACAACATCGGTCTTTTTTTTTACGATTAAGTGAGGTAAGTGGTTGTAGATCCTTTCGTAGAATTAAT
>CM054946.1:222952-393449 GCA_029168755.2 Tillandsia fasciculata | reverse complement strand
AGTGCATGATCCTACCACCAAAATTGGATATGAGATAACCAGGTCGTAGGTGTCTTAGAACGTGAGTGTGCGGGGATAAAGGGGTCGTAATCGTAGTGTTTTTGTAGGTCGAGTGTCAGGTCAGGAACCCTAGGGTTAATGTGGTTTCTTTGTGTACAGCAGAAGATGGCCAGGACCAGATCATCGGCAGACAACCCGGGGGCAGAAGGCACGGCCCCAGCCGCCGCGGAAAGCCAACTCCTCCGACAACAATTGCGGGAAATGGCTGGACAATTGGCAACGTTGACGGAGCAAGTTCGTCAGCTAACTCAGCGGCAGTCTACCGCAACGACAGAGGGCGCCCCGGCCCCCCCGCAAGAACCGACGGCCCCCACTGTGGACCCCCCCGGCGCGGGCGGTCCAACGGCAACCGCGCCCCGACAGACCACTGTGACGGGCGTGTCGACAGGGCCTGCAGTAGGAGCCACTATAGAGGGCTCGGCGAGGGAGGCAGCAGCGGCGTACACCCCGGAAGTACCGCGGCTACCGAAGGGACCGCGGGACAGCGAAGCGACCGGGAACGAGCTAGGACAAGCTTGGCAAAGTTCAAAAAGCATGACCCGCCCGTTTTCGAGGGAGAAACTACCGACCCTTGGGTCGTAGAAAAGTGGGTGGACACCATGGAAAAGCTATTCGAGGATTTGATGATGGAAGAGCATGAACGGGTACCTTTGGCCGTTCACTTCCTTGAGGGGAATGCGCGCATCTGGTGGAAGACGGTGCGCCCGGACCCAGCTACGAATGCCCCTCTCCCATCCTGGACGGTTTTTAGAGAGGAACTATTTGGAGCGTTCTTCCCTAATACTGTTAAGCAACAGATGGAAGACGACCTCAAACACATCAGGCAAGGGAATCGATCGGTGATGGAGTACCAACGAGAGTTCGTCAGACTGACCAATTGTGTCCCGTTCGCCATACGGGATGACGCCCACAAGGCCCGTCTCTTTGTGGATGGGTTGCGAAGCAACATCTTCGAAGTGGTTCAAGCGGCGGACTTACACACCTTCCGGGCGGTGGTCGACAGGGCCACTATCGTGGAGCGTGGCTTCGCCGTCACACGCGCCCGGCGGGAGGCATCGGACAACAATCGAGACAAGAAGCGGTCACAGTCCTACCCCGGAGGGGGCTTACCTGGCGGGAACAGACCCCCAAAACACCCCAAGACGCGACATGGGGCCAAGAGTACGCCGACGGGAGGACAACGGCTAGCGGACAAGCCCTGCATCATATGCGCAGGAGCGCACCGGGTCACTGAATGCCCCAAGAGACAAGACCACTGTTTCGCTGTGGCAAACCTAGCCATCTGCGATTCAACTGCCCCTCCAACATAGGGGCGACATCCTCGGCAGCTTCCGCCGCGACGCCTCAGCCGCAGGGGCGGGGTAGGGCACCCTCAGGAGCGCCCACGCGCCCCCCGGCACCCCGACAGGAAGGGGAGGCGCGACCACAGCCCGGAGGCAGGGTCTACTCAATGAACCAGCAAGGAGCGGAACCACCGGAGGACGTGGTAGCAGGTACGACACTGATTTCTGGATTCCAAGCTCGAACTCTGTTTGACACCGGAGCGTCTCGCTCATTCATCTCTCGCGCCTTTGCGCACACGCACCTGATAGAAGATAAACCCTTAAACTATTCGATGAACGTCCAAACTCCTGGGGGATCAATTGAAGCAAATAGCTTCGTACCTTCCTGCTCTATTAGGTTGGGAAGGCTGTCTTGCCCCTGGGACCTAGTAGTCATCCCGCTAAAAGAATACGACGTAGTGCTGGGCTAGGCGGTGATCGATTGCGATAAACGTCAGGTGTGCCTGCAGAAGCCCGGATTTCCGAAACATATTTACTTGGCGTGCAAGAGTGTTTCCTTCTTGAACGTTATTTCTGCATCATGAGCAAGGAAACTGATAGCAGGCGGGTGCGTGGCCTACCTGGCCTCGGTGGATCTAATGACTCGACCCACCCCCTCTCCATCCGACATCCCGATTGTGAGAGAGTATCCCGATGTATTCCCGGCCGAACTCCCTGGGATGCCACCCGAACGGGAGGTTGACTTTCCTATCGAGCTACTCCCAGGCACTAAACCTATTACGAAGGCACCATACCGGATGGCCTTCGCTGAGCTGAAAGAACTCAGGGCACAGCTGGAGGATCTACTGGAAAAAGGCTTCATCAGACCGAGCGTGTCGCCATGGGGCGCGCCCGTTTTATTCGTAAGGAAGAAGGACGGAAGCCTTCGCCTGTGCATCGACTACCGGGAATTAAACAAGGTCACCATCAAGAACAAGTATCCATTACCACGGATTGACGACCTGTTTGATCAGTTACAAGGAGCAACGGTGTTCTCAAAAATCGATCTGCAGTCCGGTTACCATCAGCTCCGAGTTAGGGGCGAGGACATTCCGAAGACAGCATTCCGGACTCGCTATGGTCACTTCGAGTTCACCGTGATGCCGTTCGGGCTCACCAATGCCCCAGCGGTATTCATGGACATGATGAATAGGGTGTTTAAACCCTTCTTGGATGTTTTCGTGGTAGTCTTCATTGACGACATCCTCATCTATTCCCGTACGGATGAGGAGCACGAAAAGCACCTACGCGTAGTCCTCCAAACCTTACGAGAACAGAAACTCTACGCCAAACTCAAAAGTGTGAGTTTTGGCTTCGTGAGGTGGACTTTCTGGGGCATGTCGTGTCGGCTGCTGGGGTGGCGGTCGACCCAAAGAAGATTGACTCGGTAACCGACTGGCCCAGACCGACGACGGTAACTGAGATTAGAAGCTTCCTGGGGCTAGCAGGGTATTATAGACGCTTCGTGGAAGGCTTCTCCAAGATAGCTTTGCCCCTCACTCGCCTGACCCGTAAAGGAGAAAAGTACATATGGACGGAGCAATGCCAGAAGAGTTTCGAAGAACTCAAGGACAAGTTGACGCGAGCCCCGGTGCTCGCTCTGTCGGAACCTGGCGAGGACTACGAGGTGTACTGCGACGCGTCGCGAAACGGTCTCGGCGGCGTGCTCATGCAACGGGCAGGGTTATAGCCTATGCGTCGAGGCAACTCAAGGAGTACGAGAGGAACTACCCCGTGCACGATCTGGAGCTTGCAGCGGTCGTTTTCGTCCTCAAGTTATGGAGGCACTACCTGTATGGGACACACTGCAACGTGTACTCGGACCATCAGAGCTTAAAGTACCTATTCACCCAGAAGGAACTGAATTTGCGGCAAAGGCGGTGGCTCGAATTGCTAAAGGATTACGATTTAACCATCCATTACCACCCTGGGAAGGCGAACGTGGTGGCGGATGCCTTGAGCCGCAAAGGGCAGACGGTGGAATCAGTGACAAACGCCCTCACCCAACAGGACCGTTTGATTGCGGAATTTGCACAATTAAGACTGGAGGTGGTACCAGCAGGAATGGTCGCACGACTTATGACCCTGGTGGTCCGACCAACCCTGTTGGACAAAATCCGCGAAGGGCAATCGACGGATAACCAGCTACAACTTGTGCGTGATAGGCTACCCACAGACCAAGGAGGCGATTTCGCGATAAATGCTAACGGCACGATATGTTTTCGGGGACGAATCTGTGTGCCGGATATACCAGAACTCAAGGAAGAGATCCTGAGGGAGGCGCATACCGCCCCCTATGCGGTGCACCCCGGGGGAACAAAGATGTACAAGGATGTTAAACAAACCTTCTGGTGGCCCAAGATGAAGGAAGATGTGACTCGATTCGTGGCACATTGCCTAATATGCAACAGGTGAAGGCCGAACACCAGCGCCCAGCTGGGAAGTTGCAGCCGTTGCCCGTGCCGGAGTGGAAGTGGGAGATGATCACGATGGACTTTGTGACTGGCTTTCCGAGATCATCCCAAGGGCACGACGCGATATGGGTCATAGTGGACCGTTTGACGAAATCCGCCCACTTCCTGCCGATTCATACGACATGGACCCGGGAGCGACTGGCACGAACCTATATAGATGAGGTAGTAAGATTGCATGGTGTACCGGTGTCCATCACATCGGATAGAGACACGCGGTTCGTGTCGAGTTTTTGGCACAGTCTGCAACGAGCAATGGGGACCAAGCTGCATTTCAGCACGGCCTTTCACCCGCAAACAGACGGACAATCAGAGCGGGTGATTCAGATCCTTGAAGACATGCTGCGGGCATGCGTGCTAGACCTAGGCGACGGATGGTCTCAATATCTGCCACTTGTGGAATTCGCCTATAATAACAGTTACCAAGCCAGCATAAAGATGGCGCCATACGAAGCTTTGTACGGGCGCCGCTGTCGGTCGCCTTTGTGCTGGGATGACTTGGGAGAGCGTAAATGGTTGGGACCGGATTTGGTCGAAGAAACCGAGGCAAAGGTGCGCCTCATCAGGCAGCGACTGCTAACCGCCCAGAGCAGACAGAAAAGTTACGCGGACCGCAGACGACGGGAGTTGGAATTCGCAGTAGGCGAGCACGTGTTGCTGCGGGTGTCGCCTTCGAAAGGAACCCGACGTTTCGGCCTGAGAGGAAAATTAAGTCCGATGTACGTGGGACCGTTTGAGATCCTAGAGCGCGTTGGCCCGGTGGCTTATCGCCTGGCCTTGCCGCCAAGCCTAGACCGAGTACACAACGTGTTCCACGTGTCGATGCTTCGGAAGTACCTTGCCGACCCCTCTCACGCCCTGGACATATCCACGATCAAGCTTCAGGAGGATTTAACTGTTGAAGAAACACCGGTGCGGATCCTAGCGCGAGAGGACAAGAAACTGCGAAACCGGACCATCCCCTATGTGAAGGCCCAATGGAGCAACCACGAGGAACGCGAGGCGACGTGGGAGCTGGAATCGAAAATGCGGGAGTGTTTTCCCGAGCTGTTTTGTAGTGCACCGATTCTGCGAAATAGCAACACTCGGTAAAAATACTTGTAACACGTTTCAAATATGATTACAAGTGGGTTAGAAGCGTTCCGAATCAACGCAAAAGCCGTTGAGTCGAAAAGTGAGTTGTGGTTGAGAAGCGAAGCCTCAAGTTTGCAAAATTTGGACTCGTGTTCGCCGAGTTCGCAAAATGGCGAGATTCGGCGAGAAGACTTGTAACATGTTTTAAATATGATTACAGTCGAGTTCGGTGCGTTTCGGGCTGACGCGGGGGGCATCGGGTCGAAAAGTGACTTGAACCCGAGGACTTAGCAAATTCTGAAATTTCCTGAAATTTGTGATCACGAAGCTTTTTCGGAGCCCTGTTTCGGAGACTTTGAGTGCCCCAAAATTTTAAAAGAAATCGTGGGGTGTCTCACAAAAGTTTTCTGATTAAAAGGGGTGAAAAACCTAGGTGAGCGATTAAGGAAAAATCGGAGAACGAAGCGAAGAAAAATGCTTCGTGAATTCTGAAACTGCAGTTTTGACAGTGCAGTTTATCGCGAAGCTTTTTCGGAGCCCTGTTTCGGAGACTTTGAGTGCCCCAAAAATTTAAAAGAAATCGCGGGGTGTCTCACAAAAGTTTTCTGATTAAAAGGGGTGAAAAACCTAGGTGAGCGATTAAGGAAAATCGGAGAACGAAGCGAAGAAAAATGCTTCGTGAATTCTGAAACTGCAGTTTTTGACAGTGCAGTTTATCGCGAAGCTTTTTCGGAGCCCTGTTTCGGAGACTTTGAGTGCCCCAAAATTTTAAAAGAAATCGTGGGGTGTCTCACAAAAGTTTTCTGATTAAAAGGGGTGAAAAACCTAGGTGAGCGATTAAGGAAAAATTGGAGAACGAAGCGAAGAAAAATGCTTCGTGAATTCTGAAACTGCAGTTTTTGACAGTGCAGTTTATCGCGAAGCTTTTTCGGAGCCCTGTTTCGGAGACTTTGAGTGCCCCAAAATTTTAAAAGAAATCGTGGGGTGTCTCACAAAAGTTTTCTGATTAAAAGGGGTGAAAAACCTAGGTGAGCGATTAAGGAAAAATTGGAGAACGAAGCGAAGAAAAATGCTTCGTGAATTCTGAAACTGCAGTTTTTGACAGTGCAGTTTTTTGCGAAGCTTTTTCGGGGCTCTCTTTCGAGGGCTTAGAGTAGTCCAAAAATTTAAATAAAATCGTGGGAAGTTTAAGAAAAATTTGTAGATTAAAGGGGCGAAGAAAAATTACAATTTTGATTTCTCAGTTGACGGGAAAACGTGGTGAAAGAGGGCTATCCGAAATTGCTCACTGCAGGAAATCTGCAGTAATTTAAAGGACATTTTAGTAAAATGGGGAATTGTTGTGGGTGTTTTGGTAAATCCACCCATCCCTCCACCTACCCCCTGCAGGGAGTAAAGACATCTCTCTCTCCCTCTCTCTCTTCTCTTTTGAAAACATCTCTCTCTCTCCCTCTCTCAGCTCACACTAAAAAAAAAAACGAAAAGGGGAAAAGAGAAGGAAAGAAGGAGAAGAAGAAGAGAAAGAGAAGAAGAAGAAGAAGAAGAAGAAGAAGAAGAAGAAGAAGAAGAAGAAGAAGGAGAAGGAGAAGGTATTGTACTCTCTCTCTCTCTCTCTCTCTCTCTCTTGGCTCGAGGGGGAAGGAAACAAAAAAAAAATGGAAATGGGGGGCTGCAGCAGCTGTGGGCCCTGCTGCTTGGGCAGCAGCTTGCAGCTGCTGCCCTGGGCAGCATGGCTGCTGCGCAAGGCAGCAGCATGGCTGCCTTGCGCAGCTGCTGGAGCTGCAGCAGCTGCTGCTGCTACAAGCAGCAGCAGCAGCTGCAGGCTCTGCTGCTTGGGCAGCAGCTTGCAGCTGCTGCCCAGCAGCAGGGCATCCTCACAAAAAAAAAAAGAAAGAAAGAATGGAAAGAAAGGAAGAGAAGAAGAAAAGAGAAGAAGAAAAGAGAAGGAAAAAGAAAGAAAAGAAAAGAAGAAAAGAAGAAAGATAGAAACTTCTTCTCTTCTCTTTTCTCCAATGAGAAAAATGAAGAAAGATAGAAACTTCTTCTCTTCTCTTTTCTCCAATGAGAAAAATGCAACTCTCGATTTTTGCCAAAAGCAAAATCGGCAAATTGGGGGAAATAGCTCAAATTGAGCTTTTCTCAAATTTTTGAGAGCATTTTGACCCCGGATCGAGTTGTGCAAGTTTCTTTTTGGCAACATGCCATGAGATGATTATTCTCCTCCCATTTTTATGAACCGATAAAAATTTAGCCTTTTGATGGGGAAATTGACCAAATAGGGGTTTTTCCCTTTAAGTTGTCAAAGGGGTTTCTAGTTAAATTTTTATGGAAATATTAGATCATAAGAGTTATTGCTTCAAGACTTGCTTCTCTTTTAGGAAAACCTTGGAGACCAAGAGATCAAAATTTCTCTTTGGCAAACGTGACAAGAATGGGACTTTCTTTCCTATTCCCTTCAAATTGATCCAAAAAGAGAGTCAATTAAGGAATTCTCCCTTTTATGTTTTAAAAAGGATTTTAGTTTTATAATTTTATGGAGTTAGAGAATCATGGAAAGAAATTGCTTCATGATTTCCCTTTTCATTATAGGGAAAGTCTTGAAGATCAAGAGGGCAACTTTTGGTCTCTTTTAAAAGCAAAGTGAAACATTAGCTTTCATTGCTTCTCTTTTGGTCAAAAGAATACCCAAAGAGGTAAGGTTAAAATTCTAGGGTTCTAGTTTTTGAACTCTTGTGGAATTAAAATGACAATGAGATAATTTCCTTCATGGTTACATCATATTTAGGATTTTCTTTTAAAGATTAAAATATTAAAGAGACCAAAATATCCCTATTACAAGAGTATGCTAATAAGGGATTTTTGCAACTTTCTTTCCTTATTGGTCAAAATGAACCCATAGAAAGAAATAAAGAGTAAACCTAGGATTCTCTTTTATAGTTGTGTGGAATTAAAAAAAAAAAAAGAGTATGAAAGTGATTCCTAATTGGTTTCATTATGAATTTAGGGATTTCTTGGAGAATAGAAGGTCAACCCATCTTATCCTTGCAAAAGCGACTAAAGGTGGGGGATTCTATCGAGCGAGGGTGACCTCTCCCCTTATCTTTTGCTTTTCCTTAGAAGCATGTTAATAGAGTGGCTAGGATTGTATTTTCATGCTTATGTAGAAGTGAATTATGGCATGTGGAAATCTCGACTTAGGAGAAAACTTATATTAGGCTCTAATGTGTGGCATTCACTATAGGATTTCACGAGTGGCATTTTGCTTGAGTCAATTATGTGAGTACATGGAAGTAGGGCTTAATTTAAAGTTATGTCTCTAAGGGAATCATAGTATAGTTGAGGTTAATATCCAAAGTGAATGAAATCCCTAGAATCGTCATAGGGAATTGGGTTAATACACCTACACTTTAACTTCAACTTGAGTATAATAAAAGTAAAGAAAGACTAAGTCCAAGGGACTTCTGTTACCTTGAGGCATGGACCTAGGGTAAAGGTATTGAGTACATGAAAAGATAAGCTAAAAGCTTAATTAAAAAGAAAGAAAATGGCCAAGAGGCAATGTGAGCTACGAGCTCGAATGAAAAGGAAGCTGAGTGCTAAAGAGCAAAGAGAAAGGCAAAGGCCTAAAGTGGAAAGAGGCTAAGTGCAAAAGCAATAAAAGAGATAATAAAACGGGCGTACCTACGGGGGTGAAACGCGGCCCATGTTGGAGTAGCAGGCAGTGTCCCTCTCCCGGGTAGAGACCCGTTCGGGACGTTTCTCCCGTAGGACGGGGTAACACTTGCGGGTGTTATCGGCAACCTTAGAGGACTTGTCTTATGGCAGCATGTCTGCCGGGCTAGGGCCCGTTGGGCAAGATTCTCCGAGGGTTAGCAACTTTAATTAAAACACAAAGAAAAGTAAAGAAAGTGGTTGGTCAAGTAAGTGGTTGGTTAGAATGACACCTTACAACGGCATTAAGTCAGGTTATGGCAAAGGTAAAAGTGTTAAGCATGCTAGCTAGGATTTACAGCTTTTATTACTGTATTTCATTCTCTATTATATTGCTTCCATTAGACTAAGCGGTGCAGGGCATTTTCTCTCGGTGGTTGAACCCACTGGGAACTTCGTTGTAGTTCTCACACCCTTTGGGTGACATCCCCACAGGTCCAGGTACATCGAGCGAGGCACGCGACAGGGGCAAGAGCCCAGCAGAGTAGCGACCTAGCAGTCTAGAGTCGCCAGTACCATTTTGGAGTTTTATTTTCTTGAGCGAACTTTTGTATGTGAGCAACAATGTAATCTTTAAATGTTCAAGTTTCATGTTGGAAAAAGAAAAAAAAATATGGATGTAATTTGTATTGTAGTTGCATGTTAAAAGAGAGTTGTATTATAAACAAAAGTATTTGTTTTCGCTCAAGTGATGTACTTTCATTTCTTCTAACTATTTGTTTGAATGATTGGAAGTTTAAATTCATAGATCTCTCCTCTGATTGCTTACTCTTCCGCTATATTGAATTAAAATTGTTGGAATAAACCGTTCCTTTCGGGTCTTGAAAGGTCATGCCCGATTGGCGGGTCTGTTGGCGCGCCCGAACTGTTCAAATTGACGGTCTCGGGGCGTGACAGATAAGAGTGGTATCAGAGCCTAGGAATAGTCCTAGGTGGTTAGCAAACCTTAGGAAGACTCTAGGGTTTAGGCACGAGAGAGTGTGTGGATCTTTTGGCGAAAGTATATGATTGGGTTTTACGATTCCCAAGAAGGACATTGGGAATGGATCGAGGGTAATGAGCTTTCATTCTTTGGACTATTACGTTGGCGGCCGACAACGTAAGGTCAGGGGTGAAAGGGAGTGCCCTTATGTACTTTCGCATGATTGGGTCGACGAGCCCTTTTGTTTGGTATCTAGCTTGCGCATTGTCCAAATTATCAAATTTGGGCTAATCGTTTCGTTGTGGTGTTGTTGCTTAGGGAATAGCAATGGCATCGAGTGATCGATGAAGAATAGGATCCGCGTCGACGCAAATTGAGCCCTTGGAGCGCTCAGGCTCGAGTGAAGCGAGTTGAAATTTGGTGCTTTAGTTTGTACTTTGGCCAAATTGGGCAAAGTGTGACCGATTAGGTCCGATGGTGACTCGGTGAAAGACCGACTCACGAGACGTTGGCGATCGTTAGATTGCGAGAGCCATGTTGAAATGTCCTAAGGTTTAGGGCAAGAAAGTTTTATGGACTTGGTGGTGAAAGTTCGCTCTTGGTGATAGTAGCGACCATGTGACGTGTCGATGTGACTGAATTGCCGCATAGTGCGTTGGTGAGGCCCAGGGTAGGCTTCAAGATGTGAGAACCTCTCGATAGAGCGGGAGTCTTGTGGTGCTGGTCCGATGGATCGGTATAACGGCAAGGGTTGCCACCGAAGGGTTCGCGTGTTAGTTGCCAAAATTGGAGAACTATTATTGTGGTGCCTCCACCCAGTTGGGGGAAGTGCACAGGTACCATGGGTGTGCTTAAGCAAATCGCTTAACACCGTGGATTCTACGAGTTGACATAGAGGCGTAAGACGCACAATCTTGTGGGTGCTCATGGAGCACAGGTACCCTTTAGCCAGAAAGAACTGGTTAAGTGGCACCTTAGCGTTTGCTAAGTGTGATAGGAGTCGATAGAGAGTTTGTGTCGTAGATTGACGACTAGCGAGTGGGTTTTGCTCGGTGAAGAATAGTAGTCACGTGGCGACGCTTAGTGGGTTCGTTGAGGGACGATCCGTGCCTGGACCATATATGAAGACTGTGGAGCCTGTAGCCATGTGGGCAGGCGCAGTCGGCTGTGAGAGACAGTGGCCCGAGACCTGAGGGCGGGGCATAATAGATTTTTGGTCGGGGCGGTAGTCCGAGTGATGACTCGGGAACGTAGAGTGCCACGTGTGAGCCTCGAGGCTATTAGTACACTGAGAGTGTAGACGCGACCAGGCCATAGGGCTGGTGATGATTGAGATACTGTTACTCCTAGTGGGAGTGTTAGTGCGGTAGTCCTAAACGAGGATCTGACCGCATGATGATTGGGTCTGCATGCTAGTTACAGACGATATGTGATATCGAGTGGAAGGTTGGGCTATAGGCCTGCATTGGACCATGGTCTGTGGACCTGTCAATAGTCTGAAATAAACGGGTTGGCCGAGAACTCGTGGTTGAGAGCGCGAGTGGCGTGTGGAATAGTTGGGAGTAAGGATTGGTTTTCGCCCTCTAAGTCAAGCAAATAGGGCGGCGGAGTTGAAGGAGCTTAAGGCTAAATTGCAAGACCTGCTGGACAAGGGTTTCATCAGACCCAGCGTATCTCCTTGGGGAGCTCCAGTCCTGTTTGTGAGGAAGAAGGACGGGTCACTTCGGCTAGTGTGGACTATCGGGAGCTCAACAAATTGACGATCACGGACCGATATCCATTGTCGCGGATCGACGATTTGATCAACCAGTTGCAAGGTTCCCGAGTATTTTCGAAAATCGACCTTCAATCGGGATACCACCAATTAAAGATTAAGCCGGAGGATGTGCACAAAACGGCTGTTAGAATGCGGTATGGACACTACGAATTCACTGTAATACCGTTCTGGTTGACTAATGCTCCGGCGGCATTCATGGATTTAATGAACCGCAGTTTTCAGCCTTTCCTTGACCGATTTGTTGTCGTCTTCATTGACGACATTTTAGTCTACTCTCGAAGTGACAACGAGCATGAGGATCACCTACGACAGGTTTTACAAGTACTTCGGGAGCGGGGCCTGTTCGCGAAGTTGAAGAAATGCGAATGTTGGCTCCGGGAAGTGGCATTCTTAGGACATGTGATTTCTGAGGCAAGGGTGTCTGTGGATCCCAAGAAAATTGAAGCAGTGAAGGATTGGCCCCGACCAACCAATGTCACCGAGGTTCGAAGCTTTATCGAACTCGCGGGCTATTATAGGCGGTTCGTGGAAGGGTTTTCCAAAATTACCATTCCACTCACCGGCCTTACAAGAAAAGGGGCTAAGTTCACTTGGAGCGATGCTTGTGAAAGAGGCTTCCAGTTGCTCAAGAACAAGTTGACATCGGCTCCAATCCTTGCTTTACCTATTGCGGGAAAAAGTTTGTGGTGTATAGTGATGCCTCAGAGACTGGGTTGGGGTGTGTACTTATGCAAGACGAGAGGGTTATAGCCTATGCCTCCCGGCAGCTGAAGAGTTATGAAAAGAACTACCCCACTCACGATCTCGAACTTGCCGCGGTGATTTTTGCACTGAAGATATGGCGGCATTACCTCTACGGGGAACATTGCGAAATTTACACGGATCACAAAAGTCTCAAATATTTGTTCACTCAGAAGGAATTAAACCTGAGGCAGCGTCGATGGCTGGAACTCCTAAAAGATTATGATGTTAGCATCTTGTACCACCCGGGGAAAGCAAATGTGGTGGCCGACGCGCTAAGCAGGAAGTCCGTGGAAAATCTCGCCATGATCATCACCGACCAATACCCGTTGCAATCTGAAATGAGACGGATGGGCTTGGAGGTTGTGGCTTCCGGTGCACCCGCGAAGCTTATGACGCTCGTTGTGCAACCTACCTTGTTGGAGAGAATTAAAGAAAAGCAAATGGCAGATGAAAAGCTCCAAAAGGTGAGGTCTGATTTAGAAAGTGGTGAGGCAAGGGATTTTGCTGTGGACTCCACAGGAATCTTAAGGTTTCGTGGTCGCGTGTGTGTACCTAATGACGAGGATATTCGTGAAATGATTCTTCAAGAAGCACACCGATCGCCGTATACTATCTACCCCGGCGGCACAAAAATGTATAAGGACCTGAAGGCACAGTTTTGGTGGCCAGGCATGAAGAAGGATGTTGGACACTTCGTGGCTAGATGCTTAGTGTGCCAACAAGTCAAGGCTGAACATAGACTCCCTGCGGGCAAGCTTCAAAATCTGCCGATTCCCGTGTGGAAATGGGAGAACATCGCTATGGACCTTATCGTGGGCTTGCCTCGGTCTCAAGCAGGCCACGACGCGATTTGGATGGTTGTGGATAGGTTAACCAAGGCGGCTCATTTCCTGCCTGTCCACACCACCTGGTCTAGGGATAAATTGGCGCAGTTGTATATTGATGAGATTATGCGCCTTCACGGAGTTCCTGTTTCTATAGTGTCGGATCGGGATCCCCGATTCGTGTCACAATTTTGGAAGAGCTTCCACGAGACTTTGGGAACACGCCTGGATTTCTCTACGGCTTATCATCCTCAGAGCGATGGTCAATCTGAGAGGACCAATCAAATCCTCGAAGATATGCTCAGGGCGTGTGTCCTGGACTATGGCCCAGGGTGGCAGCGATATTTGCCGATGGCGGAGTTCGCCTACAATAACAGCTATCAAGCCAGCATTGGAATGGCACCTTTTGAGGCACTATATGGCAGAAAGTGCAGGTCGCCACTGCATTGGAGTGAGGTCGGCGAGAGATCATCACTGGGTCCTGATGTATTGCAAGAAGCCGAGGAAAAGGTGCAAATTGCGCGTCAACGTCTGGTGACAGCGCAAAGTCGGCAAAAGAGCTATGCGGACAAAAGGCGGCGCGACCTAGAGTTTAAGGTCGGGGATCATGTATTTTTGAAGGCGTCGCCCACGAAGGGGGTAGTGCGATTTGGGATGCGAGGAAAGTTGAACCCTCGTTTTCTTGGACCTTATGAGGTTTTGGAGCGGGTTGGCCCAGTGGCCTATAAAATAGCTTTGCCCCCAGATTTGGCAGGAATTCATGATGTATTTCATGTGTCACAACTCCGCCAGTATGTCCACGACCCGACGCACATAATCAACTACCCACCGCTCGATCTACGGGAGGATATGAGCTACGATGAGTTTCCGTATAAAATTGTAGATCGGCGTGATAGGAAGCTAAGGAACCGCTCCATCCCTTATGTGAAAGTGCTTTGGACGAAGCATAGCGAGGAGGAGGCCACGTGGGAGCCTGAGGCTGTGATGCGGGAGCACTATCCTCGCTTGTTCGAGGAATAAATCCCAAGGTACGTGAGTTTTAGTTTCGCGGACGAAACTCCTAAAGGAGGGGAGGATGTAGTGCACCGATTCTGCGAAATAGCAAAACTCGGTAAAAATACTTGTAACACGTTTCAAATATGATTACAAGTGGGTTAGAAGCGTTCCGAATCAACGCAAAAGCCGTTGAGTCGAAAAGTGAGTTGTGGTTGAGAAGCGAAGCCTCAAGTTTGCAAAATTTGGACTCGTGTTCGCCGAGTTCGCAAAATGGCGAGATTCGGCGAGAAGACTTGTAACATGTTTTAAATATGATTACAGTCGAGTTCGGTGCGTTTCGGGCTGACGCGGGGGGCATCGGGTCGAAAAGTGACTTGAACCCGAGGACTTAGCAAATTCTGAAATTTCCTGAAATTTGTGATCACGAAGCTTTTTCGGAGCCCTGTTTCGGAGACTTTGAGTGCCCCAAAATTTTAAAAGAAATCGTGGGGTGTCTCACAAAAGTTTTCTGATTAAAAGGGGTGAAAAACCTAGGTGAGCGATTAAGGAAAAATCGGAGAACGAAGCGAAGAAAAATGCTTCGTGAATTCTGAAACTGCAGTTTTGACAGTGCAGTTTATCGCGAAGCTTTTTCGGAGCCCTGTTTCGGAGACTTTGAGTGCCCCAAAAATTTAAAAGAAATCGCGGGGTGTCTCACAAAAGTTTTCTGATTAAAAGGGGTGAAAAACCTAGGTGAGCGATTAAGGAAAAATCGGAGAACGAAGCGAAGAAAAATGCTTCGTGAATTCTGAAACTGCAGTTTTTGACAGTGCAGTTTATCGCGAAGCTTTTTCGGAGCCCTGTTTCGGAGACTTTGAGTGCCCCAAAATTTTAAAAGAAATCGTGGGGTGTCTCACAAAAGTTTTCTGATTAAAAGGGGTGAAAAACCTAGGTGAGCGATTAAGGAAAAATTGGAGAACGAAGCGAAGAAAAATGCTTCGTGAATTCTGAAACTGCAGTTTTTGACAGTGCAGTTTATCGCGAAGCTTTTTCGGAGCCCTGTTTCGGAGACTTTGAGTGCCCCAAAATTTTAAAAGAAATCGTGGGTGTCTCACAAAAGTTTTCTGATTAAAAGGGGTGAAAAACCTAGGTGAGCGATTAAGGAAAAATTGGAGAACGAAGCGAAGAAAAATGCTTCGTGAATTCTGAAACTGCAGTTTTTGACAGTGCAGTTTTTTGCGAAGCTTTTTCGGGGCTCTCTTTCGAGGGCTTAGAGTAGTCCAAAAATTTAAATAAAATCGTGGGAAGTTTAAGAAAAATTTGTAGATTAAAGGGGCGAAGAAAAATTACAATTTTGATTTCTCAGTTGACGGGAAAACGTGGTGAAAGAGGGCTATCCGAAATTGCTCACTGCAGGAAATCTGCAGTAATTTAAAGGACATTTTAGTAAAATGGGGAATTGTTGTGGGTGTTTTGGTAAATCCACCCATCCCTCCACCTACCCCCTGCAGGGAGTAAAGACATCTCTCTCTCCCTCTCTCTCTTCTCTTTTGAAAACATCTCTCTCTCTCCCTCTCTCAGCTCACACTAAAAAAAAAACGAAAAGGGGAAAAGAGAAGGAAAGAAGGAGAAGAAGAAGAGAAAGAGAAGAAGTTGAAGAAGAAGAAGAAGAAGAAGAAGGAGAAGGAGAAGGTATTATACTCTCTCTCTCTCTCTCTCTCTCTCTCTCTCTCTTGGCTCGAGGGGGAAGGAAACAAAAAAAAAATGGAAATGGGGGGCTGCAGCAGCTGTGGGCCCTGCTGCTTGGGCAGCAGCTTGCAGCTGCTGCCCTGGGCAGCATGGCTGCTGCGCAAGGCAGCAGCATGGCTGCCTTGCGCAGCTGCTGGAGCTGCAGCAGCTGCTGCTGCTACAAGCAGCAGCAGCAGCTGCAGGCTCTGCTGCTTGGGCAGCAGCTTGCAGCTGCTGCCCAGCAGCAGGGCATCCTCACAAAAAAAAAAGAAAGAAAGAATGGAAAGAAAGGAAGAGAAGAAGAAAAGAGAAGAAGAAAAGTGAAGGAAAAAGAAAGAAAAGAAAAGAAGAAAAGAAGAAAGATAGAAACTTCTTCTCTTCTCTTTTCTCCAATGAGAAAAATGAAGAAAGATAGAAACTTCTTCTCTTCTCTTTTCTCCAATGAGAAAAATGTAACTCTCGATTTTTGCCAAAAGCAAAATCGGCAAATTGGGGGAAATAGCTCAAATTGAGCTTTTCTCAAATTTTTGAGAGCATTTTGACCCCGGATCGAGTTGTGCAAGTTTCTTTTTGGCAACATGCCATGAGATGATTATTCTCCTCCCATTTTTATGAACCGATAAAAATTTAGCCTTTTGATGGGGAAATTGACCAAATAGGGGTTTTTCCCTTTAAGTTGTCAAAGGGGTTTCTAGTTAAATTTTTATGGAAATATTAGATCATAAGAGTTATTGCTTCAAGACTTGCTTCTCTTTTAGGAAAACCTTGGAGACCAAGAGATCAAAATTTCTCTTTGGCAAACGTGACAAGAATGGGACTTTCTTTCCTATTCCCTTCAAATTGATCCAAAAAGAGAGTCAATTAAGGAATTCTCCCTTTTATGTTTTAAAAAGGATTTTAGTTTTATAATTTTATGGAGTTAGAGAATCATGGAAAGAAATTGCTTCATGATTTCCCTTTTCATTATAGGGAAAGTCTTGAAGATCAAGAGGGCAACTTTTGGTCTCTTTTAAAAGCAAAGTGAAACATTAGCTTTCATTGCTTCTCTTTTGGTCAAAAGAATACCCAAAGAGGTAAGGTTAAAATTCTAGGGTTCTAATTTTTGAACTCTTGTGGAATTAAAATGACAATGAGATAATTTCCTTCATGGTTACATCATATTTAGGATTTTCTTTTAAAGATTAAAATATTAAAGAGACCAAAATATCCCTATTACAAGAGTATGCTAATAAGGGATTTTTGCAACTTTCTTTCCTTATTGGTCAAAATGAACCCATAGAAAGAAATAAAGAGTAAACCTAGGATTCTCTTTTATAGTTGTGTGGAATTAAAAAAAAAAAAAAAGAGTATGAAAGTGATTCCTAATTGGTTTCATTATGAATTTAGGGATTTCTTGGAGAATAGAAGGTCAACCCATCTTATCCTTGCAAAAGCGACTAAAGGTGGGGGATTCTATCGAGCGAGGGTGACCTCTCCCCTTATCTTTTGCTTTTCCTTAGAAGCATGTTAATAGAGTGGCTAGGATTGTATTTTCATGCTTATGTAGAAGTGAATTATGGCATGTGGAAATCTCGACTTAGGAGAAAACTTATATTAGGCTCTAATGTGTGGCATTCACTATAGGATTTCACGAGTGGCATTTTGCTTGAGTCAATTATGTGAGTACATGGAAGTAGGGCTTAATTTAAAGTTATGTCTCTAAGGGAATAGTTGAGGTTAATATCCAAAGTGAATGAAATCCCTAGAATCGTCATAGGGAATTGGGTTAATACACCTACACTTTAACTTCAACTTGAGTATAATAAAAGTAAAGAAAGACTAAGTCCAAGGGACTTCTGTTACCTTGAGGCATGGACCTAGGGTAAAGGTATTGAGTACATGAAAAGATAAGCTAAAAGCTTAATTAAAAAGAAAGAAAATGGCCAAGAGGCAATGTGAGCTACGAGCTCGAATGAAAAGGAAGCTGAGTGCTAAAGAGCAAAGAGAAAGGCAAAGGCGTAAAGTGGAAAGAGGCTAAGTGCAAAAGCAATAAAAGAGATAATAAAACGGGCGTACCTACGGGGGTGAAACGCGACCCATGTTGGAGTAGCAGGCAGTGTCCCTCTCCCGGGTAGAGACCCGTTCGGGACGTTTCTCCCGTAGGACGGGGTAACACTTGCGGGTGTTATCGGCAACCTTAGAGGACTTGTCTTATGGCAGCATGTCTGCCGGGCTAGGGCCCGTTGGGCAAGATTCTCCGAGGGTTAGCAACTTTAATTAAAACACAAAGAAAAGTAAAGAAAGTGGTTGGTCAAGTAAGTGGTTGGTTAGAATGACACCTTACAACGGCATTAAGTCAGGTTATGGCAAAGGTAAAAGTGTTAAGCATGCTAGCTAGGATTTACAGTTTTTATTACTGTATTTCATTCTCTATTATATTGCTTCCATTAGACTAAGCGGTGCAGGGCATTTTCTCTCGGTGGTTGAACCCACTGGGAACTTCGTTGTAGTTCTCACACCCTTTGGGTGACATCCCCACAGGTCCAGGTACATCGAGCGAGGCACGCGACAGGGGCAAGAGCCCAGCAGAGTAGCGACCTAGCAGTCTAGAGTCGCCAGTACCATTTTGGAGTTTTATTTTCTTGAGCGAACTTTTGTATGTGAGCAACAATGTAATCTTTAAATGTTCAAGTTTCATGTTGGAAAAAGAAAAAAAAAATATGGATGTAATTTGTATTGTAGTTGCATGTTAAAAGGGAGTTGTATTATAAACAAAAGTATTTGTTTTCGCTCAAGTGATGTACTTTCATTTCTTCTAACTATTTGTTTGAATGATTGGAAGTTTAAATTCATAGATCTCTCCTCTGATTGCTTACTCTTCAGCTATATTGAATTAAAATTGTTGGAATAAACCGTTCCTTTCGGGTCTTGAAAGGTCATGCCCGATTGGCGGGTCTGTTGGCGCGCCCGAACTGTTCAAATTGACGGTCTCGGGGCGTGACATGTTTAGCGAGGGCTGTATTTAAGTTTCGGGGATGAAACTTTTTATAAAGTGTGAGTGGTGTAATGACACGGTATTTTGTAATATTTAACCCTCCTTCTATTTTAGTGTTCTTTTAGTATCCCGGGAATATTACTTTTGGTTAGTCGGTCGGTGTGTGTGGCACTTGTATTTTTCTGCGGAAGAGCGCGAAAAATAAAGACCGACGATGCGATCGGATCGGAAATCCGATGTCGGGAACCCCCGGAACGGGATTTTTAGTGATGCGGTGATTAGTCGTGCATCGAAATCCGTGTAAAATATCTTGCACCCGTTTGTGGATAATGGGGGGTTATCTCGTGTGGATAATTAATTAATTAAGCTAATTAATTAATTATCCGGTGATGGGGAAATTAGATTTTTTCTCTACGTACGATTTGGAAAATAACAGAAATTGGAGAAATTAAATATTAAGATAATTAGATAATATAAGTATTTTCCCCTCGTTAAGAAAAGAGAATTCTAAACCCTAGCCGTAAGGAAAGAGAATTCTAAACCCTAGCCGTAAGAGCGGAGAGAAAAGAAAGAAAAGAAGAAGGGCGAAACCCTAATCAGAAGAAAAGAAGGAAGAAGCGGAGGAACCCGATCGCCCGTTTTACGTGCCGGAGATCGGAGAACGAGACGCCATCGTCTACGGGGAGCGGATCCGGATCTCCGACGACGCGAGGACCAACATCGGTTCTTTTTTTTTCCGATTAAGTGAGGTTAGTGGTTGTAGATCCTTTCGTAGAATTTAATCGGGGGTTTTTCGTGTTCTTGTAAGGTCGTACATCGCGGATTTTCGTCGGGTTTTGATCCGTGTCTTTCTTGTTCTTGATTGGGGGTGATCGGTGTTTTTTTTATCGAATTTAACCGATGGTTTTTAATCGGTTTCTTTTTGACGGACCTCCGATCGACGTTTTGGTTGTTCGTCGGTCGTCGGTTTAGCCGTTAGAATTACCGGGAATTTTTTGAGAATTTTTGGGGCGACTTCGTCGGGACATAGTGGGTTAACGGGAGGCCGCCGCCGCCGCCGTTGTTAGACGGGAGGCCGCCGCCGTCGTTACCATGTTCGCGGGGTCGTCGCCGGGATCGCACGGGAGCGAAAACGGAGAAGAAATCGCGAAACGGGAGCGAAAACGGCGAAAACTAGGGTTTACTGTGCCTTTCCGTACAGGATGGTCCACGGCCCGTGGCGTGCACCCGGTGCACGCCCGCGGTGCGGAAAACCGTGGACCCGGTGCACGCAACCGTGCACCGGCCTGCGCGGTGCACGCTCTAGGCGTGCACCCGGCGCACGCCTCCGCACCCGGGAAGCGCAGACCCGGTGCACGCTTGTGTCGTGCACCGGCCCGGCCCAAGACGCGCGGTGCACGCTCCCTGCGTGCACCCGGCGCATGCCGCGCATCCGCCCGAGCTGTAAACCCGGTCCACGCCCTGGCCTGTGCACCACCCGACAGCCCGGAGTTCTTTTGCTCCGTTTTTGCCCGTTTTTCCACCGTTTTGAGCGCCGTTTTCGCCGTTGGGATCGTTATTTCCGTGGCTTTTTTGTCATGGCCACCTGGGACCTTCTTGGTCACTATTTTTATTATGTTGGGTTCCGTTTTCGCCGACGCCCCGCGCCTCGACGAAATTGTCGGGGGCGCGGCGTCGGGACTCTTTTCTCATCGTTTTTGCCGTCGGGGCCTTCCTAGTTTAACCTTTGATGCCCCGAGTGGGCTATCGGTTGAGGAATGGGTTTTGTGGGTTTCCGTTAGCGGTTTTGGGTTCCGACGGGGTCCGCGACGAAGTAGTCGCGGTCCGGTTGTTGTTAGTCTTCAATGTTATCGGTTTTACTCGATGGTTTTGATTTGTTGGTTTTCGATTGATGTCGCGGTCCTCTAGGTATGATGATTTTGGCTTTGTGGGTTTATTGTATCAGTGGTTGGGGCCACTGATTTTACCTGACTAGGGTAATGTGTTGATTGGTGCTTTTGGATATTCTGGTAGGCCGCGAGGAGCTCCGTTTTGCTTAGGACGGACGCGGGCGCAGTCGGTTATCTTCAACCAGGTGGGTCCTTTGCATCAAGTGCTGTAAGTGCATTGAGTGCAACATATCACTAAAATGTTTATTGCTAACCGGTTAATAAAGTAGATGACAGATGCTAATGTTTTAACCCTTCGCTTTATGTAATGATTAATTTACGCCGATCTCGGCATCCCTTTTTGAATGCTGCACGTACACCGGCGGAATAGGCCACCGCAATGGTGTACTTTTCCGGAGAAGTGGTCTATATGACACGTGTGCCCCACGTGTG
Organism: Tillandsia fasciculata; assembly: GCA_029168755.2. Classification (NCBI taxonomy): domain Eukaryota; kingdom Viridiplantae; phylum Streptophyta; class Magnoliopsida; order Poales; family Bromeliaceae; genus Tillandsia; species Tillandsia fasciculata. Next base: position 372,546 of record CM054946.1, on the reverse strand, counting down.
TTGTTTGGGGACCTTATCACGATGGCCAAACGTGTCGCCCACGCATCGTGAGAGGGTTAGAGCTTCAATTGTCACGTGGGGAGATCATCGATCTACCCTGACGGGACGGTGGTAACTAAAGTAAACAAAGTAATTAAAGTAAGTTTCAGGGCGAAGGATAGCGAAGGTTTCGGTGCGGCGTAACTCTTTCTAAACTCTTGATTATTATTGTTAAGCATCTACTTTATTTGTCACTGACTTTACCCACTCCGTGACAGGTCCATCTAAGTAAGTACGGTGGGACGGTGGTGAGGCATCGCGGACTTTAGGTTTGGCCGTATGAGGCCTTTTGATCAAACTCTTATTCGGTTATCTCTCTCTTTTTCCTTTTTGATTATTTTGTGTGGATATGTGGATCATGCTGGATATGTGGACATGTATTTTAAAATGTTTAGTTATGATTATGTTTCATGTTAACTGTGCGGCCGTTTTACGATGAAAAAGAATTTCGAAAACGCTTTTCAAAAATAGGGTGTCGTGTGGGCACCACTTTGAAAACCCTGGGGATTTATCCTTTCAAAACAATGTAGCCGCCTGCATGTGAATGTTAGATGTTTTAAAAACTTGGGTGTCGAGTGGACACTGTTTGCGAACTCCTAGGTTCTTTCAATATTAATACTTGTTGTACTTATTCTCTGTGACTGTGTGATCAATGCCGTGTAATGTGATTCATGTAAAAGTAGTTAAGACGCCGTGCATATACAAAGGAGACTCTGTCCGTGTACAGGGTGAATTTGTATATGTGGCGGGTCTGGCACGCACCGGCAGGCGAGGTTGTTGATTATCTGATTTCAAAAAAAAAAAAAATATACACGTTTTCCGCTTATCCTGAGACCTCCGGGGCGTGACATGATTCCAACATAGCAGTTTTCTAAAAGCATTCCCGACATGATATGTCACGCCCCGGGTGCAAATCAGGACCCGGGCCCGTCTACAGATCCGCCGTGCACATGGGATTTCCCACGTACACGAAGCGCTGGTAACCTGCTCAAATATTAAATGTACAATAAAAGAGCATAATACAGAGCTGAAATAAAAGAACCACATAGTATCTCAGACTGGAACTACAAATACAACTGTAATATGTACAATAATCTCCCAGCTCACTCAAAATAATACAACCCGCTGGCGGAAGCCAGACCCAAAATAAAAGGAGAATCTCACAGTCTGAGTGGGGGGTACAACGTCTATCTACAGCTCTCAGTCTCCCAGGAGATCTATCTATTCAGCGATCCCCTTACCTCGATCAGCTGCCGATGGCCTAGCAGCTCCCGCAGATGACTCTGCAAAATAAAGGAGAAGAAAGAAACAGAAAACAACAATGGGGGTGAGAACTACCAGATAAACCAGCAGCCTCCCCTAGTGGGTAAAACCTCAACTCTGACGCACCCACTAGGACTACTAGAGGCAAAAGAGAAAAGGGGAAGTGGTAAGATACATAAGATGCTGAAACAGGAAAACTACCACTATTATGATGTCAAAACTGTATGCATGCATCAGAAATAATATCTGTCCAAATAAACCCAATCTAGTCACCAGAAACAACTGGTACTGCCTGCTCAGCGGAATCTGCACACACGGCTCGAAACCGCGGGATCGGCTCACACGGCTCGCATCCCAACATAAGTATCAGACCGGCACACACGGCTGGGTCCGAGAAAGCACACCTCCGGAGTGGCACTCGAGGGGAGCGACCCACACGAGTAAAATATCTCTGTCATCAGTATCACAAGTATCTCTGTAGCACATGTCTCAATATAGCAGGACTGGATCATAACCATGATCAAAGTGGGAAACTCCATCCACTATAGAAACCCAATCCCCAACTGATGCAATAAATAAACCAAACTCAACCCCAATCTGATGCAAGGATAAACATCTGGTCAACCGCCTACTGTCCGCGGTCACCGCAATACCCCACAAGTCCACAATCTAGCACAACCTTGGCTACACTATCCCAAACCCCTGCTCACACTTGAGCAACAACATATGAATGCAAAGGACAACAATGAAACATGTTCAAATCCCAATATGATAGTGTAGCAATAAATAGTGGCCTTACCTGATGTCCGGGCATGCATGCAACTGTCTTTATTTTTAAAAGTTGTAAAATAGTGTCAAAGGTTTAAAACAATTGATTTACTGAATAAAAGTCATTTGCATGCGAGATCATAGCCTTTGTCTCAATCACAGTGTCCCAATATAAGTCATCATATCATTTGTGGGGTTATATTAATTTTTAGGGGAGTTTGTCCCAGCGGTCCTTGTCATTTGTCATATTAATTTGTCCCAATGGTTCTCATTAATTGTCCTGTTAGTTGTCCTGTTAGTAGTCCTGTTAGTAGTCCTGTTAGTAGTCCCAATAATTCTCATTAATTGTCATATTTTAGGGGATTTCCAGTAATCCCAGTGAGCTTGTCAAAAATGAGGTAAGCAACAACCGCCCACCTTGAACAGCTCAAACAACACCCCAGGTAGTCTCCTGGTTGTCCACAGTCCTCAAATCCTGCAAATCAACGTTCCCGGTATAAATACAAATCCCAAAAAGCACAATATTTGCTGTTTTTCAGACAGCACGGAAAAAGAGGAATTTTTCACCTCTAAAATGAGCTCCTAAAATCTCAGAAAAATCACGGTTGCGTTCCTCGCGAAGAGTAGATCAAAATCGACTCTTAAAACGCCTCGATCTGACGCTCCTACGTCAAGATAAAAATCGGAGAAGTCGGTGCTGTCCAAAAACCATCACAGTAAAAAGGGGGGTCAAAGAGGACTTGAAAACTGTGCCAAAAGTACGAAACGGAGCAAAATGATCAACACGGAAATCGAAGCCCTACCTCTTACGGTCGTGCTGCCGCAAAAATCGTCCAAAAATTCCACCCGGTTAGCCCGCAGTGAATTTTCGACGGAACTGCGACGGGAAATGGGCCGAAAAAGAAAACCGTCGCAGTGCGCCGCGTCGCAGATATCTGTAACTCCTAAATTCCTGAGATTGTAGAGAGGGAAAGAGGAGAGAGAGAGGAAAAACTTTCGTATTGGGCACTTTTTCTGATTCTCTCTCTTCGGCTCGGAAACCAAGGTGGAAAGAGAGGGGGGTGGGGTTCCCTCTTTATAATGGGCCAAAGGGAATATTCCCTCACGGGATCAGATCCCGAACAGGAAACACGGAAACTGGCCATCCAGGAAGCGCCACGTGTCCACAGAACAGGAAACAGCCTGTGCAGGGCCAATCAGATTTCGCCACGTGGCCACGTGGTCCATGTGCTCGGTCCGCGCTCCGGGTCTTCCGGAAATTTGTCGGCCTACAGGATGCTGCCACGTGTCGACCATCCAGAAGCTTCTAGAAACCGGCCAGCCAATCAGGAGCTGCCACGTGGCAAGGGAAGATTTCGGTGCACCCGGTGCACGCCTGGCCCATGGACCGCGCACCGAGCCCCCTGCCCGCGCCTGCCCGCGCCTGCCCGCGCCTGCCCGCGCCGCGCTCCTCCGCGCTCCGCCGCTGCCCCGCCGCTGCGCCGCTGCCCGCCGCTGCGCCGCTGCCCGCCGCCGTGCGCCGCCGCCTGCCGGTCGCCGCCGGAACAGTAATTCCAGCGGCCGGAACAGTAATTCCGGCATGAACAGTAAAATGTGCCGAAAAATAAAGTGAATATACCATTTTGACCGTTTTCGCGCGCTGAGTCCAAATCCGCCGTCCGTTTCGCCAAATTCTCATCCGAAATTTTGCAAAAAGCTCCCAGAAAATCCCATTTGCTCCGATTTTCGTGCCAAGTCTTTTTTAAATATCCAATTTCGATTCTACAGGCTTCGTTGCACTGTACAAGCTTCCTACAGTCACTATTTAAGGTTGCGCAGTTCTGCGGGAGTCCGGATCATCACATCCTCCCCCACTAAAAAGAGTTTCGTCCTCGAAACGATACTCAACAACAATCGTCAGTCCGATGTCTCGAATAAGTAGGGGTGAGCATCTCTCATCTCCGACTCGAGCTCCCATGTAGCCTCGCGCTCGTCATGATTGCTCCATTGGATCTTCACATAGGGAATGGCCCGATTGCGCAATTCTCTCACCTCTCGATCCAGAATTCGCAGTGGGCGCTCCTCATACCTCAAATCCTCGCTGATCTCAAGCGGTGTGAAGTCGATGACGTGCGATGGGTCGAAGACATACTTCCTCAAAGTAGAGACATGAAATACATCATGGACACCAGCAAGCCTCGGAGGAAGTGCAAGTCGGTAGGCAACTGGCCCGATACGCTCCAATACCTCAAAGGGTCCAATGTATCGGGGGCTAAGCTTCCCACGAATGCCGAATCTCCTGATTCCTTTGGACGGCGAGACTTTCAGGAATACATGATCACCAACCTGAAACTCTAAGTCTCGTCGCCGAACATCGGCATAACTCCTTTGTCGGCTCTGGGCGGTCTGAAGATGCTGTCGGATTACTCGGACCTTCTCTTCTGCCTCTATCAAGACATCTGGTCCCAAGGTCCGCCTCTCGCCCACGTCACTCCAATAAAGCGGTGATCGACACTTGCGTCCATACAATGCTTCAAACGGAGCCATCTGAATGCTCGCTTGAAAGCTATTGTTGTACGCGAACTCAGCTAAAGATAAGTGTCGAATCCACCCTCCGCCGAAATCCAGGACGCAAGCCCTCAACATGTCCTCCAGGATTTGTATCGTCCGCTCAGACTGCCCATCCGTCTGCGGATGGAAAGCCGTACTGAACCTGAGTTCAGTCCCCAAGGCTGTTTGCAAACTTTTCCAGAAATGCGAAACAAATCTCGGGTCTCTGTCTGATACAATGGAGGCGGGTACTCCATGTAATCTCACTATCTCATCCAGATATAACTGGGCTAGTCGCTCAAGTGACCACGTAGTCTGCATGGGCAGAAAGTGCGCCGACTTGGTAAGTCGATCCACGACTACCCAGATAGCGTCTGCTCCTCCTTGTACCCTAGGAAGTCCGACCACGAAATCCATCGTAATGTGGTCCCATTTCCACTGGGGAATTGGGAGACTCTGTAACTTGCCAGCTGGCACTCGATGCTCAGCTTTCACCTGCTGACAAGTTAAACACTGAGCCACAAATCTCCCAACATCCCTTTTCATGCCTTTCCACCAGAAATGTGCCTTGAGGTCCTTATACATCTTAGTCCCACCAGGATGTAGGGTATAAGGTGTATAATGGGCCTCTCGCAAAATCTGCTCTCGGATCTCCGCATCCGCTGGCACACATGCTCGGTTCCTGTACCTTAGTACTCCCGAGGCATCTACCGTAAAGTCCCCAGACTGGTCACTCGGAATTTGATCTCTAATCCTGGTCAAGTGGGGGTCCTCACTCTGTTTTTCCTTGATCCGGTCTAGCAGAGTGGGCTGCACGACTAAAGATGTCAGTCTAGCAGAGACCCCAGGGGACACAACCTCTATCTCGAGCCGTCTCATCTCTTCTAATAGCGGTGCCTGGTCTGTGATTAACATAGACAAACTTTGCACCGCTCTCCTACTCAAGGCGTCAGCGACCACATTAGCTTTGCCTGGGTGGTAGAGAATATCTACATCATAATCCTTTAATAGCTCTAACCACCTACGCTGCCTTAAATTTAGCTCCTTTTGCGTGAACAGGTATTTTAGGCTCTTGTGGTCGGTGTAGATTTCACAGTGTTCCCCATATAGGTAATGACGCCAAAGTTTTAGTGCAAACACTACAGCAGCAAGCTCCAAGTCATGGGTAGGGTAATTCTTCTCGTAATCTTTGAGTTGCCTTGATGCATAAGCAATTACCCTCCCTTCTTGCATCAACACACAACCAAGTCCACTGTGTGATGCGTCGCTGTAGATCACATATCCTTTCCCCATAACAGGGAGGGAAAGGATAGGAGCGGTCATCAATCTATTCTTTAGCTCCTCAAAACTCCTCTGACAATCCTCACTCCAGGTAAACTTCACTCCTTTACGCGTCAAGCGAGTGAGGGGTGTGGAGAGCTTCGCAAAGCCTTCCACAAACCGACGATAATACCCAGCTAAACCCATAAAACTACGCACCTCCGAAACGGTCGTCGGTCGGGGCCAATCTCGGACTGCCTCAATTTTCGCCGGGTCTACCGCTACACCTGCGGCGGAAATCACATGGCCCAAGAAAACTACCTCCCGAAGCCAAAACTCGCATTTTGCCAGTTTGGCAAACAACTTCTTCTCTCGCAGAAGTTGCAGCACGATCCTTAAGTGCTCCTCATGCTCCGCATCACTTCGGGAGTAGACCAGGATATCATCAATGAAAACTACCACGAATCGGTCTAAGTATGGTTTGAAGATCCGGTTCATTAAATCCATGAATGCGGCAGGGGCATTAGTTAGCCCAAAAGGCATAACTGTAAATTCATAATGCCCGTACCGTGATCTAAATGCCGTTTTCGGAATATCCTCGGCCTTCACCTTCAACTGGTGGTAACCGGATTGCAGATCTATCTTAGAGAAGACACAAGACCCTTGCAGCTGATCAAAAAGATCATCGATGCGCGGCAAAGGGTACTTGTTCTTGATGGTCACTTTGTTTAATTCCCTATAATCCACACAAAGTCGAAGTGACCCATCTTTCTTCTTCACGAATAGCACCGGCGCTCCCCAAGGCGATACACTCGGCCTAATAAAGCCCTTATCCATTAAATCTTGGAGTTGCGCCTTAAGCTCTCGTAACTCAGCCGGTGCCATCCGGTAAGGAGCCTTTGAGATTGGCGCAGTTCCTGGAACTACGTCAATCACAAACTCAATCTCCCTATCTGGCGGCATGCTAGTCAGCTCAGGTGGAAAAACATCCGGAAACTCGCGGGCAATTGGGATATCCTTGAGTTCCGGTGCCGCCGTAGGCCCCTCAACAACACTAGCCAAAAAGGCTACACACCCTCGACGGATCATCTGCCTCGCTCGGGAAGTCGAAATCATAGAGGCAAAGAAAGCACTCTGACATCCCCGGTATACCAACATCTCCTGGCCTGGCTCTCTAAAAGTGACGGTTCTTGCGGCACAGTCAATAGTCGCAAAGTACCGAGCCAGCCAGTCCATTCCGAGGATCACATCGAAGTCCTTCAGCTGTCTCAAGACCAACAGGTCAGCTGGCATAATCCAGGACTCGATTTGCATCGGGCAGGACCAACAACACTCTTCCACGTGCAAGGTGTGATCGGGAATCTGAACCTCTAGTGCACGTGGCAAAAGTCCTACCTCTAACCCATGTAATGATGCAAATGATTTACTAATAAAAGAATGTGATGCTCCAGTATCAAATAAAGTACGAGTCCTAATGCCAGAAAGTAAGGTGATACCTGCCACCACATGATCTGCTGCCGAAGCGTCCTCTACTTGCGCAGCATACACTCGCCCACTCTGAGCTGGAGGGCGATAATCCGTGGGATGGGAAGAAGATGGTCTGCTTGCTGGAGCATAGGGGCGCTGAGCCGTCGACCGCTGCTGCGATGAAGATGGAGCAGATGCTGAAGCAGGGGTGGTGGGGGCCGAAAAGGGGCACGAAGCTTGAATGTGCCCGGGCTGTCCACATCTATAGCAGCGACCCCACCGTTGGTCGCAGGTGTTGGAAAAATGCTGACCTCCGCAGAAGATACAATTGCCGGGGGCCCGTGGCTGTCGTGATTGCTGTTGAGACTGCCGCTGTCGCTGAGGCTGCCGCTGCGACCCACGCTGCGACGACTGTGATCTTTGGTGCTGCTGCCGCTGCTGGGACTTCTGGGATCCACCAGGCCCTCGTCGCTCGGACCGTCCTTGGCCGGGGATCTGTGGCTGCGGCGGTCGTGGCGGCCTCCACGAACTAGATTGCCCCCCAACCTCCGGTGCTGGTCGCTTCGCCCCCGGGATCACAACGGGAGCTGGAGCTACCTCCCCCATTACTACCTCCCCGCACTCAACGTAGAGTGCCTGCTCCATCGAGGCCTCCAAGGTCTGCAACCTACGCGAGCGAACCAATTGAAAAAGGTCCCGGCGCAATCCTCGCTCGAACATGTAGATCCGGTGCGCCTCGTCCCTGGCCACGTTCGGTACACATGCCAACAATTGATTGAAATTGGCAATGTACTCGTGTACGGGCCGATCTCCTTGTCGGAGGTTTCTCAACTGTTCCTCCAACCTCTGCCGGACGCTTTCCGGGAAGAAAGCCCCAAGAAGGAGATTGCGAAATTCCGCCCAGGTCAGGAGCTGAGCCCCAGGCGGACCAGCCGGTCGAACACGCCGCCACCAAGCTTCGGCGTTGTGTTCCAAAAAGTTCGTTGCCAAAATTACCTGATATCGATCCTCGATAAACAACGTCTCAAAACGTCGCTCCATCGCCGTGATCCACGACTCTGCCTCCCACGGCTCAGTACTTTGCCCCGAAAAATGGGGTGGGTCAAACTGGCGGAACCTCATCAACAGGTCCACCACTCCCCGCTGCTCTGCCGGGGTCAGAGATCCTGTCAGCCCAGTCGGCTGTCCACCAGTACCCCGAGCAATAGGGGATGCCGGGGTCACCGGTACAACTGGAGGATTCACAGCAGGGGAAGAAGGTACGGGAGAATTCTCTGAAGGTGCTACAACAGGCTGAGCCCTCTGCTCTAACATTTGCGTCAGCCGACCCATAGCCTCCTCCTGACGCCGAACAGCCTCTGACATCTGGGCCATCTGGGCCTGCAGCTCTTGCACCTCACTCTGCTGGCCCTGCCCGGACTCCTCCTGATCAGGTTCAGGGGAATCAGGCTGAGAACGCGTCAACATCCTACGTCGCGGAGGCATCCTACCACAAGAAACCACACTCAGTATCGGGACCCCACACGACCCAATTTAGCGAAAGTCAAAGACATTCCCCTATTCCTGTGACTTTATGTTGTCTGCAGCCAACATAACTGTCCACCAGAAATAGGCTATGTCGACCCCTCTTCTCCCACTGGAAGAGTCAAACAAAATAAATCGACGACTTTCGCAAAATGCCACGTCTCTCATGCCCTATTATCCTAGGGTCTGCCAAAAGCCTAGGGTTTCCTAAGTCCCAACTGAACTATCCCTAAGCTCTGATACCAACTTAATCTGTCACGCCCCGGGTGCAAATCAGGACCCGGGCCCGTCTACAGATCCGCCGTGCACATGGGATTTCCCACGTACACGAAGCGCTGGTAACCTGCTCAAATATTAAATGTACAATAAAAGAGCATAATACAGAGCTGAAATAGAAGAACCACATAGTATCTCAGACTGGAACTACAAATACAACTGTAATATGTACAATAATCTCCCAGCTCACTCAAAATAATACAACCCGCTGGCGGAAGCCAGACCCAAAATAAAAGGAGAATCTCACAGTCTGAGTGGGGGGTACAACGTCTATCTACAGCTCTCAGTCTCCCAGGAGATCTATCTATTCAGCGATCCCCTTACCTCGATCAGCTGCCGATGGCCTAGCAGCTCCTGCAGATGACTCTGCAAAATAAAGGAGAAGAAAGAAACAGAAAACAACAATGGGGGTGAGAACTACCAGATAAACCAGCAGCCTCCCCTAGTGGGTAAAAACCTCAACTCTGACGCACCCACTAGGACTACTAGAGGCAAAAGAGAAAAGGGGAAGTGGTAAGATACATAAGATGCTGAAACAGGAAAACTACCACTATTATGATGTCAAAACTGTATGCATGCATCAGAAATAATATCTGTCCAAATAAACCCAATCTAGTCACCAGAAACAACTGGTACTGCCTGCTCAGCGGAATCTGCACACACGGCTCGAAACCGCGGGATCGGCTCACACGGCTCGCATCCCAACATAAGTATCAGACCGGCACACACGGCTGGGTCCGAGAAAGCACACCTCCGGAGTGGCACTCGAGGGGAGCGACCCACACGAGTAAAATATCTCTGTCATCAGTATCACAAGTATCTCTGTAGCACATGTCTCAATATAGCAGGACTGGATCATAACCATGATCAAAGTGGGAAACTCCATCCACTATAGAAACCCAATCCCCAACTGATGCAATAAATAAACCAAACTCAACCCCAATCTGATGCAAGGATAAGCATCTGGTCAACCGCCTACTGTCCGCGGTCACCGCAATACCCCACAAGTCCACAATCTAGCACAACCTTGGCTACACTATCCCAATCCCCTGCTCACACCTGAGCAACAACATATGAATGCAAAGGACAACAATGAAACATGTTCAAATCCCAATATGATAGTGTAGCAGTAAATAGTGGCCTTACCTGATGTCCGGGCATGCATGCAACTGTCTTTATTTTTAAAAGTTGTAAAATAGTGTCAAAGGTTTAAAACAATTGATTTACTGAATAAAAGTCATTTGCATGCGAGATCATAGCCTTTGTCTCAATCACAGTGTCCCAATATAAGTCATCATATCATTTGTGGGGTTATATTAATTTTTAGGGGAGTTTGTCCCAGCGGTCCTTGTCATTTGTCATATTAATTTGTCCCAATGGTTCTCATTAATTGTCCTGTTAGTTGTCCTGTTAGTAGTCCTGTTAGTAGTCCTGTTAGTAGTCCCAATAATTCTCATTAATTGTCATATTTTAGGGGATTTCCAGTAATCCCAGTGAGCTTGTCAAAAATGAGGTAAGCAACAACCGCCCACCTTGAACAGCTCAAACAACACCCCAGGTAGTCTCCTGGTTGTCCACAGTCCTCAAATCCTGCAAATCAACGCTCCCGGTATAAATACAAATCTCAAAAAGCACAATATTTGCTGTTTTTCAGACAGCACGGGAAAAGAGGAATTTTTCACCTCTAAAATGAGCTCCTAAAATCTCAGAAAAATCACGGTTGCGTTCCTCGCGAAGAGTAGATCAAAATCGACTCTTAAAACGCCTCGATCTGACGCTCCTACGTCAAGATAAAAATCGGAGAAGTCGGTGCTGTCCAAAAACCATCACAGTAAAAAGGGGGGTCAAAGAGGACCTGAAAACTGTGCCAAAAGTACGAAACGGAGCAAAATAATCAATACGGAAATCGAAGCCCTACCTCTTACGGTCGTGCTGCCGCAAAAATCGTCCAAAAATTCCACCCGGTTAGCCCGCAGTGAATTTTCGACGGAACTGCGACGGGAAATGGGCCGAAAAAGAAAACCGTCGCAGTGCGCCGCGTCGCAGATATCTCACTATCTGTAACTCCTAAATTCCTGAGATTGTAGAGAGAGAAAGAGGAGAGAGAGAGGAAAAACTTTCGTATTGGGCACTTTTTCTGATTCTCTCTCTTCGGCTCGGAAACCAAGGTGGAAAGAGAGGGGGGTGGGGTTCCCTCTTTATAATGGGCCAAAGGGAATATTCCCTCACGGGATCAGATCCCGAACAGGAAACACGGAAACTGGCCATCCAGGAAGCGCCACGTGTCCACAGAACAGGAAACAGCCTGTGCAGGGCCAATCAGATTTCGCCACGTGGCCACGTGGTCCATGTGCTCGGTCCGCGCTCCGGGTCTTCCGGAAATTTGTCGGCCTACAGGATGCTGCCACGTGTCGACCATCCAGAAGCTTCTAGAAACCGGCCAGCCAATCAGGAGCTGCCACGTGGCAAGGGAAGATTTCGGTGCACCCGGTGCACGCCTGGCCCATGGACCGCGCACCGAGCCCCCTGCCCGCGCCTGCCCGCGCCTGCCCGCGCTGCCCGCGCCTGCCCGCGCCGCGCTCCTCCGCGCTCCGCCGCTGCCCCGCCGCTGCGCCGCTGCCCGCCGCCGTGCGCCGCTGCCCGCCGCTGTGCCGCTGCCCGCCGCCGTGCGCCGCCGCCTGCCGGTCGCCGCCGGAACAGTAATTCCGGCGGCCGGAACAGTAATTCCGGCATGAACAGTAAAATGTGCCGAAAAATAAAGTGAATATACCATTTTGACCGTTTTCGCGCGCTGAGTCCAAATCCGCCGTCCGTTTCGCCAAATTCTCATCCGAAATTTTGCAAAAAGCTCCCAGAAAATCCCATTTGCTCCGATTTTCGTGCCAAGTCTATTTTAAATATCCAATTTCGATTCTACAGGCTTCGTTGCACTGTACAAGCTTCCTACAGTCACTATTTAAGGTTGCGCAGTTCTGCGGGAGTCCGGATCATCACATGATATGTCTCACATGATAGGCTCATAAGATTAGCAATTATCAATCATAAGATTCCAATAAAATCTCTGTAATATTCCTAGTGGGTATGTCAGAAAAATGAGGGATATAGCAACCACCCACCTCGATCGCTAATTCCAAGTCCAAATAGTGCTCCCGCCCAAACAGCTAAACCGCCGCGATCACTGTACAAGAATTACCCCAAAACATACAATTAAACTCAAAACATGCTGTCCCAATGCTAATAGTCCAAAGATGCCCAGTTTTTACCTGCGAGAAATGCTCGAAAAATTTCAAGAAAAATACTGTCACGATCCTCGCGACGAGCCGGTCGAAACGAGTACCTACACGTTCAAATCCGAGTTTCCTACACTGAGAAACAAATTCGACAAGGGAACCACCCCGAAATAAATCGATCTCAAAAACTGTAGCACTACTTTCTGTAAACAGAGATTTTTCACCTTCGAAAAATATTCAGAAAATTCCCAGAAAATTTGAGAGTGTTCCTTGCGCTGTGTTGATGAAAAACGCCTCCTGGCACGCCTCGATCCGACGCCTGTGCGCAAAGATATCGCCGAAATACCACAGTGCTGTCCAAAACTCCGCCCAAGAAAAAGGGTCAAATGAAAGCTCGGGAAACTCCAAGATAAACTCGAAACGAGGGGAAACTCTCATGAAGATCGTAGCCCTACCTGTCGAGAAGCCAACGGCGCAAGAATCGACAAAAACGGTGGTCGGAGTAAGCCGGGGGAGTCCTCGCACCAAAACGTGACGAAGAAGATCACAAACGAACGAGCGTCGCGCCGCGCCGTAAAAATGAAAACCTCTGGATGCGTGCCGCAGAAAAAATCCGGGAATCTGCAGATGGAACCGGCTCTGGGAGAGGAGGAAAGCTCGTGAAGGATGCACTGAGAGAGGAGGAGCAGGAAAAAAGTTCTCAGCTGATGTTCTCGGCCTTTATATAGGCTGGAAGAAACAATTCAAATAATGACGGTTGAGTCCCCACTTCCGGGCGCCCGGAAAATTCGGGCCGCTATAGTGTTGGGCCCGGCCCAACACTGTGGGGGCCCGAATCCCCCACGGGCCTCCACGTCGCCCCGCCAACAGCGGACAGCCATGCGGGCCATCCACCGCGCGACACGTGGCCCAACGCGGCGACGACACGTGGCTGGCCCGAACGCGGGAAAATGCGGTCAGCGCGCCCACGTGCCGCCTGCGCCCGCCGCCTGCGCCCCCTGCAAGGCGCGAATCCCGAGGCCGCCACACCAGTTCCATAGACCAGGCACACGTGGACCGGCCAACCAACGATCGCCACGTGGCCCCACCCGATCCACCGTACACCCCGAGCCACTCCGTGAACCGCGCCCACTGAACCGACCCTACCGCACGCCGCCACGTGTCCAACGCGCTCCCGTGCATCGCGCGCCTGCCCGTGCGCCCGCGCGCCTGCCAGCGCGCTGACCGCGCGCTGCCCGCGGCCGCTCCGCCGCCTGCCCGAGCCCTTCCGCCACGCTCCGCCGCTGCTCGCCGCTGCCGCCGCCGCTGCCCGCCGGCTGCCGGAACAGTGCCAAGCGCCTTGAAAATCGTGTTTTCGCATCCGGGCTCCAAAAAATACCAATAAATAGTCCATTTTCACCGTTTTCGCACGCTGAATCCAAATCCGCTGTCCGTTTTGCCAAATTCCAACTCTAAAAATTATCGAAGGCATCCGAAAAGGTGTTCTTTTGTCCAAACTTCGCGCTGAGCCCAATTTTAATATCCGTTTCGCGCGAAACCACTTCTAAAGATCCAACGGAGTCAACCGATCACCCACGTGATCCATTTAAGCCCGAAGTCCACCACTTGTGTCCAATTGGTGCACAAACACCTCCAACACACAGTACAAGCCCCCATAAGTCACCAATCACTCTACAACAGCTCTGCGAAGATCCAGGTCATCACACGCGCGGCCCCTGGGCCTGCCCGCGCAGCTGCGCGCGGCGCCCTCTTGCGCCCGCGCAGCGCTCAGGTGCAGCCGCGCGCGGCGCCCCTGGCGCCCGCGCGCAGTGCCCTGGCGCTGGCCGCGCGGCCCCCCATGGGCCAGCCGCGCGGCGCCCAGCTGCGCAACGCCCCGCTGTGCGGCGCCCCAGCGCGCGGCGCCCAGCGCGGCGCCCAGCGCGCAGCGCCCAGCTGCGCGGCGCCCGCGCAGTGCCTGCCGTCACGCTCCCTCGCGGCACCCTGCGGCCACACCGAGCACAAGGACAAGCTGTCCAACAACACCACCAACCACAGCTCAATCCATAAAAACCAAGTTTCCACAAAAAACTGCTACATACCTTTCTTTTTAAAAAAAAAAAAAACCGACGCGCGCGCCGCTCGTCGCGCTCCTCGCTCGGCCCCACGGCTCCCAGCAGAAAGTTTCCACCATCAAAGCTCATCCATTCCTTCTCTATTCCTTCTTTTCTTTTTCTTCTTCTTCTTCCTTCTTTTCTCTCTTTCTCTCTTCCTCTGCTTTTGCTTAAGTCCTCTGTTTGCATTGTTGAAGAAGATGGTGATGATGTGGCGAATTAATTAGCAGCAGGCTAATCAAGAGGGTGGTTGGCAGTCATTAAATAGGGAAAAAAAGACCATAATACCCTGCAAGAAGAAAATATCTAAAGCACTTAATATACATTTCCATTCCTCTATTCTGCTTTCTCCTTTCTTTCTTCTATAGGCAAATGCATCCAAATTAATTAAATTAATTAATTAATTACTCCCTTATTAAGCCAACTCCAACTCACTTTTTGCCCTCGGGGCCTCCGCACCAGTCCGGAACCTCCCGAACTCCGCTGTAATCTGAAAATACACATGTCCACAGCTTTTTTCCCTCAAAAAGCTCAACTGTGGAGTCGGTGTGCTCAATCCAAAAACCGGCTCCAAAATTGCCAGTTCCAACTCACTTTTCGCCTTCGGGTCCTCCGCGTCAGTCCGGAACCTCCCGAACTCCGCTGTAATCATAAAATACACCTGTTCCAAGTGTTTCCCAAATTTTCTGCACACCACTGTGGAGACGAGGCTTCCCAAACCAGTCCTCTAACGGCGCACAGTGCCCGGAAAACTCCGATTCAAGCTGGGGCTTCCGCGACGATCTGAAACAACCCAAACTCATCTGAACACACATATGGAACGTGCTCGAGGCGATCTCTCTGCTCAACGCCATCTTGCTAGGTCGGTGCGCTATCCAAAATTCCGGTATTCTACAGTGGGAAGAGGGTGGTTTCCTAAAAACACACATGAATCGATATGAGCGCATGGCCACAATAGCGCTAACCTGCATAGAACCTAAACGACTGTACCATGTGTACTGTTTGTGAAAATCCGATTCACCAGCCTTGGTTCAAGGCGAAGTCCACCATTGTGCCCTCGGATGTACATAGACCTGTACTAAGTGAATGTTCAAACCCGAAAGGTACCTTCGCTGAATACGTGGTATAAGGGATCCAGCATCTGTTTTAGATTTTGTATTTCTTTTACTTTATTTTATATTTTGTTTTTACAAGTTTTAAATCATGTGGGGATTGTTGGATTTTATATGGTTTTTGTGATTTTAAACTTGTGGTTTTTGGCCTTTGGGCTTTTTCTGGGCGGCCCAATATCAATAGGCTTTGTTTGGGAGCCCAAACCCATTTCCCCTCTACATATGATGTTTAGTCCCATATCGGAATTCATCACATGTAGAGTGAGTATATTTATTCCCTCACTTGTGCATGTATTGGTTAAGAGAAAGTGAGAGCAAGGCTTCTCCAATACACACACGTGCGCACGGCACGAGCACGAGCACGAGCCAGGTCGGGCGGGCAGCGGCGGCGCGCACGATCTTGACTTGGTTCATTTTTATTTTGACTTTTGTTTTTTGCATTAATGCCTTCCTTGGGAACTTGCTTCTCGGGCTACCCAAGGGCCTTCCTTAGGAAGGGCCTTGTGGGCTACCCGAGAGAGCTAGCCGTTGGACTTTGTCCCCTGTGGGCTTTCTCTCCCGTTGGGCTTTATATATGCTTAGAGAATGGGAGCTTACATACTGGACCTTAGCTACAATTTTCTCCCCTCTAATTTACAGAGAAGTATACCGAGATTTACATTGCAATTTTCCTCTTTGAGTTTCTATTTTGCTGGATTTCTGAAAGACGTTGGGTTCACTACGCACCATCCTGGAGTCGTTGCCGACGGGGTGGGCAGTGGTCGTTGTATCGCTAGGGGTGATTGCCGAAGCCTCGCACGTGGAGGGGCAATCTCGCTTCTAGGACAGTGCTCACGCACGCCTCGACATTCACAGGCTTCATCTAAACTTTGCTTTATAGTATTTCAAGTTTAAATCAAGTTTAAATTATCTAAAAGAATTAATTTGAAAAGATAATTATTTTACAGTAGGAACCACCCAAACTCGATCTAGGTCGGGATAGGGCCGCACCCCTGAGTCGCCATTGCCGCTGCGCCACGCCATTGCTGTCGGCACTGAGGGGCTCCATACCTCCCTTTGGCGTTGCCCTGACATCCCTCGGTCGCCCCATTGCCAATAAAGCCCTGATCCGCCCATGGGCAACTCAGGTTGGTCGCAGCTTCAACAACGCCATCGCCACCGCTCTTTGTAGCTGACCACAACATCCCTTGACCTCCTTCCATCGGCCACGACCATCCCTCGCCGGCGTGCGCGCTCCCTGGCTGCCGGAGCTCAGGAAGAAGGCTAAAGTTCCAGATCTACCAAGCTGTGAACTGTTTTGGCAGAGCTCCCCCTTTCTGGCCATCCCTATTGCCGGCGACCTTCCAGCAGGTGAGCATGACCTTCTTGAGATCCTGTAGGTTACCGTGCTTTCTTTTAGGTGATTCATTTGACGTTGTGTGTCTGTTTTGGTAATGTCGCTCCTGTAGCTTTTTTAAACTTGAGGTTCTCGTAGCCTCGACGTGCTCCTCGACCACCAAACGTGCTCCGAACAATGAGCACGAGATTTCACACATCCAGACCTATCAGCCTGTGCTTTTGGTCAATTTATGAAGTGCGCGAATTTTGGGACGACCAATTAAACTCTATATTATGCATTTATATTGCAAATAGAATGTAGTTAGGGGCTATTATCCAATTTGACCTTGTAGACTATCTCGGGCAGCGTGAACCCATCCTCTAGACTGATCGTCTAAGATTCGATGGCCTTCTGTAGTGATTCGGCTCTTAGGTGTATTTTTGACTCACATGTAAACTATTTAAGCCCTTAAGTGAAATAAAATTATTTAATATTTAATAGTCGGTCGGTGCGTGGTGCGGATATTTTTCTGGCAAAGGGCCCGAAAAATGAAGACCGACGGTGCGATCGGATCGGGAATCCGATGTACGGATCTCCCGGAATGGGGCTTCTAAGATCGCGGTGACTTAGGGCGCGCATCGAAATTCGTGTAAAATATCCGACACGCTTTCTGAGGAAATTTGGATTTTTCGTGTGATTAATTAATTAAGGAATTAATTAATCGGTGACGATAATTTAAATTGGGAATTTATTTTCCATGATTATTTAATTAAATAAATTAAATAATCGGTGACTAGGATTTAGAAGGTGGGATTTTTATCTCGTGAGAATCAGATATTTGTTAAGAGATAAATATCCGGATAATGGTAGGTTTTTCCTTTTTACGTACGTATGAAATAAAGAAATAAATAATTAAATAAATAATTAAATAATAGGGATTATATAAGTGATTCCGGTTATGGGAAGGAAAGAAAGAAAAATAAAAACCCTAACCGGTGAGGAGAAAAAGAAAGAGAAAAAGGAAAAGACGGAACCCTAGCCGGAAGGAAGGAAAAGGAAAAAGAGAAAGAGCCCGATCTTCCCGAACATCGAACCGAAGGCAAGAACGCGACTGGACGACCTTCCCGTCGATCTTCGGTTAGTAAAATAATTTTTGTAATTTTTCGGGATTTTTTTTTCCGTCGCTCTTTTGTTGAGTTTTCGGGCTTCTCCGTCGTCTCCGTCACCGTCGCCGTCATCGTCGTCGTACTAGGGCGCGGAACGGATGACGGAGACCCGCGATGCCGCTAGGGCATCGCGCGGAAGGGTCACGCGGACGGCCGGTCGCCGCCGCGAGCGGCGACGGAGGAGACCGCGCGGGCACCGCGCGGGCTCCGCGCAGGTCGTACCCGCGAGGCCGCCGCGCGGGCCGCACCCGCGCGGGCGGCACCCGCGCGGGCCCGCAACCGCGCGGACACCGCGCGGGGCACCGCGCGGGCGCCGCGCGGCTGCCGCGCGGACGGCACCCGAGCCGGCCCACAACCGCGTGGGCGCCGCGCGGGGCACCCGCGCGGGCGCTGCGCGGGCGCCGCGCAGGCAGCCCCCGCGCGGGCGTCTCGCGGGGCACCGCGCGGGCGCCGCGCGGGGCCACACCCGCGCGGGCGCCGCGCGAGGCGCCGTGTTGCCCGCACGAACGGCACCCGCGTGGGCCCGCACCCGCGCGGGCGCCGTGCGGGGCCGCACCCGCGCGGGCGCCGCGCGAGGCGCCGCACCGCGCCGCGTGGGCCGAAACCCACGCGGGCGCCGCCGCAGAGCCACGCCGCGCGGTTTCGAGCCGCGCGGGGCTCCGACGGGCGGCGACGGCGGCGCGGGGTTCCGGTTTTCGGCGAACCGGACGGTGTTGGACTTTTCTGTCAAAATAAGTAAATTGGGGTTTTCGTTTCGAGATGTTAGTATGTGTTTTTGACCATAGTTTATCCTTGCGGACTTTTCTTAGGTCCAGGTGCGCAGCGGGAGTGTGTGAAAGATCCAGGTGCTCCGATCTTCCCGCAACAAGGTGGGTACAGTTGCTATAAGTGCAACAAGTGCAGTAAGTGCATCTATCATCATAAAAAGTGTTCTTAATATGTCTAACAAAGTAGATGGACTGTTTAACCTTTCGCATGAATGTATTTCATCTTATATAATAACTGTTGCGGCTGCGGTCGCGGTGCTAAATACACGCCGATCTCGGCAAGGTGTTTTCAGATACTGCACGTACACAGGCGGAATGGCCCCCGCATGGGTGTACTTTTCCGGAGAAGTGGTCTACATGACCCGTGTGCCCCACGTGGTGTAGAGTGGGGACCTCTTCATGGCAGCTATAGGTGCCGCACTAGCCCCGTGAAGAGGTTAAAAGCATCAAAAAGGTGTTGTGCACGAGGGGAGACTTCTGTCTCTCCGACAGGTACTCTGGGATTGGTGCCCAATTTAATTATGTTCAAAGTTTGTCGAAAGGTCCCGGTGTAATCGGTTTGCTCTTTATTCCTTGTTGTTGTTTAGACATCTACTTTGTTTGTCACTGACTTTACCCACTCCGTGACAGGTGTGACTAGGTGCGTTAGCCGGGATGGCGGTGAGACTGCGTCGCGAGTACCGTAGTCAGGATCTCTTGGAACTATCTCATTTCTCTTATGCTTTCATTAGTTAATTTGCTTGTGGATTATATTAGTTGTGGACATGTATTAGTTAGCACTGTGGATCGGATGTACTCTTTATGTTTTAGCTACTTTTAGTGATGTTTTCATATGTGGCATGTTTTCATGAAAAGCCAAATGATTTCGAAAACGTTTTCTCAAAAACGGAGTGTCGTGTGGGCACGGGTTTTGCAATCGCTGGTTTTACCCTTTTCAAACGGTGACGCCTCTTTAATAATTTGCCTGAAAAATAAGGTGTCGAGTGGACACCGGTTTTTAAATAGTAGTTGAATGAGTGTACTCTGATTGTGATTTATGCCTACTGTGTAGTTGATGGTTGATTGTTGATGTTGTAAATGGGACGCCGTGCATATACAGAGGAGACTCTGTCCGTTGGCAGAGAGAATTTGTGTATGTGGCGATCTGACACGCACCGGGGATGAGGTTTATGTCCATTTATTAAGAAAAAAAATTTATACACGCATTTTTCCGCTTGGCTTGACTTAAAAACCCCCGGGGGCGTGACACCTTCGTGCAGTGTAAATAGGATCTATGTGCATTAATCGTTAAAATCGCTGTTTTAATGTGTTTTCGGCTCTGGTTTCGCATTTTTATCAACGTGAATGCCCCGTAATTGTCGCTGAGCCTTGTTGGCTGGTTGCCCTCACTGTCTCATGTGTCCGGAGACAGCGAGTAGGCGATGAAGGGTTTCAAAGCCGAAATCGGTATTTTCGAAAACCCATTACGACATAGTTATAATTAAATGCACTTATTAGCATAAGTTTTTGTGTTTACTATCCAAGCACCCAAATCTATTCATTTCAGAAAATCGGGTCATTTACAATGTGGATTGGTACTTTCCAGAGCACTCCGTGGGTTTCAAAAGTGATCCAAATTGATTTCTCACTTTCCCCAGCTTCAGGTGCCGCGGGCGGTGACGATCGGGATGGTAAATGAGGTGTCGGCATAGCTAGTGAGCGTAATAGTTTCGAGTATTATCCAGGCATCATTACGGTTTATTCTTCCTTATTGACCTTTAAACTATTTGTTATATAATTTAGATATAGTTTGGTTGTTTAGTTTACATTTGAATTGTTTATTTGGTTAATAAAGTTTTGAGTTAATAAAACTGGTGTTGGTTTTGGTTTTATGGCAAAAAGGTTAATTTTTTACCGTTGTTGTAGTTGATTTTCAAAGGATTATATTTCTATATGAGAAATTATTTTAAGAAGGATTTTTGGTTTTATCATATTCTTAGGTTTTTCAAATATAAAGTTTTCGGATAAAAAATACTTTCAAAAATTAGTAATATTTAATGATCTGCGCATTCGCATCATCTTCAGTAAGGATATTGTAGAGCATGTCAAGTATTACATCTCTAAGAATTGTTTAGTTATTTCCACAATCTCATTGTGATTGCTCATTGCTATGTGAGTTGAGATTATATTGTATCATATGGTATACCATGCAAATACAAAAATTTTGTGTATAGAAACTTTTTATATTTATGGTAGGTCTGTAAGTCCCGTGGTCAAATTTTTTTTTGAAGAAAAAAAACACTTTGACTTTATTTTTCAACTCGCTCTATTTTTAAGAAGACTTTACAAAACGAATTCCAAGACATGACATAAATAGTGCAAGTTTTTTATTAAACATTGCAACCTATGTTTAAAAAATGCAACTTTTTAAAAATAATCCAACATCACATTGTTAGCCAATTTTTTCTCTCACTATTGCCATCATCTTGCCATCATCGTGACGCTCGTGGACCTGTTTCAGAAGTATTCTCGATCAGTGATTATCGCTCTCCTCCTGCTATTTTTGTCTTTGTCTCCGGTGATACTCTGAATGGCAACATCTATACAGCCGCAACCTCGCCGAAAAATGTCGAAAACAATCACGACGAGGAACAAGTCCAGCTAGGTCGTCGTCCTCTCGCTCATGGGCAAGATACAAGAGGAGCATGATAACGACACGAGGGTAAAGGAACATTTTGACCAAATTAAAATAATTTTAAACTGAATATATAAAAACAAAAAAAAATAATTTATTTTTATAAAAAATGTAAAACTAATAAACTTTTTCTACAAAATAGCCGAAATTTTTTTCCAAATAAGTTAATTAATGTGAACTTGTCACACTCTCGAATTTTTTTTTTTTTAACTATTTAAGGATCAGGCCATTTGTCTACTTGTTCTTACGTCCATAATTATTTGCAGTAGTTACGTGCTATCTAATAAAACAAGCAGGGCACATGCTTCTTCACATGCTGGGTCCTGGCAGAGATGCACTCCCGCTTGATATGCATTAAGATTTGTGTTCGTACTTCGTAGTACATGCACAGTGAAACGAGATTTTTTTGCATTTATTCCCCCAGAAAATTTTATTTCCCAAATAACAACACCAAAATTATAAATGCATATAAATACAACTATATTGTACGCATAGGCATCATAATGGGCACAAGAAAAATATTTTAAGTGAACACTACAACTCATTCATCCTATTTAGAATAAATTAATGTGATGGTTCATCTATTATGTTGAACAAAATGTATTTAAGTAACACAATATAAAACCCCCTTTCATATCTCCAAAAAAATACACCTTTTTTTAACAAGATAATTAAATTAACCACCGTGTTTACTATTGTTGAGATCAAAGAATGAGATCAAAGAATCGTCACGTGACAAACGATACGGTTATGATGACCGAGTCGATCGATTTGAATTAAAGAATAACGCGTGGCATGGGAAGCAAACAGACAATTCAACCGATCTGAATAAATCATAAGCCAATGAAAAACACTTATATTTTGTCAGAAAATAATTCAGGATTGGTTGTCTAAGTAAGAGGTTGGTTATCGTCTCCTTTAGCAGATTGATAATAAGAATCAAAAATAAAATCGGCTCTCGGCTTCATCAGCCGAATAGGAATATGGACCGAAACCTAGAATAAATAATTTCGAAAATGGACGGTGCGAAATTATAGTGAGTGAATCCTGCAACCGACGCAAGTTTGGCAAATAACGTCCTGTAATCGCGTAAGCTAGCGAGCATAAGCTTTTCGTTTTTTTTCAATTCCCGCATCTACTGCTTTCTAGACTAGACTTATTGCTTTCCTAGAGTAATTTTTACAACTTCTTTGTAGCTTTCCTAGAAATAGTCTTAATCTTATAACCAAACTCTATAACTCTTTTCATCTCGAGCAATACAAACAGATTCGGCTGAACGAGCCGAATCGATTTCTTGAAACTTTTCGAATTCTCGTACGGAAGATGGTCCGGCTTTTCAGGCCGAGCTTCGTTCCGTATTGGATTGAGAATGACCCAGTTGAGCAGATCACTCCTAAACTCGATCGCTTGATCTCGCGACGCACTCAAGAGGGTCATTCACGAAGCCGATTGAAGACAAGACCAGGTCAGTGGTCAACGCTCGTTCGGCACCCCAACAATTTTTTTCCATGCCCAGTGGGACACTCAGGTAAACACCTATTTAATTTTATCTCAAAATGTCAGAAGGTAATGGCCTAAGTTTCTGGAGCAGGGTCGTCCCCAGGTCTTCAGGGGACGACCAAGCCAATAGTGTCGGACATGCCAATGAGCAACCTCCGACATTACCAATGTTAGGATTTGATTAGATTTGTAGTTGAATCCTAGTTGGATTAAGATTAATATTTAAATCTTAAAGAGATAAGTTTGTTAAGATTTAAATATTAATTAGAATAAAAATCTATTTAGACTAGGATTTGGATAGTTTTTTATGTAAGCTATAAATATAGCATATATGCTATTATTTGAGGAACGATACAAAAAGAGAGAAAAGAGAGAAGTTTTCTAGGTTTTTAGAAGACGAGAGAAGGGTGAGAGAGATTCAGGAGGAGGGCTCGGGTTGAAGCTACTCTATTGCAGAAGAGAAGTCTGTGCAATCAGTGTAATTCTTCTCTTGGTTAATGAATCTTATTTTACCCGCATATTTTCTGTTTTGGTTTTCTTCTTTTTGTGGTTGTATTGGTTCCAGTTTTGTTGAGAGGTCGAATTGTTGGTAAAAAATTCGATCTGACGTTTCCGCTGCGGAATCCCAACTCTAGGCGGTACCAACGCGGATTGTGGTATCGAAGCGGGTTGCGGATTCAGAGAATCTGGTACCGAGGCGAGTACCGAATTTTTCCAACAATTGGTATCGGAGCTAAAGGTTATCGATCTTCGGAAAAGATTGACGGAGATGGCCACAAAGTTTGAAATCGAGAAGTTCGACGGTAAGAACAATTTCGGCTTGTGGCAAATTAAAGTTCGAGCCGTTTTGGTACAACAGGATTTGGACCAAACGTTGAACGGGAAAGAGGCAAAGCCGGCGGAGATTACGGATGCGGCATGGGAGAAGATGGAGCGAAAAGCGTTGAGTACGCTTCATCTATTATTAGCAGATGATGTTCTTTACAACATAGCCAACGAGTCAACACCGGCGAAGTTGTGGAAGAAATTGGAAGATCTGTACATGACCAAATCCCTAACGAACAGATTGTATCTGAAGCAGCGACTGTTCACGCTGCGGATGCAAGAAGCGGCTAACCTACATGAGCATCTGAACGAGTTCAACAAGGTGGTAACCCAGTTGACCAGTATAGGAGTCAAACTTGATGATGAAGATAAGGCGCTTATTTTACTTTCCTCGTTACCGGTGACATATGAGCATCTTGTGACCACGTTGCTTTATGGTAAGGAGACCATAAGCGTGGAGGCGGTTACGGCGGCGCTTTTTTCGAATGAGATGCGAAAGATGACTCAGGAGTCCGGCATGCAAAGCCATGATACAGCTTTGATGGTAAAAGCGAAGAAGGAGGTAAAAACATTGGCAACCGAAAGTTGGCAAAAGAAGCCATTATCCGAGGTGGAGTGCTTCTATTGTCATAAGAGATGTCATATTAAGCGCAACTGTCATAAGCTTAAGGATGACTTGAATGAGTTAAAGCGGCAGAAGGGAAAAGCTGTCGCGGAACAGGACAATCAGACGTCAGCGATGGCGCAGGCGGCAGAATCGGAGATGATCGATTCTGACGTGCTATATGCTGTGACCGGTGATACTAAAATTTCGGATGATGTATGGGTGCTCGATTCGGCATGTTCCTTTCACGTCTGCCCGAAAAAAGAGTCTTTTGCTACCTATAAGACGATTAAAGGTGGAAAAGCTCTTATGGGGAACGGGACGGCGTGCAAAGTTTTAGGAGTCGGCACGGTGAAGATCCGGATGCATGATGGGGTCGTGAGGACGCTGACAGGTGTACGACACGTTCCTGGTTTGAAGCGGAATTTGATCTCATTAGGTGAGTTGGACTCGAAAGGTTGCAAAATTTCAGCTTCAGGTGGAGCTATGAGGGTGCAAAAACGAGATCGGATCGTGTGCGTGGCGAACAAGCACGGGAACTTGTATGTTCTGAATGGGAGAACAATCAGAACCGAAGCAAAAGCAATTTGGGTTCCAAAAGTTCGCGGAGGCGCAATCGCTCAAGATGGAGCGGAGGATGCGGCAACATCGAGCGGCGGAGACAAGCTCGAGGTGGAGCTTGCGTGGTGAGCTTGATGTAGCGATTGAAGACTACAAATCAAATCAAGGTGGAGATTGTTAGGATTTGATTAGATTTGTAGTTGAATCCTAGTTGGATTAAGATTAATATTTAAATCTTAAAGAGATAAGTTTGTTAAGATTTAAATATTAATTAGAATAAAAATCTATTTAGACTAGGATTTGGATAGTTTTTTATGTAAGCTATAAATATAGCATATATGCTATTATTTGAGGAACGATACAAAAAGAGAGAAAAGAGAGAAGTTTTCTAGGTTTTTAGAAGACGAGAGAAGGGTGAGAGAGATTCAGGAGGAGGGCTCGGGTTGAAGCTACTCTATTGCAGAAGAGAAGTCTGTGCAATCGGTGTAATTCTTCTCTTGGTTAATCAATCTTATTTTACCCGCATATTTTCTGTTTTGGTTTTCTTCTTTTTGTGGTTGTATTGGTTCCAGTTTTGTTGAGAGGTCGAATTGTTGGTAAAAAATTCGATCTGACGTTTCCGCTGCGGAATCCCAACTCTAGGCGGTACCAACGCGGATTGTGGTATCGAAGCGGGTTGCGGATTCAGAGAATCTGGTACCGAGGCGAGTACCGAATTTTTCCAACAACCAAAAATCCCCAAAACAAGTAGGCAGTTGACTCAAGAAGAGCCGACCCTAATGGAAGCACTCGGGCATATGACCCGACCATTAAATACACTATAGATAAACAACTAGGCGAACAATACACATTTGGACGCAGTGTTGGCCGCGATCCACCCTTGAATGACAGTATTCTTTGAATCGGGCAATTATTAGCCCGAAACGAACAATATAACAGAGGTCTACCTGGGCCTTCCCCCACTATTTCTCAACAGTTGCCGGTACAACCAATCCTGATGACACCGGTAATGACGGCGGCACAACCACAAGAAATTGTACAGCTGATGGTGCCCTTTCAGGCGGCCCAGCCGCTGGGAGCAATTCAACCGCAAGCGGCTCCAAACAAAATATAACCCGATGAATCTGAACATCGGCCACCAGCAGGAAGTCGCTTGGGGTGTACTGTTTCTCCTCCTTCGTCGGTTCTTCAGCCCCAGGCTAGGGGAATGAGAACCGAGGGGCAAATCTCGAATCTAGGACCTGCCCAAATTCAAGCCGGCCAAGTGATGTCACCTTCAGTAAACGTAAACCTAGTACAGCCGGTGGCCACGATGCCCCTTGCAGGAAACACCGAGTTATACGTGCAGATAGAGGAAATAATAAAAAATACATTCGGCACAGAGTCCAGACCGGCACTACAACCAATCTTCAGGTCTCTGTATCCCGCAAATGTAAATGCGAAACACCTGTACTTGGCCAACTATAAAATTTCAAAGTTTGATAAGTTTTCGAGTGAAGAAATCGAGAACACAATTGAGCATATTGCTTGGTTCACGGCCCAATGCAGAGAGTTGGTCGTGGACCCCTTCCTAAAGCTCAAGCCGTTTAACATGTCGTTAACTAAGACGGTGTTCACATGGTATACGAGTTTGTCCCCCAATTTGATCCGAGATTGACACAAATTGGAGAGCAAATTTCACGAGCAGTTTTACCGGGCAATGCCTGAATTATGGATTGTCGTACTCGCTTCTTATCGGCAAAATGCTGGTGAGACGATTGAAGAGTATCTCAACCGTTTCAAAACGGTGAGAAATCGATGCTTTGTAAGGATGCCCGAGTTCGAGTTCGCTAAAATAGCGTTCAACGAACTACATTTCAAAATAAGAGACCACTTCGAAGATTGGCACTTTGCCAATCTCTTCGATCTGGGAATCCAAGTTGCCCAATATGAGCAATTTCGGAAGAATAATAAAGATAATCAGCCATGTTGGAGTCGAGGAAAAAATTGGAAGAAAGGGAAGGAGCACAATGTCTCCTTCTTGCAAGAAAGCTCAGCTCATGAGGAGTTAGTTGTTCCAGTGACAATGAAGATTCGGCTGATAAAGCCGAAATCTATGCGGCCGAGATGGTAAAGGACAAACAGCCGTACAAATGCCAGCTATTGAAGCCGACAAAGACCTGGGAAATATAAACCCAGGCGTCGACAAACTCTTATTCTTTCGACTTCTCTAAAACCGATCAAATTTTTTATCGGTTACAGAAGAATGGGAGGATAAAACTCCAGGATGGGCAAACGAAACCCCCCGATGAGGAGTTAAGGAAACGAAAATACTGTAAATGGCACCATTTTTGGTGCCACCGAACTAGCGAATGCACCGCCTTTAAAAAATAAATACAGAAAGAAATTAACGAAGGTCGGCTGATATTTGCTGTCGAAAAAAATAAAATGAGATGAAAATTGACTAGAACCCATCCTTGGCACAGGTTACATGGTAGACTTGAAGGGAAAGAAGTCGATGTCGGGGCCCAAGCTCTAGGAAAAAAAAACATTGACTCGAAAAATGCTTTAGCTTTGCATCAGGTGCAAAGCCAAAATGACTAGTAAGGACTATCCATCAGTTTGTGGGTAGAATGCTGTGCTAAACCGGAGCTTTGTCCCCAAGGCTGTCTATAAACTCCTCTAGAAATGCGAGACGAACCTCGGGTCTCTGTCTGATACGATTGAGACGGGCATTCCATGTAACCGCACCACCTCGTCAAGGTACACCTGTGCGAGTCACTCCAAGGGCCAAGTCACCTAAACCGGTAGAAAGTGGGCAGACTTGGAAAGTCTATCCATGACTACCCATACCGCGTCTGCTCCACTCTACGCCCTCGGCAGTCCAGTGACGAAATCCATAGTTATGTGATCCCATTTCCACTCAGGGATTGGGAGACTCTGTAACTTGCCAGCAGGAACTCGATGCTCTGCCTTCACTTGCTGACAAGTTAAACAGTGAGCCACGAATCTCCTAATATCCCGCTTCTGTCACACCTGGCGTCGAAACTGCGACCCGGGCTCGCCAACAGATCCGCCACCTATACGGGAAACCCCGCATAGGCGAAGCGTCCTACCTGAAAAAGGGTAACAACTACCAACTATACAAATATCAGAGCTGAAAATAACTGTCAGTAATAAAATCTGAAACCACCGCACAACTGAAATAAAAATACAAATAGAAACCTCCTATATAACATCTATGAGTCCAAAAAGGGAGGTAAACTAAAAACATAATACATTAGTGTACAGTAATACCCATAGTCCAGATTGGTACATCTATCTCACCAATAAGACAACTCTGGTAGGGATCTATCATGCGACTCCTTCACCAAGATCCGTCGAGCCGAGCCAACCGAGGCAGGAATAGAAAAGAAGGCTCTACAAAACTGTCACCAGTAGAGGGTGTGAGAACTACACCATCACGTAGTTCTCAGTGGGTACCGTCTCTAACTCTACGGTCTGCCCACTAAGTCTACTAGAGACAATAAAATAGGTAATCTGAAATAATAACACCTGAAATGAAAGCTACAGCTACTATGCCTCAAGTAACATGCTCAAAGAAAAAATACTCAACTATGAACATGCTATGCATCCACTCACTCATGAGGTTCTCTCATCAACCCAATCTGTATCATGCTCAAAGGAGGAACACTCAACTATGAACATGCTATGCATCCACTCACTCATGAGGTGCTCTTATGAGCCCAATCTGTCTGACTGCCAAAGCTGGTCCAGTCAAGCCTGCGCCTCCCTAGTGTATCAATGTAGGGTGTCAATCGAACTATCACAATATCACGCAAAGCAGCCTCATCAGGCGCATCATCATCATCGCATCCGGAGCGGCTCTCGAGGGGAGCGACCCCACCAAGGAACAAGAGTGTCTCATCTGGCTCAATAAGCGGCATCTGCAGGCTATAATCCAAATTCACGATCAAGCGGATCGACAATGTCCAACTCACAACACTAACTCACTGGCTGGAGATACTCCACAGCCGGGATCATCGTCAACCCGAACGGCTCCCCAAAACAAGAAGCCAACTCAACCCACAAAGACTCACTGGCTGGAGATACTCCACAGCCGGGACCACCGTCAACCCAAACGGCTCCCAAAACAGGAATCCAACTCAACCCACAAAGACTCACTGGCTGGAGATACTCTACATCCGCAACAACGAAGGGTCCAAGAACCTCGAAAGAGTAATACCTTACAACCCCAATCAAACAAGAGCCATAGGCATAGCCTTCCATTGTTCTCGACCCGAGGAGAAAAACAACCCTTAGAATCCAGATCACTCACCCTCACGGGTGAGGTAGTTTGTAAAAAAAGGTGATCTTTATTGTTGAATACCATTTCCACTCAAATCCTCTCGGGGTGAGGATAAAAATAGCTCACTTTTTAGAAAACCGTCTTGATTTGAGAAAATTACTTTTATAGATTTTAGTTCTTGCGAAAATCAGTTGAAATAGGTTTATTTTCCGAACCCCGAAGGACTAGTGCCTTCGCCCAATCAAACAAGAACAAGCTCCGCAACCTCTCAAAATTCGGAAGGAAAACACATGTTACTAAAATCATGAGTGTCCAAAAACATTATGGGTTCAAGGTCCTGATATCACAAGCGCACCACGGCCATGACCTTGGTGGCGACAACCAATCAAAGAATATCCGACGACACGGGACCACCATTTACCCAAACGGTTCCCATCACTGGCACAATACAAGCCACAGCTACCAGACTCCACTCGGCCATCGGGCACGAGTGTGACATGCATCCCACACTATCCCGACTACTCGGCCCACTACCCCGGTGAGGAAAAGCTCTATGTCCAGAAAAAAGGAATGCAAGGGGTGGGAACTAGAACATACAAAAACCTAGCCCAAGTGAAAATCTTCTAGCAGTCTGGTTAAATACATGCAATCATATATCGGGGTGCTAGTCAAATCTCATAACTCTATAAGCATCACGATACATCAATAATAGCACCCATTCTAGTATGCTAAAAGCTACACTATTAGAATTAGAAGAAAGTCAGCAGACTTTGAGGAAAATCCAACCCACCTGGATGCGCGCATCAGTCCAGAGTCCAAAAGAGTTGAAATTTAACGTGCGTGATCCTCAGGTTCCCACGATTCCAACGCACCAAAAATTATCAGAAAACTCCTCCCGGTCACTGAGATATAAGTCGAGCATTGCGATAAGCTCAAATCACTCAAAATAGTAACCTTATCGCGCATCTGTCCACAAAATAGGAAATTACCTCCTGCGAGATGCCTCCAAAAATTCCAAGAAAAATACGTTTACAATCCTCGCGAAGTGTAGATAGAAATTGAGTCCTTAAACATCAAATTCCGCCTCCCGTAGGTCGAGAAATTGCAAGATTACTTTAGCTCTATCCAGAAAAGTGTCACAAAAAAAAGGGGGCTAAATATACTGCAAGAACTGCCATAAAAACTCGAAACAGAGAATAGCCATGAATACCAAAATCGAAGGCCTACCGTCATGAAAACACTACCGCAAAAATCAGCAAAAAACTCCAAGAACTCAACTCAGGGGAGCTCACAGACGACGAGTCGATGGAAAAGACCGATGTCGAAGAAACGTCGTAACTCGCGAGATTGGGTAGGGAAAAATATCAAATGATCTCCAAAAATCCTTCAAAACCCCCAAAAGTGTAGAAAACTAGAAGAAAATACTCGCTGTCAAAAATGACCCTCAAAATGGATCTCAAAAAGCCCTCAAAATGCATCCACAATGTCCAATTTATAGCTGAAAATCCAAGAGACTTGTTATTCGGGTCAATGGTCCGGATTCGGGCGCCCGAATTTGCACAGTGGCGCCCGAAACCACGTGGCGGCCATCCAGACCATCCACGTCGAGCGCCCAAATCAACGGGATGATGCCACGTGTCCACTCCCCCCTGCTCCATGCGCCCGGTGCACGCCCGACGGCTAGCACCCGCCAATGGGAACGCGCCACGTGTCCCATGTAGTCCACGTGCGGTCCACGCGCCGTGTCCTCTGGATCTTGTCGGCCACGCCCAGCCAATCCTGGGCTGCCATGTGGCACATACACACCTTCCCTGGTCGCGGTGCACGCGCCTAGCCGTGGACCAGCTTGCCCGCGCCTGCCCGCGGCCGCACCGCCGCGCTCCAGTGCTGCAGCCCGGCTGCCGTAACAATAACTTTTGCCCCAAAAATTCATTTTTGGGCGTCCAAACTCCGAAAAATACAAGTAAATAGCCAATTTTCATCGTTTTCACGCGCTGAGTCCAAATCCAATGTCCGCTTTGCCAAATTCCACTTCTAAAATTCAACGAAGACATCCGGATAGGCAAACTTGATCTAATTTTCGTGCTAGGTCCAATCCTGAGATTCGATTTTCGTACCAACTCTATCACACAACATAGGCCTTCAGAAGCCAATGAACACGCTGCAAAACCTCTGCGAAGATCCAGATCATCACAGCTTCATCCTGTTCCACCAGAAGTGTGCCTTGAGGTTCTTATACATCTTAGTCCCACAGGAATGAATGGTATAAGGTGTATAATGGGCCTCTCTCATAATCTGCTCTCTGATCTCAGAATCCATAGACACACACGCTCGGTACATGTACCGCAGTACTCCCGAAGCATCCACTGAGAAATTCCCTATCTGATCAGTCTGGATCTGTCCTCTAATCCTCATCAAGTGGGGGTCCTCACTCTGTCTCTCTCTAATCCTGTCCAACAGAGTGGGCTGCACGACCAAAGACATAAGTCTAGCAGAGACCCCACGGCTCCAAACTCCGCCCAGAGAAACGAGGCGGGTCAAACTGGCGGAACTTCATCAAGCGATCTACAACCTTTCCTCTGCTCCACAAGTGTCAACTGTCCCACTGGCCTGGACGTCTGTCCACGGGTAATGGGTGCAATAGGGACTGCCGGTGCTGCTGGTACAACTGGGGGTGCCGCAACCGGCGAAGAAGGTGTAGGGGAACTCTCAGGGGGTGCTGCAACCGGCTGCGCCCTCTGCTCAAGCAGGCGCATCATTCGGTCCACGCTCTCCTCCTGACGTCGAACGGCCTCCGACATCTGTGCCATATGAGCCTGTAGCTCCTGGACCTCTCTCTGCTGGTCCTACCCTGACTCCTCCTGCTCAGGCTCATTAGAGGATGAAGGCTGAAAACGTGTCAGCATTCTGCGTCGCTGAGGCATCGCTCTCACCTGCGACAAAAAGGAGAAGATCAGAACCAATACAATACTCGACCCAATCTAGCGAAAGTCTAAGGCATGTCCCCCTTCCTGTAGCACTATGTTGTTTGCAACCAACATAACTGCTCACCGAGAGAAGACATGTCAATCACTCATCCCATCCTTTGGGAGAGTTAAGAAACTCAATCGGACTCTCGCTAACAATCACAACTCTTACGCGAGTTATCCTAAGGTCCAACCACAAGCCTAGGGTTTCGAAGTCCACAATGACCAACATCCTAAGCTCTGATACCACTCTAATCTGTCACGCCTAGCGGTCAAAACTGTGACCCGGGCTCGCCAACAGATCCGCCGCCCATACGGGAAGCCCCGTATAAATGAAGCGACCAACATGCAAAAGATAATAGTAACTACTATCCAGATATCAGAGCGAAAAAGTAAACTACTGAAGTAAATAAATACAATCCCTAAATAGTACAAGTCAGGTCCTCACAAAACATATGTCTCTCCAAAATCAAACCCTCAAAATAAAATAAGTACATGGTACATCCCAACCACTGACTATACTAAAACAACTCCAAAAGGGTTCACCTACTCTCTCACAAGGAATAGGAAGGGATCTAGCTTGCGACTCCCTTACCTCGGTCAGATGATGTAGCAATAGCAGGAGTAGTAGGAACTGGAGAAGAAGTCCCTGGAAATGGTCACCAACAGAGGGTGTGAGAACTACAACCAACAGTAGTTCTTAGTGAGTAGCGCCACCAAGACCGACGGTCTGCCCACTAAGTCTACTAGAGGCATAAAGTAACAAATGCGATACTATAAAGAAAAGGCTGGAAATAACTCTATAGCTACTATGCCACTATCCAGATGCTCAAAGGGTGATACAGATGAAAAATGATGTATCTACTACCTCGATAAAATAATCACCCAATCTACACTGACTGCCACAAAGGGTCCAGTCAAACCTGCGCCCGCCTACTACCATTACATCCACGGAGAACTAGAATTACGTAGAGCGTCCGTGACTGCCCAAAAAGGGCCCAACCAGAAGGACTGCGTCGACAAGTCGCGATAGCAAAATAACAGGCCTATCTTTGGAGCGGCACTCGAGGGGAGCGACCCCACCAAGGAAAGTATTCGCACATCTCTATCGAGCTCAAATGGCTCATGCAAGCTATAATCCAAATCCACGATCAATCGGATCGGCAAAGACCAACTCACATATCTAATACACTGGCTGGAAATACTCGACAGCCGGGACCCACCGTCGAATCAGACAACTCCCAAACCTAGCACTGGTCTAACCACAACTACCAGACTCCACTCGGCCCCCAGGCGCGAGTGTAACATGCATCCCACAACATCCCAACTACTCGGCCTGTCACGCCCCGGAGTCAAAACTGCGACCCGTGCTCGCTAACATATCCGCCGCTCATACGGGAAGCCCCGCATAGACGAAGCGTCTAACCTGCAAAAGATAATACTACAACTATACAAAACATCAGAGCTGTAAAATAAACTACTGAAATAAAATATACAAGTCCAAAATGGTACAGTCTAATCATCACAATACATAAGTCTCTCAAAATAAAACTCTCAAAAGTAACTATCTACAAATATCCAGCAGATTGTACTACAAAGCTCCAAAAAGGGGTGCATCTACACTCCAAGGACGGGTAGGGAACTAACTCGCAACTCCATTACCTCGATCAGCAGGTACAGTAACAAGAGTAGGGACAGGGGTGGATGCCTCTGGAAAATCTGTCACCAATAAAGGGTGTGAGAACTACACCATCACGTAGTTCTCAGTGAGTACTGTCTCCAAGACCAACGATCTGCCTACTAAGTCTACTTGAGTCATAAGATAACAAGAAAACTGAAATAATAAAAAGATAAGCTGGAAAGATATCTACAGCTATCATGCCTCTGTCTACAATGCTCAATGGGTGGCACATATGAAAATGATGCATCGACTCTAACCCAATATACTCAATCAATCCAATCACACTGACTGCTACATAGGGTCCAGTCAAACCTGCGCCCACCCACTGCCATTACATCCACGGATGACTGGACTTACGTAGGGCGTCCACATGGACTTCGTCGACAAGTCGCAATAGCAAAGTAACAGGCTCAGCTCCGGAGCGGCACTCGAGGGGAGCGACCCCACCGAGGAAAGTATTCGCGCATCTCTGTTAAGCTCAATATGGCTCATGCAGGCTATAGTCCAAATCCACGATCAATCAGATCGACAATAATAACTCAACACTAACAACATCTGCCGGAGACACTCCACAGCTCGGAACCACCATCAACCCAAACGGCTCCCAAAACAGAACACCCAACTCACAGATGACACAGAACGGACCGACACCATAAGGGTCCGAGAATCCCGATAGGAGTGTACCAGATTTCGATCTATAAGCAAATATGAATAAAAATAGTATGAAATACTATTTTGTTGAACTCGGTAGTGTAAAGAGTAATTTGGAAGTGAATTGGGCCCAAATTGGGATAAAAATAAGGAATATGAAATTTTATGTGAGAAAGTGGGCCCAGATTATTGGCGGAAAATTTACAGTGTCAGAAAATTCTGAGAAAATTTTGGGAGTTCGACAATTATGTTTTAGGGCCACAGTAAAAGTTTCGCGTTGATCGGATACCCGGATAGTGAGAACGGGGTCCGCCAGCGATTTTGAATACAGCGAGGCTTTTGGCAACCCAGAATTGTCCAAACTGAAAATTAAAAGTACCTTGAGGTAAATCAAGTTAAGACGTGGCTGCCTGTCAAATTTGAGCGAAAACGGGCGAGAAACAGGCGAAAACGGACGAAAACGGGTGAAACGGGCGAAGTCCGGAAGTGGGCCGAACTTTCGGGCGCCCGAAACTAAGATTCGGGCGCCCGGAATTTACCGTAGCGGGCCGGGGTGTGGGCACTGTAGCAAACCCGGTTCGGCTCTGGCGGGCCGGTTACTGTAGCAGCCCGGTCCAGATCGAAGCAGCGCCCGGAAAGTACTGTAGCAGCGCCCGAATCCCGAGATGGCACGGATCCCGAGGCAGTTGGCACGGATCCCGATGCAGCGGGCACGGATCCCGAGGCAACGGCACGGATCCTGAGGTAGTTGGCACGGATCCTGAGGCTCGTGCACGAATCCCGTGGCACGACACGCACGGGGCGCGCGGCTCGAGACGCGCGGGGCAGGTAGGGCGCGCCACGTGGCGGCGCCCCATTGGCCACAGCGGCCGAGGGCGTCGGGCGCGCGGGGAAGGCGCGCTGGCCCCTAGCGCGGTGTTAGTGGGGCAGGCCACGCGTCGGCCTCCCGTTCGCGGGTCAGCGCGACGCGACGCTGCTGCCGCATTGACGAGCGAGCGCGAGTGCGGTCCACTTGGCGACCGCCGATTGGCTGCCGCTGGTCCGTGGTCGCGGTGCACGGTTGCAGGGACACGTGTCGCTCCCCGATTGGCCTAACGCGAATGACGTGGAACCTCGCTGGCGCGGCGTGGATGCGTGGATCGCGGGGCCGGTTACTGTAGCAGCCCGAAAACTGGTTTCGGGCGCCCGAAAGTTGCGCCCGAATGTGGGATTTCGGCCTATAAAGGCCCGAATTGCCCCGTTTCTTCCCCTTTTCTCTTTTTTGCTCGCACTGAGAGGCTAAGGGGAGGGAGAGGGCGATTCGTGGGGATTTTGAGGGTGCGCGAGTGCGCCGAGGACCCCGTGGAGCGCGCAAGGTGTTTCAAGGAGCCGGATGGACGCGTGTGCACGCGTTGGACGGCGCGACAATGTTGAGGTAGGTCCCGTATGTGATTTTGGGGGTGTTTTGGCACAGTTTTGAGTTTTTCTTTTTGGGTTTTGGATTTGACCCCATGCCCTTGTGTGTGTTAGGGACCGGGTTTTACTGTGCCATCTTACTACACGAAGTGCCGCCGGGCGTGTCGCGGTGCACCGTTTTGCGTGCAGGCTTGAGGAAGATATGCACCATTTTTTGTGCAGTCTCTAACGATGTTCAACGTTTTGCGTGCAGGTTCGGAGGACATGCATCGTTTTGCATGCGGGCTCGAGGGATGTGCACCGTTTTACGTACAATCTAGAGAAAATAGGAACAATCGCGCGGAGACCAATTGCAAGTGTCTACAAGCAACTGGGTACACCACAAGGTGGGAGATTCTGCCGAAACTGGGTGACCTCTCCCCTTGCTCCATTGCTTTTGGATTTAGAAGCATGATAGTAGCCTGTTAGAGGCGTTAGGTAATCATGATTAAGATCGCATGTGTAAATGGACACAGATGAAAAGTGCAACTGTTGGTTGCCAAAGATAGATGATAAATGTGCAGGTGTAAAAGGACTTAGAGAAATAATTGCCTGCGTAAAAGTGGTTATTGATTGATGATTGTGATCATGTTAGGGTATAACCCTAGGAATCATGTGAAAGCATAAGGAAAAGAACATGTTGGTAGTAAGACTAGGAGAAAACCTAGATTCAGGGTTTAATGAGTGACATCAAACTTATGAGTTATCCTAGGATTGAATGAGTGGCATTGTCTTAGGAGATAACCTAAGGACATTGGATAGAGTGATCAACATAGAGTCAAGGAACTCTAGGATGAGCATGACATGGAACTTAGGTAAAGGAAAACTAAGGTGAACTAGGGGAGTTTAAACTCAAAGACAAGGAATTAGAGTCAGTGTAACTCTAAGTTAAAAGT
The DNA here is from genome assembly GCA_029168755.2 of Tillandsia fasciculata. Taxonomy (NCBI): domain Eukaryota; kingdom Viridiplantae; phylum Streptophyta; class Magnoliopsida; order Poales; family Bromeliaceae; genus Tillandsia; species Tillandsia fasciculata. The sequence goes on along the minus strand of CM054946.1, from coordinate 335,657 downwards.
GGAACAGAAAAATAGAGTTAAGGAAACTCTAGGATTCAGTGAGGAATCAGGAAAAAGGGGATGAGATCCCAGGGTTAAAGGATTAAACAAATATAATCCTAGAAAGTCATAGGATGTCTGGGCAAATGGACAATAACTTTAACTTCAATTTGAGTTAAATAAATAAAAGAGAAATGTTTAAGAGTCTAGGAGACTCTCTAGTTACCCGTGTGGCAAGACCTAGGGTAGTCTAGGAGACTCTCTAGTTACCCGTGTGGCAAGACCTAGGGTAAGGGATGAATTAATGAAAAAGATAAAGCTTAAGAGAAAGCTAAAAGTGGCTTAATAAGCAAGATAAGCAAAAGGCTTAAAAGAAAGAGAACAGAAAGAGAATGCAAATGGCGTATTCAGGTTGAGGCTCGTCAGTTTGGGAGCAGAACTCCTTGGGCAGTGACCCGTTGGACGAGGTACCTTGGAAAAGCTAAAGGAAAAAGTGAAAGAGATTGCCAGTGGCAATGTGAGCTGAAGGCTCGAGTGAGAAAGAAAAGAAAATCAAGTGCTTAAGAGTAAAGACAAAGGCAAATGCATAAAGTACAAAAGGGCTAAGTGCCCAGAGAAAAGAAAAGAAAAGATAATAAAACGGGCGTGCCTTCGAAGGTGAAATGTGGTTCTGCGGGACGTAAAGGGCTTGCCCTCTCCCCGGGCGCACCTGATCGGACGTAAAGGGCAGTGCCCTCTCCCAGGTAGTGACCCGAAGGACACATTTACTTCGTTGGGGCGGGGTAGTACCTGCGCGTGCTATCAGCAACCTTAGAAATTCCTGTCGTATGTGATGGGTTTAGGTTAATAAGGATCTAATAGGGGAAAAAACACCTAGAGGGGGGTGAATAGGTGTAAACAATAAACACTCAAAAAATCATTGTGCGATAAAACCCAATGCGGAAAAATAAAAGAACACACAAGATTTTTACGTGGAAAAACTCCAAACCGGAGTAAAAAACCACGGGACCGATAACACGGCGAAATCCACTAGAGTTAACACACGTACAAGGTGATATAGCGTACTCACAGACGACTCAACCTTTTACCATACGCCCCTAGTTGATCTTCCCGCTCGCTCCACGACGCTTCTCGAATCCACGATCCGCGCCCAACGCTGAATCCACAGCGTCCAACGTCGAGTCCACGACGTCCGACCGAATCCACGGTCTTCACCCAATGGTACGCTTCGAATCCACGAACGCACCTCGCTCCGAATCCACGAAAGCGATAACACCTTGAATCCACAAGGCCACGCGAGTCCACGCGCCGATTTTGGGGTAAATCGTTGTTTGTTTGGGTGGTGATGATCCGCCGAATACTTAGATCAAGAGTAGATCGGAAATACCATCTAAGTATTCATTAGTTTGATTCAACTCAAGATATGAGTATGAAAACCTAGAATCAAACTAATCAATATAGATGAAGAACCATTAAATAGATCTAATGATTTCCGTTCTTCTCTATATGTGGATCTAAGGCCGTATAAAATGATATTTGAAAATGACGGCTCTTTTTCCGATGCCCTAGAAATGAAATAGGAGGGCTATTTATAGGTTAGAAACCCTAGGAAGAATATTCGGATCAAAAACAAACTTTTCTGGAAAGTTTTACCGACGGCGATCCGGATTGCATAAGCCACGATCCGGATCGCAGACGCACAGAATGCAGTTTCCAGAAAATCGCCTGTTCGGGATCCGGATCATAATCCACGATCCGGATCGTTCATACATTTTCACAAAACACCCCATTCGGGATCCGGACTGCCCAAGCTGTGATCCGGATTGCAGCAATGTATGAACGAACACCTTTCGGGATCCGGATTGAAAGTCCACGATCCGGATCCTGAACATGTCCCATGTCCAGTTTTTGATGAATATGCAATTAAAACCTCTTCCAGGTGTTTCTACACTATAAGAAGTATTCGGATCATCAAAATTATTTAGTTAAACGTACCTGATCCTTTTGAATTCTTCTTTCTTGAGATTGAGGTATATGATCCACAGTTTCTTCATCTTCAATCTTCAAGACTTAAACAATCACGAAATACGCCAACTCAAATTCCGTAACAATCTCCCCCTTTGGCGGTTTCGTGACAAAACACAGATCCACAAAGAAAATTCAAAAAGATATTTTTGTTGCTATCACCATACAACAAAAATTTACAAAAGAGTTCCAGAAATTAAAAACATGAGATAAACTCCTAAGACAGACTCTAGACTTAGACATCTGTAACCTCTGCACACAGAAAACATTCTTGACAAACAAAATCGTTAGATACCTCAAGAATTGGAACATAGAAAAACCAAGTGCAGAGATAGAGTTTGATCTCACCATGACATTTAAAAAAATCAGATATGTGAAAGAAACATAGTTAAAACCAACATATCTTCTAAGCAGTCGAAAACCAAATGTCAAAGTATGTTAGTCCAACATCAACTTGTTAGTCATATTACATGCCCAAATAGTTAGTCAAATAGTTAGTATAGAAGCATGTCACAATCACAAAAGAAAACCAAAGTTGAGTTGAGATTCATACTTACCTTGATATCATCGATATTCACAATCATTGTTCAAAGTTCATTCATCATTGTTCATTGTTTTCGCTAACTCTCTCCCCCTTTTTGTCACAAAACAAAGCCAAAACGTAGCATGAGCTACAATATGTAAGGAGAGTAAACAAAAAGTTCATAAGTTCTAAAGATATGCACAAACTGAGAACTAAACTAAACAAATCAAAAAGACTAATATCCTGCACAGAAGGAAGAAGAAAAGAGTCAAAAACGATCAGTCGTCAGAATCTGAATCGTCAGAAGGAGTGCAACCCATGTTAGACAGTATCTTTTGCACCCGCTTGTCCATTGAATTTATCTTCTTTGCGATGGTAATGTGAGCTGCTGTCGTTAGTTCAAGTTCATTGGCAATCCTTTGTTGTTCTTTCAAAATTTGTTCCTGTTTGATGGATAGTCGCTTCTGCAATTTTAAGATCGAAGTTAATGATGCTTCATCATCATTTTCAGTTTCTTGTTGAGTCGGTGAGGCCGAGGTACCGTCCGAAGGCTTCTTTCCATTTACATGAGGTAGCTTGTGAAGTGACTTCACAATTGTTGATTCATCTATCATACCACAACTGTGCTGATATGATGTTGAGCTTACATCAATACCGAATTTTTGCAAGATCCTCATGATGATTAGAGGAAACGGAAGTCGCTCAAGGGGATGAGGATGCACAATGTACCTTGACATTCTATTCCAAATTATATAGGGAATATTCATGTTTAATCCAATAGCCTCAGAGGGATTCCCTATGAGATACAGGAATAGGAGTCGCTCCCATCTCACAACCTTGGTTTGCATGTTAGGCAAAATGTTGTAGCACGTGATGAAGTTTAGAAATCGGTACTCCAGTCGTAGATACTTTGACCTTACACCCTTACCATCAGCTGATTTGGTTCCTTCCAGACAAATCTTGTCGATCACAGTTTGCCACAATTCTTTTGTCAAACTTTTTCCTTTCAAAAAGTTAATCCCAGATGTGCTCGATTCCATTCCAAGAACGTCACCAATTAACTGCGGTGTGATCTTAAGCTTCATTCCTAGGACATTTGTATAAAAATACATAGACCCATTTTCAGTCTCCTGAAGATGTCTCGCATTCGTGTAGAAAGTTCTCACACGATACAAACAATATCCGAGAAGTTCAGGAAAACGGCAGACTTGAAGAAGAGAAGCTTGTTCAATCAATCTTCCAAATTCTGGTGAATGATTGCGAAGGGCTTCAATGTTGACATGACGTTCTCCGATGCATTCACGTCGTTCAAAAGCTCGAAGACGGTCAGAATTAACGACTACCTCTTCAACACGTGGCGGAGAGTCAGGGGCTATTGGTGCATCAATGTTAGTGTCTCGTCTTAATCCATAACGTCTAGCAAGTCGTTTCCGTTTGAAAGAGATAATTGGAGTAGACATAGGAACATTCCCAGTATTCATTGGTGCTTTCCCTTTTCGGTTAGATTTTGAAGGCAATACCTCATCATCATCATCATCAGTCAGCATATCCCAGTGTACTTCATCAGGGTTCTTTTCAAGTTCAGTGTCACTTATAACTTCCACTTCTCCTTTTCGTTGAACTTTCTTGGCGCGCTTCAATTTGTTGGTTGGTCGAGTGAGTACCATCGTGACTAGTAGCAGAATCAACCAAGAGAATGCCATTGATCTAGTGCTTTGAGTTTAAGAAAGTGTCCTGTGAAGACCAACTCAAGAACATATGAAAAATCGTCAATTTTGAAAAATTTGAAAACATTGTACCTAGACAATCATAATCATATAGAGAAGCCAAGAATCAAATTAGTTTTCCAAAAAGAATTTTAAAAATAGATCAAATCCATGATTTACAAAAATTCCTCTTTTATGCCCTAAAACCGAATTTTTAGAAATCGAAGCCTAAAAACTCGTTAATCAAGTGAAATCCCAGCATAAAAGTAAAACTAATTGATCCAGAGTTCTTATTTCAAAAGAAATTTGATCAAAAACCATTCACAAACGAAAAAATTCCAACTTTTCAACTCACGTTTGATGAAAAACAGAAAAACTGTGAAAAACCGAGTTTTGATCATGAAAACTTACTTGAATCCGAAGAACTTTGAGTTTTGAAGCACCAGGAAGCAAGAAATCTAGAGAGAGAAACTCTAGAAGCTTGAAAACCAGAAATTAGGGTAAAGAAATCTCGAATCTGAAAGTTTCTATATAGAACCCTAGCCGTGATCCGGATCGGCCGAGAATGTGATCCGGATCGGCCACACGCAGGAAAAATCCTGCGTTCGGGATCCGGATCACTTGCCACGATCCGGATCGGCTACACCTTTTTCTTCAGAAAAATTAAGAAAAATACATAAAATCCAGAAAAAGTATGTAAGCACATTATCATGTCAACTTTAAACAAATGACATCGTTTCACACAACAAGAAATAGATTATGAAAAATCTATCAAAAATATCCAAAAATGAAACGAAGATTTACGAAAGTTAAAACACTTAAAGTTGAACAACTTCAATTACATCTATCTTGATCCTATGTGTAATGTCTTTATCAAATCATCAATTTCAGTAAAGAAAATGAAGTACCAAGATCAATAGATGTTTGAAATCCCAGATAAGTTAAATAATATATCTAGACAATCTGTTGAAGGAGTGGCTCTTTGAGCATCTTAAATCAAAAATCCCACCTTATACCAACCATGAAATACGACTGAGTCAAGTATTTCAATATGAGTTTTATCAACAATTTTTCAAACAAAAGTTTGCTTTTCATTCATGGAGTATCTTTTTCTTTCATTTTCTCCATGTGGTGGTAGTTTTCACACTCCTCATTGGGATGTAACTCTTTCCACATCTTTTGAGCATTTCACATTTCATTGACTCCCCCTCAATTGGCTATCAATTATTTAATATATAAAGTATTCAACCAAACCATTGATCTCGAATTCATACTCGACTAAGCAATCAAATATGATAATGACTATACCAAGAGATCATTGAGAGAGAAATTGACTTTGATCACAGAAAGATGGTTTAATTAACGTAAATGATCATTGCAACATTGAAACATTATGACATCAAAAACATAATAAATTTCTAAATGCATAAAAGGATGCAATTAAAGTCAATTATGATATATGCTCAATTAGTGTGCTATGTACAGAACATAGATAAAGAACAAAACAAAAACAAGAACAAAAACAAAACCTAATCTAAGCAAAGGTTTCAAAAGAGTTTATTTCAAGGAAAGCATGCCAATTGCTTTTCGCAAGTGAATGAAACGTTTTTGATCCAAAGGTTTTGTTAAGATGTCGGCTAATTGATCTTCAGTTGAAATATATGACAGTTGAAGAATGTTTGATTCAACTAGCTCTCTAAGAAAATGATATCTAAGTTCAATATGTTTTGTTCTAGAGTGCAACACAGGGTTTTTAGAAATGTTAATGGCACTAGTGTTGTCACATAAAATGGTTACCGAAGATGTTGAAATTCGGAAATCGCTCAACACGCTCTTCATCCAAATCAATTGGGTTGAGCAACTTCCTGCAGAAATGTACTCCGCTTCGGCAGTCGAGAGTGCTATGCAGTTCTGTTTTTACTGTGCCATGCAACAAGGCAGTGGCCGAGATAGAAGCATGCACCACTCGTGCTTTTCCGGTCATCCACCGATCCAGCCCAATCGGCATCTGAGTATCCAACAATATCCAAAGTCGTTCCCATAGGATACCAAATTCCGAAATTGATTGTACCTTTGATATACCGGATGATCCGTTTCACCGCTTTCAGGTGAACCTCCTTCGGTGCTGATTGATATCTCGCACAAATCCCAACACTGAAGGATATATCCGGGCGACTAGCCGTGAGATATAGTAGACTTCCAATCATACTGCGGTACAGTTTCTCGTCTACATTCTCACTTTGTGATTCACTTCCAAGTCCCTTATGGCTAGTTCCCATTGGAGTTGGAAAATCTTTCGAATTTTCAAGATCAAACTTTTTGACCAACTCCAGTGCATACTTGGATTGACACAAGTGAATTCCTTCATCGTTCTGCTTAACTTGTAATCCAAGAAAATAATTCAACTCGCCCATCATGGACATCTCAAATTCGCTTTCCATGGTCTCCGCGAATTTAGAAGCATCATTATCTCTCGTTGCTCCAAAAACAATGTCATCAACATAGATTTGAGCAACTATGAAATTGTTTTGATAATGCTTCACAAAGAGAGTCCTGTCAGCTCCCCCTCGAGTGTAGCCCTTTTCCAAAAGGTGCTTTGTCAACCTTTCGTACCATGCTCGCGGTGCTTGTTTCAGACCGTAAAGAGCCTTTTTCAGTCGAAAAACATGGTTAGGTAGTTTATGATCCACAAAACCTTTCGGTTGAGCTACATAAACTTCCTCATTTAAAAATCCATTTAAAAAGGCGCTCTTAACGTCCATTTGAAATAATCTGATTTTGAAATGACAAGCGATCGCAAACAATATACGAATGGACTCGAGTCTAGCTACAGGGGCGAAGGTTTCATCAAAGTCTATACCTTCTACTTGAGAATAGCCTTGAGCAACTAACCTTGCTTTGTTCCTGATGATAGTACCTTCTTCGTTTTTCTTGTTCTTGAAGATCCATTTGGTACCTATCACATTGTGTTGCTTCGGAGGCTTCGTCAGTTCCCAGACTTTGTTTCGCTCGAATTGATGGAGCTCTTCCTGCATTGCTTTAATCCAATAATCATCTTGGAGAGCTTCATCAACATTCTTTGGTTCGATTTGTGATACATAGCATGCAAATCCGCAAACCAATTGTCTCCGTGTTCTAACTCCTTCTTGTGGATCTCCAATTATGTTCGATTCAGGGTGATCCTTGGAGATGCGTAACGTTTGAGGTAGAGGAGTAGGCGGAGGTACACGAGATGATTCCTGCACATCAGATAAGCTTGAAGAACCGTTAGATGCATCAACATTATTATCGAAAGAATTGTTAGAAGAAGATGCATTAGCAGGTGTATCATCATCAAGAGAGATATCGAGGGTAGATTTTTCAGATTCAAAATGAAAAGCTTCATCTACCTTAACATTTATCGATTCTACGATCGTCTTAGATTCTAAGTTAAAAACTCGATATGCTCTACTGTTTGTAGAATAACCTAAGAAAATCCCTTCGTCACTTCGAGAGTCAAATTTTCCAAGATTTTCGCGATCACGCAAAATAAAACACCGACTCCCAAAATGCGAAAATATTTGATATTAGGTTTTCTACTAAACCATAGTTCATATGGTGTATTAAAAGTCCCCGGGCGCAAATACACTCGATTGATAACATAGACAGCCGTGTTCACCGCTTCAGCCCAAAAATATAAAGGAAGGTTCCGGCTATGAAGCATAACACGAGCCATCTCCTGTACGACCCTGTTTTTGCGCTCGACTACACCATTTTGTTGAGGTGTGTAAGGTGCAGAGAATTCATGTTTAATGCCGTTAGAAGAGCAAAAATCAATGAATTTGGAATTTATGAATTCCCCACCTCTATCACTCCTAACTCGAGTAATCCTTTCATTCTTTTCAATCATAATACGATTGCAAATTTCGAGAAAAGAATCAAAAGTATCAGCTTTTTCTTTTAGAAAGGCTACCCAAGTATATCTAGAAAAGTCATCAACCAACAAAAAAATATACCATTTACCTCCCAGAGATGGTTGACGAGTTGGCCCCATTAAGTCCATATGCAAAAGTTCCAAAGGCCGTTTTGTACCTATGTGGTTCAAATTCTTGTGTGCAGTCCTAGACTGTTTTCCCTTTTGGCAACCGCCACACACAAGGTTTTGTTCAAAAGAAAGTTTCGGAACCCCCTTGACCACATCTTTATTTGAAATTCTAGCAAGTTCCTTAAAGTTTATGTGACCTAGCCTTTCATGCCAAAGTGTTTCATTTTTCAAAGATGCTAGGTTACATTTTTCAGAAATTTTAGAAGGAACTACATAACAATTGTTTTCTGATCTAACCCCCTTTAAAAAGAAAGCATGGTTCAAGTCAGTTACAGTGCATTTATCAGATGAAAAATTAACTGAATAACCATTATCACACAGTTGACTTATGCTTATGAGGTTAGTCTTAAGGCCATGAACAAATAATACATTATCTAGAACCGGGCCATCTGGAATAGCTACCGTTCCCTTTCCAACAATTTTGGAAGACCGACCATCTCCGAAAACAACAAGTCCTCCGGAGTTTTTCTCAAATGTTTGAAAACAGTTTTTATCACCGGTCATATGACGGGAACACCCGCTATCCAGGTACCAAGACGAACTATCATATGCATGCAAGGAAACATTGGTAGCAAGACAGGGAAAGATCTCACCTTTGCGCACCCAAACCTTTTTGGAGTGCGTCGGTAATGGTCGTGAAGTTGATTTCCTAGGTGAGAGCGTCTTGCTTGAAGAATTGCTGCTCCTTGATGATGTCGTCTTGAGCGGTGTACTACCAAGGCTCTTTTCCGTCAATTTGATTGGAGTTGTTTCCCGAGGAATAGCCCTTTTGGTAGTTGTTGCAAGATGTTCTTGAGGTGTGCGTTTGGCTCCAGTCTTGCAGTTTCTTCTTATGTGCCCTGAAATGCCACAACGAAAACATACCTTGGATCTTGTCGATTCCGAAGAAGATGTAGTAGGTTCGTTGTCGTTGCTTGTCGTGAACACCGGTGTCGGAGGAGGAGATACCGACTGAGGCACAAATACTGTACCACTCGAACTTGGAATGTCTCCAGTTTGAGTGTATCCGAGGCCGAACTTGTTTCTTTGACCGAGACCAAGAAGTCTGTCCAACTTACTCCTTCCAGAAGAAAATCTCTGTAAGTCATCCTTTAGTTGGCGTATGGTCTCCGTCATTTCCAATTTTTCCTGTCGAGCCTCGCCGTTGAGCTTCAAGAAGTAATTCGCTTTGTTCACCATGTCTACATAACTCTTCTCGAAATGCTCATTGGACTCTTGAAGGGAAACATTTGTCTTAATCAGATTGTCCCTTTCCACTTCAAGATCGGTTGAGATAGAGGTTACTCTTTTTACTTCATCTTCAAGATCCTGTAATCTCTCTTTCAACCCCTTGTTTTGCTTAGCCAGTTTCTTTGAATCCCTCAAAAGCTTATGGTAGGCTAAAACAAAATCTTCACCTTCCGAATTATCTGATTCATCGTCCGTTGCAATCTTTTCCACAGTGGAGTTGGACAATGACTCGGATGTACTTGCCATTAAGCACATGAAGGGAGAAGATGTAGTGGACGCGTGGAAAGCTGTCGCGTTGTCTTCTTCATCACTTGACGATGACTCATTTGACGTGGAGTTGTCATCCCAAGTAACTACTTGCATCGCCTTCTTCTTTGCCGGATTCTTGTTGGGACATTCCGTTGCTATGTGGCCGTAGCCTCGACATTTGAAACACTGAACTTGTCCCTCAGAACTTTTCTTATCCTTTGAGAAGTTCTCTTGGCTTCTTGACTTGTAACTTGAAGGACCCTTGCCTTTCTTCGACTTTCCGAAGGATTGAGTTTTGCTTGAATTTCCCCTTCGAAAGTTGCGGCGAAACTTCCTTGTCAAGAGAGCGAGCTGCTTCTCAAAGTCCTCCATAGAAATGTTCTCGTCGTCGTCCGAGGAGGATGAATCCGCGTCTTCTTCTTTAGTTGATTTCAATGCGTAACCTGAAGACTTAGAAGAGGATGCCTTTCCAGAAGAATAGTTAGTAGGAAAAGTCATTTCATAAGTTTGTAAAGCACCTACTAATTCTTCTACACGCATTTCGTCCGGGTGTTTAATTGTTTCAATGGCTGCAACCTTCGGGCGAAATCGTTCAGGAAGAGTTCTTAGAATTTTTCTTACAACTTTAAATTCTGGAATCTTCTCTCCCAAGTTAGCACATGAGTTCACGATGTCTTGCAATCGTGTGTAATAGTCAGTGAAGGATTCATTCTCTGCCATAGAGATAGAGTCAAACTTGCTCGTGAGCATTTGCAGTTTCTGAATCTTCACTAAGTTAGTTCCCTCATGCGTAACTTGAAGAACATCCCAGATTTCTTTCGCAGTCTCACATGCCGAGACGCGAGAGAACTCAGTTTGTGACAAAGCATTAAATAGAGCATTAATCCCTTTGCCATTGTAAGAAGATAAGTCTATCTCTTCCTTGGTCCATTTCGACCTAGGTTTTAAGGTGCGAACATCATCTAAAATTTCAGTTGGATTAGACCATCCTAATTCAATTGATTGCCACACCCTTTCGTCGATGGAAATTAAGAAAGCTTTCATCCGTACTTTCCAGTACGCATAATTAGTTCCATCAAAGAAAGGGGGTCGATTGATGTTTCCACCTTCAACCATTGTTTACAACCCTATTCCCGCTCTGATACCACTTGTTGGGTTTAGGTTAATAAGGATCTAATAGGGGAAAAAACACCTAGAGGGGGGTGAATAGGTGTAAACAATAAACACTCAAAAAATCATTGTGCGATAAAACCCAATGCGGAAAAATAAAAGAACACACAAGATTTTTACGTGGAAAAACTCCAAACCGGAGTAAAAAACCACGGGACCGATAACACGGCGAAATCCACTAGAGTTAACACACGTACAAGGTGATATAACGTACTCACAGACGACTCAACCTTTTACCATACGCTCCTAGTAGATCTTCCCGCTCGCTCCACGACGCTTCTCGAATCCACGATCCGCGCCCAACGCTGAATCCACAGCGTCCAACGTCGAGTCCACGACGTCCGACCGAATCCACGGTCTTCACCCAATGGTACGCTTCGAATCCACGAACGCACCTCGCTCCGAATCCACGAGAGCGATAACACCTTGAATCCACAAGGCCACGCGAGTCCACGCGCCGATTTTGGGGTAAATCGTTGTTTGTTTGGGTGGTGATGATCCGCCGAATACTTAGATCAAGAGTAGATCGGAAATACCATCTAAGTATTCATTAGTTTGATTCAACTCAAGATATGAGTATGAAAACCTAGAATCAAACTAATCAATATAGATGAAGAACCATAGAATAGATCTAATGATTTCCGTTCTTCTCTATATGTGGATCTAAGGCCGTATAAAATGATATTTGAAAATGACGGCTCTTTTTCCGATGCCCTAGAAATGAAATAGGAGGGCTATTTATAGGTTAGAAACCCTAGGAAGAATATTCGGATCAAAAACAAACTTTTCTGGAAAGTTTTACCGACGGCGATCCGGATTGCATAAGCCACGATCCGGATCGCAGACGCACAGAATGCAGTTTCCAGAAAATCGCCTGTTCGGGATCCGGATCATAATCCACGATCCGGATCGTTCATACATTTTCACAAAACACCCCATTCGGGATCCGGACTGCCCAAGCTGTGATCCGGATTGCAGCAATGTATGAACGAACACCTTTCGGGATCCGGATTGAAAGTCCACGATCCGGATCCTGAACATGTCCCATGTTCAGTTTTTGATGAATATGCAATTAAAACCTCTTCCAAGTGTTTCTACACTATAAGAAGTATTCGGATCATCAAAATTATTTAGTTAAACGTACCTGATCCTTTTGAATTCTTCTTTCTTGAGATTGAGGTATATGATCCACAGTTTCTTCATCTTCAATCCTCAAGACTTAAACAATCACGAAATACGCCAACTCAAATTCCGTAACAGTATGGTAGCATGACTATCGGGCTGGGGCCCGTGGGACAAGAATTTTTGAGGGTTAACTTTAACTAAAGCACCATAATGTAAAAAGAAAAAAGTGGAAATAGAGTGGCCAAGGTGGCCGGGTTAGTTTAACCCTGTATACAGCGGCATAGTGGCCGAGTTGATGGATAGTTGCCTGGTATGACTAGACAGAGTAGTGTTGGGTCGTTGAGTATACACAGATAGTGTAGTGACCTATTATATGCATATCAGCATTTTAATATTGAGGTTTATAGTTTTCCTAGCATTCTATTATTATTGCTTCCATTGGACCAAGTGGTGTAGGACATTTTTTCTCGGTGGTTGAACCCACTGGGAACTTTAAGTAGTTCTCACACCCGCGGGTGACCATTTTTCTAGGTACGGATACAGCGGTCGAGACAGACGACAGGGGCAAGAGCCCAGCAGCATAGAGACCTAGAGGGTCTAGAAGATGTACCTTTTTATATTTTGAGTGAACCATGTATTGTGAGGAAAAGATGTAAAAATTTGTAATATTATTTAGTTGCAAGTCGAGAGTGTAAAATATAATAAAGTTGTATTATGGTTCACTCTTGTATGCTTTCATATCTGCTTAAATTATTTGTTTATTGAATGAAAGTTTTAAATTAGTAGTGATTTTAGTACTATGATCGATATTGATCTTCCGCATACACTTGATGTATTGTTTTGGATGTTACCGTTCCTTTCGGGTAGTGAGAGGTCATACTCAATTGGCGGGTCTGTTGGCGTGCCCGAACTGTACAAATTGGCGGTCTCGGGGCGTGACATGGTGCCTAGAACCCCAATCAAACAAGAACAGACTTCAGGCTCCGCCTTTCGAAGTTCTCAACCCCTTACAGTTCGAAAAAATCAGCTCCCACGGTAAAACATCCGAAGGGAACCAAACAAGGTCCAAAAGTTTCGGGAGACTAACACCTACAACCCTATCAAACAAGAACAGGTTCTAGGCACAGCCCCCGTAGCTTTCGTCCCGAAATAAGGAAACGACTCCTAGAACCCAGATCACTCAAACCCTCTCGGATGAGGAAGTTTGCAAGAAAAAATAACAGTTATTACTGAAAACTATTTTAATTTGAGAAGCTCAATTTAATAAATTTTAGTTCTTTAATAAAATCAGTCAAAATAAATTTTATTTTTCAAACTCCGAAGGGCTATTGCCTTCACCCAAATCAAACAAGAATAGGCTCCGGCGACCCTTCGAAATTCGGAAGGAAAGCATTAGTTTACTGAAATTATATGTGTCCAAAAATAGTTTGGGTTTCAGGTGTCACGCCCCGGCGTCGAAACTACGACCCGGGCCCGCCAACAGATCCGCCGCCCATACGGGAAGCCCCATATAGACGAAGCGACTAACCTACAAAAGATCATGCTAACCACTATACAGATATCAGAGCGAAAAAGTAAACTACTGAAATAAATATATACAATTCCAAATAGTACATGCCAGGTCCTCACAATACAACAGTCTCTTCAAAATAAAACTCTCAAAAGTAAAAAGTACAAGATACATCACAGAATCACTGACAGTACTAGCACATCACTAAAAGGGGTACATCTACTCTCTCGCAGGAGGCTGGTAGGGATCTAGCTCGCGACTCCCTTACCTCGGTCAGAAGGATCAGTAACAAGAGCAGTAGGAACTGGAGTAGGGGTCCCCGGAAAAGTCACCAACCATGGGTGTGAGAACTACACCGTCACGTAGTTCTCAGTGGGTACCGCCAACAAGCCCGACGGTCTGCCCACTAAGTCTACTAGAGGCATAAAGTAACAAATGCAGTACTGAAAAGAAAAGGGCTGGAAAATAACTCTACATTTACTATACCTCTATCTAAATGCTCAAGGAGTGATACAGATGGAAACATGATGCATCTACTATCTCTCAATAATACGATCACCCAATCTATATTGACTGCCACATAGGGTCCAGTCAAACCTGCACCCACCTACTGCCATTACATCCACGGAGGACTGGACTTACGTAGGGCGTCCGTGACTGCCCAAAAAGGGCCCAGCCAGAAGGACTGTGTCGACAAGTCACGATAGCAAAGTAATAGGCCTAGCTCCAGAGCGGCACTCGAGGGGCGCGACCCCACCGAGGAAACTATCCACACATCTCTATCGAGCTTAAAGCGGCTTATGCAGGCTATAGTCCAAATTCACTATAAACAAGATCGATAATAACCAACATCACATCTCTCACTCACTGGCTGGAAATCCACACAGTCGGGGCCCACCGTCGACTCAAACGGCTCCCAGGACAAGCACTGATCTAAGCACAGCTACCAGACTCCACTCGGCCCCCAGGCACGAGTGTAACATGCATCCCACGACAACCCGACCACTCGGCCCACTACCTGGACGAGAAAACTCTAAGTCCATGTGACAAGAATAAAAATATGTAGGAGTGTCTAAAGCATAAATAAACTAGCCCAAGTTGGAGTTTTCTACTAGTCTGGTTGACATGCATCATATGACAGGGTGCTAGGTCAACTTCCAATAATAGCATTTAATTTAACATAATTAGGAAGCAATAATCAACATGATCATAATAGCAACACAAGGAGCATCAACTCTCTCTCTCTCTAACATGCTTCCTAACACGTCTCACAATCATGCATGTTTACAACACAATAGAATTAATGAAGTGTCCACCGGTTTTGAAGACGAAGCAACCCACCTGGAAGTGCGCGACAATCCAAGGTCCAAACAGGCTGAAACTGAACGGGGATAATCCTCGGATTCCCACAATTCTAATGAGTCCAAAAACACCAGAAAACTCCTCCTGGGTACAAAGATACGGTCCAAGCATCGCGGTAAGCAAAAATTCCCACAATCACAACACTGCTGTAAAAATCAGTCCAGAAAATGCTTAAATACCACCTGCGATGTGATCTCCAAAAATTCCAATAAAAATACCGAGGCGATCCTCGCGAAGCGTAGATGTCGATCGAGTCCTCACATGTTGAAATCCAATAACCTAGCACCAAGATAAAAATTCGACAATGCTCCGCTGTCAAAGAAAGACACCAGCAGAAAAGGGGTTAAAGCTGTCCCCGAAACTCCACTAAAAACCTAAAACTGAGAAGAGTGAAAAACACGAAAAACGGAGATGTACCTCTCGTGAAACCGATGCCGCAAAAATCGTCTAGAAATTTCTTTAGAGCAGCTCTGGGGACCTTGTGGACCGAAACACGACGAAAAAGCCCATCGAAGAAAGAACGTCGCACTACGCCGACTCGTCGAAGACGTCGATGCCACGGCTTCCAAAAATTCCTAATATCCTCCAAGAGATGCAGCACAAGATGAAGAACAAGTTAGCTTGAGGGCTCTGTCGTAGGGGAGTTCGGGAAAAAGAGCTAAAAGGCCCAAGAGAGTGGCCTATTTATAGGCCCACTCAAAAAAAACCAAAAAATCCACTTAATGGCCTTTTGGGCCCTATTTTCGGGCACCCGAATCTTTCAGGAGCCGAAAATGCGCCCACGACAGCCTCCCGCGCAGCGCCCGAATCAACCTGGCCCTGACACGTGTCCCAAACAGCGGACAGCGTGTGCGGGGCCAGTGGATTCCTGCCACGTGGCCCGACCGGGGTGCGTGGGGTGGGTGGCGCCCGCCAATTGCTGGGCGCCACGTGGCGCCCCGCGTACGGCGGCAACCTGCCCCCACCTGCCCCTACCTACCCCACCTGCTCCCCCTGATGCATGGACTGCACGTTCCAGAGCCGGCCACTCACAGGCCGCCACGTGGCCCGCCCCGGTCCATGCGCCATCCCGCTCGACGCCGTGGACCGCACCGCGTGAGCCCGCGAATCCGAGGCTGCACGTGTCCCCCGCGCCCGGTCCATGCACTAGCGCTTCTTCTCTGTGGACCCGTCGCATGCGCCGACCAATCAGCGACCGCCACGTGGCATCCGGCCGGTCCACGGCTTCCCCCATGCATCGAAATGCGCAGAAAACTTCCGGGTGTCCTTTTTGGGCATCTGGACTCAGAAAAACTCGAGTAAATAGCCGATTTTCGACATTTTTTCGTGCTGAATCCAAATCCGTCCTCGAATTAGCCTGAAAAACTCTTTCTAAAATTCGACAAAAATAGCTGGAAGGCAGGCTCAATCCAGAAGCCTCATAGAGTCCGTCCAACGCGTCCATTTGACGTGTTGCGGGTCCGACACACCACTAATAGGTGTTCCACACCATGGGTCATGGGGAAAACTGCACGGGGATCAGGGCTACTACATCAGGTCCTGCTATCACCAGTACACTACTGCCACGAACACAGTGACGACAAAAGATCAAAAAAAACTCGACGACCCGGGACCACCGTTTACTCAAACGGTTCCCGACACCAGTACAAGACTAGCCACAGCTACCAGACTACACTCGACCCCAAGCACGAGTGCAACATGCATCCTACACTAAAAGAAATCCCAACCACTCGGCCCACTACTCGAGCGAGGAAAACACTATGTCCAGGGATAGAATGTAAAGTGAGTATGTCTAAAGTATAAAAGAATCTAGCCCAATTGAGGGTTCTCTACTAGTCTGGTTAAATACATGCAAACATATGACGTGGTGCTAGTCAAGGTTCCAATATTTCGTTATTACCAGAAATAACCAGTTTACTAATTCTATCATACAAGCTTGAATCTCGGTCCACAAAAAGGAGTACTCTACTTATCATGCATGCATACTACAATATAGAATTAGTATGCCGCCCGCTAGTTTTGGAGGAAAATCCACCCCACCTCGTTGTTGCCAATTGCTTGTAGACACTTACAATTGGGCTCCTACGTTAACACGCTCTCACTCGAAACCGAAAGCGCAACAGCGCCCGCGACGCGCGAACGGTACACCTCGCAAAGTCTGACGGTAAATTGCGCGGCACAATGGCACCTCCAACAATGGCCCCTAACAGGGACAAGGGCACAGAGTTTAAAGACAAAACCACAAAAGTAAAACTAAGGAACTGTGCCGAAAAACACAGCAAAATATGAGACGAAACCTACCTTAACGCCGGTGCGCCGTCAAACTTGCGCACGCACGCCCGCCCGGCTCCTTGGAACACTTCGCGGGAGCTCCATGACACAATTGGTGCGCTTGCAGCACTCCACAACTCCCCTACAATTTTCTCTCACGCTCCCAAAAATTCAAGGGTCGAGCAAAAGAGAAAAAGGAGGAAAAAAACGAGTGTTTCCGGCCTTAAATAGCCCAAAACGGGCTCGCTGCAGTGCCCCAACACCCGCACGACCAACCGGGGCCGCCAGCTGGCGCACAGCACGGGCGTTCCCGCGTCGCGCGCCACGCCGCACAGCGCGCGACCAACGAGGCCCCACCACATGGCGATTCCCACGCGTCGCAGCGCCCCGGGCCACCCCGCATCAACGAGCGGGGTGTCCTCGGTCGTCACGCCCAACGCGGCGCTGCCGCCCACGTCGCACCCGCGTCACCCTATCGCCTCGATCGTCGTGCCCATGCATGCATCCAGCCAAACCCCGCTCAACACGTGGCACGGCGCAGGTTTGGTGCTTTCGGTGCACGAGTGTGGGCCGTGAGCCGGCTCGCGACCAAAATGAGCCCGTTAGCCCATTTATGCTCGAAAATAGCCAATTTTGACTATTTTCGTGCGGTGAGTCCATTTTTGGCATCCATTTGACGCATAACGCACTCGATACACCAAAATAGGTGTTTTCACGCCGCCGACCATTCAGTCAAGTCGCACGAAAATTCGGGACACCACACGGCCCACTACCCGGGCGAGGAACACTCTAAGTCCAAGTAAAATAAATAACTGTGTGGGAGTGTCTCAAGCATAAATAAACTAGCCCAAGTTTGGATTTTCTACTAGTCTGGTTGAAACATGCAACATATGACAGGGTGCTAGGTCAAAGTTCCACTAATAACATTTAGTTTAACTTAAACATAAATAGGGACATTAACAAACATGATCTCAATATCAACCAAAGTGAACATCATCTCCCTCAAACATGCTCTCAACTAGCATAGGTAACCATAACCACCAGATAGCTAGCTCTCTACCTCATCTAATAATCAGACAACATCAAGTTCTCAAATTCACTAGAATATACTCCATAAATTCAGTAAGCATTAACTCCCCATGACTTAGAACAATTCTTATGCTTACCCCTCGAACACATAAGTTGTACATTAACATGCATGCTTACTATCATATAGAATTAGAGAACCGTCCGCCGATTTTGGAGACGAAAGCAACCCACCTAGATGCGCGCGTCCGTCCGAAGTCCAAATGAGCCGAAACTGAACATGGGTAATCCTTAGGTTCCCACAGTTCCAACGAGCCCAAAAACACCCGAAAACTCCTCCCAGTCACCGAGATACAAACCAAACACCGCGGTAAGCAAAAATCCCTAAAACTACAACTCTACAAAATTTCAGTCCAAGAGATGCCAAAATATCACCTTCGAGATGTCCTCCAAAAATCGAGTCCTTAAACACCAAATTTCGCCAACAAACGGCCAAGAAAATGCAAGAAAACTCCCCCGTTGTCCAGAATACACCACAGAAAAAGAGGGATCCAAAAACGCGCTGTAAAACCTCATAAAAAGCCAAAACGGAGAGGAATGGTAAACACGAAAATCGAAGGCCTACCTCTTGTGGAAACGTTGCCGCAAAAATCGGCGAAAAACTCCAAGAACTCAGCTCGGGGGAGCCCGCGGAGGAAGAGTCGACGGAAAAGTTCGGTATCGAAGAAACGCCGAAGCTCGCAAAGTCGGGGAGGAAAAATATGAAGCGGCGTGTAAAAATCTTTCGAAATGCCAAATCGCGAAGAAGACTCGATGAGGAAAATCCTTGTCGAAGATGGCCTCAGGAAGAAACTCGAAAATCCGTCAAATGTTGAATCAAGAGGGCTATTTATAGTCCAAAACACAAAAAGAAGCAAAAGCGGATTCGGGCCCAAGATTTGGGCGTCCGAAATCCACAGTGCTCCCGCCGGGACACGTGGCGCCCATCCGACGACTCCCGCCCAAGGCCTGGAATCACCAGATTCTGCCACGTGTCCAGCGGGGTCTACTGCGAGGCGCACGCGGTGTGGTCCCCGCTGGGGCAGCCGGGTTCGTGCGCCCGCCAATGCGCGCGCGCCACGTGTCTTGGCGCGGTCCACGGGGCGGTGCACGTGGCACGATTGGCGCCTCGTCTCTCGCACCGCTGCCCGACCAACCAGGGTGCGCCACGCGTCCCTCCCCGCTCCGTCGCTGGTCCCAGTGCATGCACAAGTGGGTCGTGGACCGGTTCACTCCAAAAATCGGCCCGTTAAGCTCGTTTTGCCTGAAAATAGCCGATTTTCACCGTTTTCGCATGCTGAGTTCATTTTTGACGTCCGTTTGACACGCAATGGGATCGGTACACCAAAAATAGATATTTTCTCACCGCCGACCACCCAGTCAAGTTGCACGAAAATTCGGAACACCACAAGAAGCCTCGGACCGATACCATATTGGTCGAGGAATACTCGGCGAGGATCAACATGGTCTACGCTCTGTCAATGTCTTTTAAGGCACCGAGGAGGATGTTAGGGGGCAATCTTCGAATGAGGAGAATGTCACGCCCCGGGTGTAAACCAAAACCCGGACCCGTCTACAGATTCGCCGTGCACACGAAATTTCTCGCGTACACGAAGCGCTAGTAACCTACTCAGATATAAGAGATACAATAAAAGAGCAATAAAACATAGCTGAACTAAAAACTACTACATCTCAGACTGAAACTGGAAGTAAAATACAGTACATCTGTAAAAATAATACATCTGTCTCTCCCAGCTCACCAAAATAAAAACAACAGCTGGCCAAAGCCAGACCCAAAAATAAAAGTACAACTGTCTGAGATAAAAGGGATACAAGTCCATCTAAACTCACTGTCGGGCAGACGATCTATCTACTCAGCTGTCCTCTCTCCTCGACCCGCCGCTGAAAATCCAGTAGCTCCCGCAGAAGACTCTGCAAAACAAAGGGAAGAAAAGAGGAAAAGAAGAATGGGGGTGAGAACTACTAGTAAACCAGTAGCCTCCCCTAGTGGGTAAAGCCTCAAACTCCGACTCACCCACTAGGTCTACCAGAGGCAAAAGGGAAAGAAGAGTGGTAAGCAATAAAAACTGTTGATAAAAAAAAACTACCACTATTATGCCTCTAAATACAGTGCCAAAAAGGGATAATTGTATGTATGCATCAGTAACCGTAACCGGCCAAATAAACCCAATCTATCCACCAGTAAAAACCGGTACTGCCTGCTGCCACCCTCATCATCGGGCAAGTAAATCCGCGCCGATGTGATAGCAAAAACTCCTACTGCCGCCCTCATCATCGGGCAAGTAAAGCCGCGCCGATGTGATAGCAAAAACTCAATAACTGTCCGGCACCTATATGGTACCACTGCACACTCCGGAGTGGAACTCGAGGGGAGCTACCCATACGAGTAAAGTAACCATGTCACAAGTATCATAAGAGTAGGACTGGATCACGACTGTGCTCAAGTGGAACAAAACCCTTCACTAAAGAAACCCCGATCCCCAATCTGATGCATAAGTAAACACCCGGTCAACCGCCCAATATCCGCAGTCGCCGCAATACCCCACAATCCACAATCAAGGTTCCGACTACACTATCCCAACCCCTGCTCGAACCCGAGCAACAAGTATCACATGTCTAAATGAAAAGGAGAACAGACACAATCATGGTTTCTCCTAAGTTAAATTCTAGCATGATAGTGTAGCAGTAAAAGGTGGCCTATCTAGATGTCCATACAAGCATGCAAGTGCTCTCATTTGGAAAGGAAAAATAAAGAGTAGTATAATCATGGATCCCACATAAACCACTAATCACCCTCACATGAACCATCCACCTATGCATGTCCAAAAATCCACAAGTAGTACCCACTAACAGAATAAATCACCTTGTCCCAAAATAATAGTCAATTCCACATGCAAGGTTAAGTGCTAACATAGCTAACAATATATCCATACAAGCATACATAAATTCCGACCACAAGTACTAGTATGACAGTAATATTCCCAGCATGATATTCCCACAAGAATAATCCCTCATGATGTAATATTCCCGACATGATATTCCCACAAGAATAATCCCACATGATAGGCTCACGATTATCATAACCAAACATGATTTCCAATAGGGTGATAAATCAATTAATAATAATATAGGGATTCCTCTAACAGTCCTAGTGAGCATGTCGAAATAAGAGGTACACAACAACCACCCACCTGGAACGCGCAATCCACAACAGTAATAGCCTCCTCGCTGTCCAACTCGCCGCAGGACACCCAAATCTGTGAACCACTGCAAAAAGTATCGCACTTAGCATCAACGGTAGCAGTTCCAAAAACAGCACTTGCTGTTTTGCAAGTTCAGCACAGAAAATGAGGATTCTTACCTCTGTGAAGTCCTCAAAAAAATCTAGAAAAATCGCCGTTACGTTCCTCGTGAAGTGTAGATGCGAATTGAGAATTTATACACCTCATTCCGATACTCGTAGGCCGAGAAAATCCATAATTACTCCGCCGCTGTCCAAAAATCGCCGCAAAAAAAGGGGGTTTAAAGAAGCTCCAGAAAACCCAGTAAAACCTCGAAACAGGCAAAAGTGGTAAATACTAGAAATGTAGCCCTACCTGTCATGGAGGTAATGCCGCAAGAATCGCTCAAAAAGTCCCTCGGGGTAGCCCAAGGGAGCAAGCGGACCGAAACACGACGAAAAAGAACATCGCAAGAAGAACGTCGCAATGCGCCGAATCGCAAAAGTTGCCGATGTCGAGATCTCCAAAAATTCCAAAACTCCTTCAAGGGATGCAGCACAAGATGAAGATCAACTTTGCAAAAGGGCTCCACCACAGCTGAGCTCGGGAAAAGCCCCAAACTGCAGGTGAAAGGGCTATTTATAGCCAAGAAGGGAGGGAGGGGGGGAGGGGAGGGGGGGGGGGGGGGGGGGGGGGGGAATACCCCTTTTGGGTACGTTTCGGGTGCCCGGAACAACCGGGCGCCAAACACAGGACACCGTAGTCGGCGCCCGGTTCGTTTCGGGCGCGACACGTCGCCCCGAACACACGGCAGCGGGGCGCGGCCAACCGCCCCACGCCGCGTGGCCAGACAAGGGAGTGGGAGCGGGTGGCGCTGGCCACTCGCGGTGCGCCATGTGGCTCCCCCGCGTGGCCCGCCACGCTGCCCGGTCAACCCCGCTCACCTGCCCACATGCCACCAACGCTCCATGCGCTGCGCCGCGTGGACCGCCCAACCCGAGGCTGCCACGTGGCGCCGCCCCCATTCCATGCACCGCCGCGTCGATCCCATGGACCGCGCGTGCTGCGCCGGCCAATCCGGTGCCTATACGTGGCGCCTCGGCCGGTCCACAGTACCCCCATGCACCCAAAATGCGCGGAAACTTTCGGGGGTCCGTTTTTGGGCATCCGGACTCCGAAAAATATAAGTAAATAGCCGATTTTTGACGTTTTCCCACCCTGAATCCAAATCCGGCCTCGGATTAGCCTGAAACCCTTTCAAAAATTCAGCGAAAACAGCCGGAAGGCAGGCTTTATCTAGGAATCTCACAGAGTTCGTCCAACGCGTCTATTTGACGCGTTGCGGGTCCGACACACCAATAATAGATGTTCCACAACATGGATCATGGGGAATAGCTTCACGGGGATCTAGGCTACTACAGAGGATTTGCCCGTGGCCGAGGTGGTGATGTTCGAGAAGCCAAGACTCAATAACGTTTTTCTAAGAGAAAACAATATCAATGAAAACGGGATTATTTACGTTTGGAGACTGTCGTCATCATAAATGCTGAGGTAAGTTGATTATCCCGTTTTTTAAAAAATTCAAGGACGCATTCAACTGAAAGCGGAGGTTTGCGATCCCGTCTAGTTCACAACCGAAAAAATAAAAAAAAGTTCGTTCTCGAATCAGTTAATAGTATAGAAGAAAAAAAAAAATGCGAAATTATAAAAGAATATCTGAGGATCCGACACACATGATTAAGTTGTGCTTCTCTTCTCTTACAAATGTTCACAATTTAAAAAAATTTTGCGTATAAAGGAAAAAAAAATACGCTCCCTTTCAAAACTCTTATGTTTACAAGGTGCGTTATTTCGATTATTAAATTAGTACCTGCTCTGTGTATGGGTTAATTTTGCGTCAAACAGTATTTACCTGCATATGGTACAATATGCTACGAAAAAAAACACCTTAATTCTACGCTTTGTGTTTTCCTGTAGAATCCAATTCCGATTTGTCTGACTAAAATGCTTGATGAACTTGTTGAGGTTGAGCTTGCTCAGTCTGAAGTCACTACAGCCCGATTGGTTCATATATATAGAGAAAAATCACAAATCGGTTTGGGCTTCCTCAAATAGAATCGTCAAAAGGGATGCAGGCGGGCTGCTATAGCGAAAATAATATGATTTGGAAATCAAAGACACAATACGGACGTTGTGTACAGAAATTATAGTGAGCATGAAAGCCACCCAACTTTAGACTTCAAGACTTGGCTGAAGGATTGTTATCGCAACCCTTGCCGAATGATTTTGAGCAAATTGCGCCGGATGACGAATATCGTTCGGTGGATGGCGGTGGACCTGCTCAAAGCTGAAACTGCATCTTTGGTTAAAGATAGAATCATTTTACGCCGTGCCTTATGCCGATGATGCCGATGCCTTTGATGCCCTCTTATGTTTTCGGCCTCTTAGCCTTTTCGTGCCTTTTTATGCCTTCTGATGCCTTCTTATGTCTCCTATAATATGTAGCGTTAGCTACATCTAAATGTTTTAGCTTATTCCTGACATTGAGCTTAATGTACTATATGAAGAATTTCTTTCTTCCTGATCTAATATTTCTTCACTTATGCTATTTCGTAATAATTGTCAGTTCCCTTTACTTAATTTGCAGTTTTCCCGAATATTTATTGTCTATTGTTCTAACTTTCCCCTCCTTTGTACTATCTCTTTAATTGATTTATGATGTGTACATTTATGTGAATACCATACATTTTGAGTAAACTGTATTTATTATCTTAAATGATTTAAACTTATTTGCATGCTTTAATCTATTATGTTTCGTTGTTTAAATTTGATTCAATCGTTTACTTCAATTCTGTTCACTCCAACTCCATGCTTTAATTCTGCATCTAGACCTTACAATATTTTACTCCTTTATTTCCATCCATGCTTCAACCCATGCTTTAATATAGGTGCAGAGCTTACTTAAGATGCTTCAATCCTACCTTTAATTCTACACCTATTCAACTACTGCACCTATATGCAGAGTTTTCGTGAATGCTTCAGTCCATGGTTTAATTTTGCCCCTTTATGGAGAGCTAGAACCCATTGTTGGCTTTCCGCAATTGCTATATTATGCTAATAAACAGTGGAGCAGATGCAAAGGTAAAGATGACCATGATGTGTAATCAAGGTAAAAATCATTAGCGCTTTACAACTTGATGTATGCATCAAGTAATTGCTATATTTAATCGCTTTAGTTGGAACAATTGATTTCTTGCTGTTTTAGAGTAAATCAGCACCTATATGAAGATCTTACATTGCTTTAATTATTTATTTCAGTTTACTAAGTTTCAATCGATACTTTGTACTTATTTTTCTTGCCAGAGCTTACAATGGTTTATTTTTTCAATTCTGTTCACTACATACTGTAAATCTGTACCTATATAAAATCTTACAATGCTTGACTTCTTTATTTCATTTTACTCAGCTTTGGTCCATGTTTTCTACTATATTCTTCTTAATGAATCCATACTTTAATATAGATGAAGTAGAACCATGAATTGAAGCATGCATGCTTTAATATAGGTGCAAAGCTTACAATGCTTTACAATACATGCTTTAATTTTGCACCTAATTAAAGTACAGCACCTATATGCAGAGCTTCATTACATGCTTCAATCCATGCATCTACTGTACCTGTATGTGGATCTTACAATGCTTTACTATTTTATTCTATATTAGAAGCTTCAATCCATGCTTTCTACTGCAGCCCGTTAACAGAACTTACGATGGTTTACTTCCTTAATTCTGTTCACTCCATGCTTCACTCCATGCTTTAATTGCACCTATATGAGGACCTTATATTTTACTCCTTTATCTCAATCCATTCATGCTTTAATATAGGTGCAAAGCTTACACAATTAAGATGCTTCAATCCTAGCTTTAATTCGACACCTATTCAATTACTGCACCTATATGCAGAATTTTCATCAATGCTTCAGTCCATGGTTTAATTGTGCACCTTTATGGAGAGATAGAACCCATTGTTGGGTTTCCACAGTTGCTATATTATGCATAAAGAGTTCTTTCCTATTTTTTCTGATTCTTCTCTAATTAATTTAACTATGTTCATGTTAATTATTTTTGTGCCTAATATAAGAATCAATAGAAGATATAAATCCTCAAGTGTGCCGAGCCTCCGTGGAGGGCTCTCAGTCGTTCCGAGCCGACGTGGCGGGTAGCCGTGCTTCGTGTGTGTGGTTTGGACTCCGATCCAGAGCCCTCTCTCCCTGTTACTTCCTCTTGCTGTGCGTTTCTCCCGCTCCGGGTTGCCCGCGCCCTTCCACATGGGTGCGCACTGTGCTGTCCTTCCTCCCCTTTTGTGTGATCCCCCTTCTTTGTGATGCTCCTTCTAGGTTTTCCTCTCTCCCTGTTGCTCCCTGTTGCTGTGTGCTTCTCCTGCGCCGGATTGCCCGCGCCCTTGCACATGGGTGCGCACTGTGCTGGCCTTCCTCCCCTTCTTTGTGAATCCCCTTTTCTGATTGGTCCATTTGAGGGTGCCCGCCGCCCGTCCCTGTTCGTCCTGGTTTCCTGACGTCGGATTTGAGGGCCCCCGCGCCCCCCCCCCCTGTTCGTCCGATCCTTCCTCAAGTGTGCCGAGCCTCCGTGGAGGGCTCTCAGTCGTTCCGACCCGACGTGGCCGCTAGCCGTGCTTCGTGTGTGTGATCTGGACTCCGATCCAGAGCCCTCTCATTCTCGATCTCTCTCTCTCTCTTATTTCCTCTACGTTTTCCTCTCTCCCTGTTACTCCCTCTTGCTGTGCGCTTCTCCCGCGCCGGGTTGCCCGCGCTCTTCCACATGGGCGCGCACTGTGCTGTGCTTCTTCCCCTTCTTTGTGATGCCCCTTTTGTGATTGGTCCATTTGAGGGTGCCTGCCGCCCGTGCCTGTTCGTCCTGGTCTCTTGACGTCGGATTTGAGGGCCCCCGCGCCCCCCCCCCCCTGTTCGTCCGAACCTTAGGTACCTACGCCGCCGTACAGCGATGCGGGTTGGCTCACCGAGCGTGCCTGGCCTCTCGATATGGTGCTGGTCCCTCGGTTCCTACCGCAGGACCTAAGGTTCGGATGTCCTGTTAGTGAGGTCATCCCTTCCCCCTCGTTGCTCATAGACCCTGTACACCGAGCCTCCTACCTGGTGAGTAACCCCCCCCCCTCCCCTCCTGGTTCCGCCTCCTGTTGTTCAGCAGGCTAGCTCTAGGGTGTTCACATGCCTATCTCATCCCGAGCCTGCTGTGTGAAGATCATTGAGAAGGCCCTCTCTGTCCAGGTTTGCCTATAAATATCAGCTCATTCCTCCAGTTTGGGTACGCCCCTCTCCCTCTGCCTTTCCGCAATTTGTTTACTTATGTACAGTTCCTTTGCATAATACTTCTATTCGATTTTACTTTCCTGCTTTTCTATCACGCTGGAATTGCTTCGCCCATATATTTATGCATGGGAAATATTTTAATGTGGGAGAATAAAATTTGCATATAAATTTCTGAATTATTTTACAAGAAATGGAATATTGGCTCCTCTGTTAGAAGCCGTTAGACTTAATTACTACTCTCTCGCCTCTTCTGACCCGTTCCGGATATTCTCGGCCTGTCCATCCCCGACCCTCCTACCATTTGTTATTTGCTGCTCTTCTAAGTTTCTTTTCTTTTCTTTGTTGTTTTTGTTTACTTATTTTGTGATTTCTTTTCCTTACGGTTTTATAATTAATTTGTATTTCCATTTGCTTTCGTTTTTTTGGAGGGGGTGATGATGACACATAAAGAAAAAGAGATCAAAAAAAGATCTAAAGGCTTGGAACGACTACTTTTGTGAATTGGTCATGTTTGCTTATGGAGTGGTGGTTATATTTAATGCTCTTAGTTGGTAAACCGGTTATATTTAATGCTTTTATTTAGTATTCTTTGTTGTTTTTGTTTACTTATTTTGTGATTTCTTTTCCTTACGATTTTATAATTAATTTGTGTTTGCATTTTCTTTTGGTTTTTTGGGGGGGGCGATGATGACACATAAAAAAAAAAGAAATCAAAAAAAGATCAAAAGGCTTGGAACGACTACTTTTGTGAATTACTCATGTTTGCTTATGGATGGGTGGTTATATTTAATGCTTTTAGTTGGTAGACCGTTGGCTGTGCAATGTTGGCACATGGATGAAAATTTGATTATGTCAGATCGTGTATTTTTGCCTTCTGCTTTTTCGTCAATCGGCTTATATTGTTCAATATTTACTTCGAAAATAACTTATAATTGAACATTGTGCCTTCGTACTAAGCTGAGACAAGCAACTGGTCATTGTAAAATGATGTTAAATGAAAACGGGCAGCGTTTGTAAAACGATGTTAAATGAGAGAGCCGCGGTTGCTTTGGTTTCCTATTATTCTTTATGGTTCAGGAGCCCGTTTATCTGAGCCCCCTTTTTTCTTTAATTATTTGTACTTTGCTTCTCCAAACTGTTATAAATTTAATATGTATTTCCGATTTACAAGCTCTACTAATTTCAACAAAAATTCCCCATTTATTTAATAATGTTGTTCGTGCTTTCGCCAAAAGCACATTATTAATGCAATTATTTTTGATATGTACTATTTCCTTTCATTCTTAGGAGATTTACACTTGCTTCCATTTTCTTATGTTTTTCCCCTCCGTTCTTGCTTTCATTTTCTTATGTTTTTCCCCTCCATTCTTTTCACTTCACGTTCCACTTTACGTTCTCCTCTTATTGTGCTCTTTGTTTAATTAATTTATAAACTGTTATTTACTTTATGTCGGTTGTATAATTCATGACCTTGCTTTCATGTATTATGTACGGTTGAGATCAAAAAAAGGTCTAAAGGCTTGGAACGACTACTTTTGTTAATTGGTCATGTTTGCTTATGGAGTGGTGGTTATATTTAATGCTCTTAGTTGGTAAACCGGTTATATTTAATGCTTTTATTTAGTATTCTTTGTTGTTTTTGTTTACTTATTTTGTGATTTCTTTTCCTTACGATTTTATAATTAATTTGTGTTTGCATTTTCTTTTGGTTTTTTTGGGGGGGCGATGATGACACATAAAAAAAAAAGAAATCAAAAAAAGATCAAAAGGCTTGGAACGACTACTTTTGTGAATTACTCATGTTTGCTTATGGATGGGTGGTTATATTTAATGCTTTTAGTTGGTAGACTGTTGGCTGTGCAATGTTGGCACATGGATGAAAATTTGATTATGTCAGATCGTGTATTTTTGCCTTCTGCTTTTTCGTCAATCGGCTTATATTGTTCAATATTTACTTCGAAAATAACTTATAATTGAACATTGTGCCTTCGTACTAAGCTTAGACAAGCAACTGGTCATTGTAAAATGATGTTAAATGAAAACGGGCAGCGTTTGTAAAACGATGTTAAATGAGAGAGCCCCGGTTGCTTTGGTTTCCTATTATTCTTTATGGTTCAGGAGCCCGTTTATCTGAGCCCCCTTTTTTCTTTAATTATTTGTACTTTGCTTCTCCAAACTGTTATAAATTTAATATGTATTTCCGATTTACAAGCTCTACTAATTTCAACAAAATTTCCCCATTTATTTAATAATGTTGTTCCTGCTTTCGCCAAAAGCACATTATTAATGCAATTATTTTTGATATGTACTATTTCCTTTCATTCTTAGGAGATTTACACTTGCTTCCATTTTCTTATGTTTTTCCCCTCCGTTCTTGCTTTCATTTTCTTATGTTTTTCTTCCCCTCTTTTGTGCTCGGTTTTCCTCATGATTCGACATGTGTAATTTAATTTATATGAACGGTATAATTTGCGAATTTGCTTCTGTTGATTACATTGGGTTACGTGTGGTTTTTGTTTACTTAGTTTGCAATTGTTTTGCCCTTGCTGTTTTACAATCAATTTGTGCTTGTATTTGCTTTCGGTTTTTGGGGGGGCGATGATGACACATACTAAAAAAAAGATCAAAAAAAGATCTAAAGGCTTGGAACGACTAATTTTGTGAATTAGCCGTGTTCCCGTATGGAGGGTTGAAAAAGAGATCAAAAAAAGATCTAAAGGCTTGGAACGGCTAATTTTGTGAATTAGCCGTGTTCCCGTATGGAGGATTGGTTATATTTAATGCCTTTAGTTGGTAAACCGCTTGTTGGGCAATGTTGGTACATGGATGAAAATTTGATTCTATTAGATCGTGTACTTTCGCCTGCTGTTTTTTCGTCAATCAGTTTATATTGTTCAATATTTACTTCGAAAAGTACTTATAATTGGACATTGTACCTTCGTACTGAGCTTAGACAAGCAACTGGTAATTGTAAAATGATGTTAAATGAGTTGGCGCGGTGTTTGTAAAATGATGTTGAATGACAGAGCGCTCTTTGCTCTGCTTTCCTACTACTCTTTGTGGTTTAGGAGTACATTTATCTGAGCCCCCCATTTCCCTTTATTATTTTTATTTTCCTTTCCCAAACTGTTATAGATTCAATACGTATTCTTGATTTACAAATGCTACTGATTTCGTCAAAATTTCCCCCGCTTATTTAATAATGTTGTGTTTACTTTTGCCAAAAGTAGATGGTTAGTGTAATTATTCTTTACATATACTGTTTCGTTCCGTTCTTAGGAGATCCCCAGTTATTTTCATTTTCTTATGTTTTTTTGACCCGTTGTTTTCAATTTACGTTCCCCTCTTTCCCTGCTTTTTGTTTGATGAATTTATGAAGTGCAATTTACTTTATGTAGGTGGTATAATTTGCGAGCTATATATTTTCATTGTAGTACATAAAATCAGAAGTTTCATATTGATACTCTTAATTTTGGAGATTAAAGAATAATTCTATAGTCTTTTGCAATAGCCGAAGCATAAATTTTTTTCGCCTGTCAAATGCTTTATTACAGTTGGATTTGAAATGAGAACTATGATGACTCAAGTTGCTGAATTTAGCTAAGAGTAGAAAGGCAAAAGGAGTTATGTTCTGAAAATTATCAGTCTTTAATGCATGATGAATTAAATGAGATATGTGAAACTCAGTTGAGTATGCTTGATCATTAATTTGCAAACTTACCAAAATTGAGTACAAAATGCATATAATAACAGAGTTAAGTGAAAGTCCTTCAATGTTGGGAACGTAGTGTTTAAATTAGTGCCCACCAATTGGCAAGAAAAGTCGGTTGTATGGTAAATAGTCTCCGAAATGAAAAAGGACAATCCCAACAGTGGAAGGAAGTACATGTTGAGTCAATGACACAGTTACAAAAGAAATCAAAAGAAAATTACAAAGGATAAAGCCAAAAACTAAGATAATAAATTCTTTAGTTGCAACCATTCGGTTTTAAGCAGGGCTTGGTCAACTGAGGTTATTAAATTACCTCTTCAAAATGGTCTGATCCGTTTCCATCAAATGAACTTCTATATGGTAGTTCATATATATAGAATTTCATGGTATTTAGATGTCGTAGTTGTCCGGATAATTTAGCTACGCTTTCTTATAGTTTTATCTTTGCTTGAATCATTTAGTTTGCTTCTACATACGGAGCTCTAACTGAGATTAGTTATCTATTTTTGAGTTATTAGTGGACCTTTATGTCGTAAGCTTTTAAAGTGCTTTACTACGTTTGATGCTCAAAATATGGTAGTTCATATGAAATCCCATGGTGTTTAGATGGATTTAGCTACGTCTCTTACCTTTGATCTTCGGTTCGATGATATAGTTTTGGTTCTACGGTGCTTTATTTGAATTGGGTGTTAATCTATTTTGAAGTAATAGTTTAATTTTGTGCTTTAATTTCCAGCTTTTAAAGTGCTATGCTATGCTTGGTGCTTCAAATATGATAACTGAGATAGTTTACTGGGTCTTTTTTATTTTGTCGGCTTTGGCTGGATCATTTAGTTTGCTATGAAGATTTAATCGAACTAGCTATGCATGATGCTTAACATATGGTAGTTCATATGAAACTGTGATGTTCTTTAGATGGCATACCTTTTGGGACAACTTGGGTGATGGAATAGAAATTTTGTAGTTTTTTTTTTTTAAAAAAAAAAATTGTTTGGTATAGAATTATTTCATTTGTTTGAGCTGGCCACTTACTTTGCAGAGGCTCAGCTTTTTTGAAGACTCTGCTCACTAAAACTGGTAGCATCCAAATTAGAATAATTATATAGTTGGAAGAACCGAGCCAAACTTAATGAACCTTCCAAGAAAAAAAAAAGTCCAGACAGTATGGGGGATTTGAATGAAGATAATCAAAGGATCTACATATGTAGCAGTTATCCTGATGAGTAAAAGCTTGAAAATTCCTGTAGCACAAACACAAGAAACTCAATATTTACAAGTATTTCTACAAATCTAAACTACTGTAGTATCAAGATAACTTCTAAGCTAACTGAAATATATATATATATTAGAAAAGAAATATTAGAAACCTGTGTAGTAAATAATCCTATTATTATTATTATTACTATCATTAACGCTGACTTGTCATAAGAGATTTACATTTGTTCATAGTCTATATAGATAATTCTCTATGAAACTACTTAACATGTTCTCTTAACTATTTTTTAGGTAACATCTTCCCTAAAAAAAAGAATGCCAAAAATACAGAACATTAAAAAGAGAGAAAGCAAATAAATTACAAAAAAGGAACAACTGTAAATTCTTTTCATCTCATTGAATCAGCTTTCTTTATTCTCTATACTTATTTTAGAGAAGAATGTTAAAAAATATCACCATTTCATAGTAAGACGATGTGTTAACTCCTATAATCCAACATTCATATTCGAGTTGATTTACGAATACATACTGACAATCGACGAATTGATCAACAGTAGGATGTCCTCATCTTTTCATAAATCACCTCTAAGATGGTTGTTGGATTACGCGGGTTCTCATATCGCCTTCCCATGAAATGGTGATACTTTTTACCATTCTACTCTAAAGTAAGTACAGATGATAAAGAATGCTGTTTTAGCGAGGTTAAAAAAAAGGGGAGAAAAAATGTAGAATACATGTACTTCTTTGTCGAAGGACTTATATAATTCATAATGTTTTTTGTCAGAAAGGGCTTATATTTGTCGAAGGACGTATACATGAATTTTTTTTTCAACTTCCTAATAAATGAAGAGATTAGTATTTTTCTCTTTGTTTTATTTAGGTTGATTCATAAAGATTTATACGTATTCGCCTATAGATGGATATAGCCTTTTCATAATAGTGTAGATTAACCAGGACATTTAACAACTATTATAAGAAAGAATACTAATAATAATAATTTGCAATTATATAAACTATTCATAAAGATTTATACGTATTCTTCTATCGATGAATATAGCCTTTTCCATAATAGTGTAGATTAGCCAGGACATTTAGCAACTACAATTTGTTTGGAAGGAACAAATTACAAAAAAGGAACAACTGTAAATTCTTTCCATCTCATTGAATCAGCTTTCTTTATTCTCTATACTTATTTTAGAGAAGAATGTTAAAAAATATCACCATTTCATAGTAAGACGATGTGTTAACTCCTATAATCCAACATTCATATTCGAGTTGATTTACGAATACATACTGACAATCGACGAATTGATCAACAGTAGGATGTCCTCATCTTTTCATAAATCACCTCTAAGATGGTTGTTGGATTACGCGGGTTCTCATATCGCCTTCCCATGAAATGGTGATACTTTTTACCATTCTACTCTAAAGTAAGTACAGATGATAAAGAATGCTGTTTTAGCGAGGTTAAAAAAAAGGGGAGAAAAAATGTAGAATACATGTACTTCTTTGTCGAAGGACTTATATAATTCATAATGTTTTTTGTCAGAAAGGGCTTATATTTGTCGAAGGACGTATACATGAATTTTTTTTTCAACTTCCTAATAAATGAAGAGATTAGTATTTCTCTCTTTGTTTTATTTAGGTTCATTCATAAAGATTTATACGTATTCGCCTATAGATGGATATAGCCTTTTCATAATAGTGTAGATTAACCAGGACATTTAACAACTATTATAAGAAAGAATACTAATAATAATAATTTGCAATTATAGAAACTATTCATAAAGATTTATACGTATTCTTCTATCGATGAATATAGCCTTTTCCATAATAGTGTAGATTAGCCAGGACATTTAGCAACTACAATTTGTTTGGAAGGAACGATATAATATACTCATCAATATAGATAGACTCATTGTGTCGCTGAAATATAGGCTCATAAAGGATTTACAGTTTGAGCAGGCCTTTGTGATTAGCCAGTACTATGATTAGTTTACAAAAATAAGAAAAAAAAAAAAAAAAATGTCATGTGATATTTCTATTTGTTGATAGTTTAATATATCATATATTTTAAGCCCACAGAGATTCCTAGGTATGATATGACCAACAATAAAGCAAATTATGAACAATGTCCCTGTATATTTTGAAGTCAATATCGCATTATATTTTTATGGATGCTGAATAAAGTTGGTAGCTTCTGTAGGTATGCTCGAGTTCCCTTCTCAAAAAAGGGCCTAACTATCAAATGACCATGTAGCTAACCTACTTATCAAAAAAGACTTATATTTAAAAACCCTCACTCCTAGCATTTATATGAAATCAATTATATGAAAATATTATTTCTACGCAGTTTTAGGATATCAATAATTCCCAATATGAGCAGAGTTATATCGCGTAAATAGTTCTAATATTAATCACTACTTACTTAAATTTACTTAAAAGTAATACTAGAATTAGCTTCCATTTCCCATTAGCAACATGATATAATATATTTATCAATACAAAGACACTCATTGTTCCTTATATTTAAGTTTAACGAATATTTATCAATACAAAGACACTCATTGTTCCTTATATTTAAGTTTAACGAATAAAGACATCTCCTTCTTTATTTAGCTTACTCACAAAAATTTATATATATATTCCACTATCAATTCATTTAATACTTGTTATAATAGCGTAGATTAAGCACGTCATTTATATGAAATAAATCATGTTAATAACTGTTTCTACACAATCCTAGCTAGATGTAGTTTTTTTAAATAAA
Source organism: Tillandsia fasciculata (assembly GCA_029168755.2). Lineage (NCBI taxonomy): Eukaryota > Viridiplantae > Streptophyta > Magnoliopsida > Poales > Bromeliaceae > Tillandsia > Tillandsia fasciculata. Next base: position 301,074 of record CM054946.1, on the reverse strand, counting down.
TGATTTGCTCACTTCCATTTGATTAAATGTAATTTTCCTACCAACTATGTATATTATCAAAATAATTATAACATTATTTATTAATTAGTTAACATTATTTATTAATTAGCTAACTTTACTGAAGAGTTATATTTAGCGCTGTCATATGCATATAATGCTCAAAGAGAGCTATGTGATATTATAAAAGAATTACTTTCTCTACTGCGATAGCTTCATAACGACTTATATGTCTTCAACTGTCAATTTGAAAATTATACATTAATGACAAGAGTAGGTAAAGAGTTAGGTGTAGTGACGGATAATCAGCTTACAGTAAAAAATATAAAAAGCTAAATTTGTATATATATATATATATTAGGAAAACAAATATTGCTGTCATATGCATATAATGCTCAAAGAGAGCTATGTGATATTATAAAAGAATTACTTTCTCTACTGCGATAGCTTCATAACCACTTATATGTCTTCAACTGTCAATTTGAAAATTATACATTACTGACAAGAGTAGGTAAAGAGCGAGGTGTAGTGACGGATAATCAGCTTACAGTAAAAAATATAAAAAGCTAAATTTGTATATATATATATATATTAGGAAAACAAATATTAGGTCCTGTCGTTGGTTTGCTCCCTTTGTGTAGATTACTGAAGCACCCTACATTTGTCGAGGGTCGTATACATAACGTTCTTGCATTGTGTAGAATTTTATGTATACGACCCTCGGTGAGTGTAGTGATTTCCAGTGGTAGCATAAATTATATCGTTTAATTAATGGTACTCCGTACTGTTACAAAAATGGGAGGCGCTATAGGCGTCAAATTGTAATGTCCTGTTTTCGTAAAGTAAACATAGTTGATTGGATATTGCTTAATTTTGCTCGATTTCCACAATTTGGTGAATATTTTTTCACGTGCTAATGCTGATTATGTTTGCAATTTCCATTCCTATCTACATGAGTAGATTAGAAATATGCCATTTACGCTTATGTTTTTCTTAAATATTCATGTTTTGTTTGCAATATTTTTATTACACATGTGGAATGTGCAGATACCCTTTATTTCTTTCACTTACAAAATCAAAATCCAAGAGAGTACCCCTTCCATTTGGTGATTACTACGTACATTTAATTTTGACTGTGTGCGTCTGCGTGTGTTGAATTTATCAGTCGCTTTTACTTTTTATCATATATCTCAGAAATTAGGAGTATACTTTAAAGTTAAATTCTGGATTGCAATTTAGAATTACAAATTTAGATTTTGATTATAATTGTAAAGTTTGATTTGTCCAAAAAAAATTAAAACGCATTTATACAATTAGTCTGAAAAAAAGAAGTGATAAATCACAATTGTAGGTTATCGAGATTTGTAATTCTAGAATTGAAATTCCTAATGTCAATTTTGTAATTTTATAAATTTAGATTTGATCTTATGTCTTTAACTGTCGCTTACAGTCAACATATTTCTAAATATTATATGCTGGATATTTTTTTCTTAACCATTTTTAGAGAACATTTTGCCTAAAAAGGGAAGCAAAAACAGAGACCATTAAAAACAAAGCAAGAAAATGGAAGAGAAAAAGAGCAACTACAAATTCCTTTTACCTTATTGATACAGTATTCTTTATTCTCTATGCTTATTTTAGAAAAGAATGTTAAGAAGTACCGGCATTTAATGGGAATGCAATATGTGGACTCCTATAATCCAACATCGATATTTCAGTTGATTTACGAAAAGATAATGACAATCAAGAAACTGATCAACAGTAGGATGTCATCATCTTTTCATAAATCACCTCCGAGATTGATGTTGAATTATAGGAGTTCTCATATCGCCTTCCCATAAAATGGTGATACTTTTTATCGTTCTGCTCTAGAGTAAGTACAAAGGATAAAGAATGCTATTTTAGTGAGGTAACAAAAAAAATTTGTAGAACGCATATTTTTTAATGGTTTAATTCATAAGGTATTGTCGGAAGAGACTTATGTTTGTCGAAGGTCGTATACATATAGTTCTTTCTTAAAATTGCCTAATAAATAAAGATTATTATTATTTTCTTTGTTTTATTTAGGCTGATTCATAAAGATTTATATATATTCGACAATCGATGAATATAACCCTTTTCATAATAGTGTAGATTAAATAATTACCAATTATAAATTTAACTGATAATTACCTAAATAGTTATAAATTTAATTATTAATTACTTAAATATATTATGGTTCAGAAAAGATTTATAGCTTGGGCAGACCTTTATGATTAGACAGTATTATGATTAACTTGGATGGTGAATAGTACTCTTATTCATAAGGTATTGTTATTCATAAGGTATTGTTATTCATAAGGTATTGTTAGAGTCATGCACGGGGTATTGTTATTCATAAAGTATTGTTAGAGTCATGGGCAAGGTTAATCAAGAAACTGATCAACAGTAGGATGTCATCATCTTTTCATAAATCACCTCCGAGATTGATGTTGAATTATAAGAGTTCTCATATCGCCTTCACATAAAATGGTGATACTTTTTATCGTTCTGCTCTAGAGTAAGTACAAAGGATAAAGAATGCTATTTTAGTGAGGTAACAAAAAAAATTTGTACAACGCATATTTTTTAATGGTTTAATTCATAAGGTATTGTCGGAAGAGACATTAACAACGCAATATTAAAATGAAACATACATATATATATTTGAAAATAAATATTAGATTCTGTCGTTGATTTGCTTTCTCTGTGTATATTGCTGAGGTACCGTACATTTGTTGATTGTTGTATACATATATTTGTTTAATTGTGGAAAATTATATGTATACAATCCTTGATGAGTGTAGCGATCTTTAGTAGTGATATAAAATAGACTGTCGAGTTAAACCGTTTTCCATACTAGGTAGATGAATAAATATAGCCAATTATTAATTAATTTCTATAAAATTTACTTTTGCAAATTTAATCATCTTATTATTGGAAGTATTTACTTTTTTTCGGGAATGTTTAATTATAAGATGGTCAATATTTAAGAAAGGAAATGTCAAGAATTTGGTGGAACCGGTAATAGTTTTCTATGAACAATACGAAATTAAAATGAAACATACGGTCCTAATTTGGGATACCTGCGTTCCCTTATTTACATTCTAGCTTATGAAATCTATACCTTACACAATTTTGTATACAAATTATAAAGTTAACCCGATTGGAAAATTGAAGAGATAAAACTTTGTCTGTCTCTCAAAATATATTGCAAATTGGCCATTGTTACTCTTCCTCTTTACTCAAATATTATATTTTAAATCGTCGAATCGAAATTAGTTATTTCCCCATTTCTGACGTATGGTGCAAGAAAGAACATCTGTGTTCACGCATACAACAACTTTTATTTCGAAATTTCAATTGATGCAATCGCAAATATTCCGGTTCTTCGTGCTTTCATTTTAATGATACTTCGACTTTACTACAGGTGAGGCGTAATCTGAATCAGTAATCTATCAAGCTAAGGTGATTGGAGGTTAGTGTACCGTACGCTACTTGATACACACGTGCGACTCTGCGCATACGGTACACTCTTCTCAACTGCTTATTTTTACCCCGTATCGTTTCTTTACAACTTACATTTTCTCGTATAGGTATGTACAGCTTGTTTGCGCTGAGTCCTATAGTTGCTATTATACATTCCGCGTTTTTTACGCACGGCCTTTCTTCATTTATTTTGTGCTTATTTATGTGAGTCGTTATATTTTGTATGTTACTGCTGTCTGCTTTTAATTAAAATCTGAGATATGTTGATACTCTCCGAATAACTTATTTCCGTACTTGCTTACTACAAGACTTGGATTACATTACGAATTTATTAAAATTTTCCGCACCCAATTTCCGGTCACTGTGATATATATTAGCAGATTTTGGAACGACTTTTGCAAAACAGTTTCTCCGCCAATTGTTTGTTGACTTGTGCATATTTCGCTTTAACTTCCTGCTATAATTATATCGGTATTTCCGAAAAATATGTTCCTTTTGCAAATTCACTACCTATCAATTTGTACATCTTTAACAATAACTCCCCGCTATAATTATGTGCTTATTTCAAAAATGTAACTTCTTTCGCGGCTACATTTTGTATAACTAGCTGTCAGAGAATTCAGACTATATTAGAAAACCATCAAAGATATGCGTACTTATTTCCCGCAAAAATTTGTTCCTGCTGTAATTGGTGTACATAGATTACCCACTCCTGATCTTATACCTTAAATTTTCCCATACCTCAATAATATTTTCTCCATCTAGATGTATGAATGTGCACAACATTAGAGCCTTTCTTCCCGTACCCTTTCCATCTGCTTAAATGTGTCGTGTTATCTAGAATGGTTCATAGTTTGGAACATATGTATTTTGTGACTTAGAACTTATTTTGTACGTATGTCGCTTAATTTCTTTCCAACAATTGATTTCCACATATAGTTATAAATCACTGATTGGTCACATTTCCCGCGCACTTTTAATTTTTACGTTGGTGATTCCACAAGTGTAAATTAGGGTCATGTTTCTGTATCTTTACTTCTTCAATTTCTTCTGTCATTGTTTTCATGATCTCAATATATTCTTCCATATTTGATTACTTCGTTCCTTCCCCAGTTTTCCCGGTTTGTTCTACACACAATCCCTCAGATGGCTACTATTCAACTTTCTTACCTTAAATTACTTGAAGAAATAGGTAATGAGCTAGGAATTCAAGCTCTATGTGGTGTGAGATTGGTCGGCGGGGGGTTGTTTCTTGCATGCATAGAATTGACGTTTGTTCATATTGAATCGGGCATCGAAACACATCGCTGCTGGGGTGGCCCGTATGCTAATATGCATGAGGCAGCGGAGGAGGCTGGTTATTTCGCTGTTCACCGAATGAAGTCTAAATTTGGATTGGAAATTAAGGATGTTAATTACGACGGCTATATACTGTATAAGAATATGTACCACGAGGTGATTATTCAATATGGTAATCTCTTGGGCGACTTCAATAAGCTAAAAAATGCATATAATGCATTAGAAACTTCTTCTGCCTCTGCTATTGCTCAGAATGCAAAATTCGTAGTTGAACATGCAGAAATGCGATCTAGGATTGATGAGTACCGTAGCACTATCAACTTTCTTCGTCGGGGTTGTTCTGTTTCGTCGGCAGATCCATCTGAAGATAGTTCTGGTTTTTAGCTTGGCATTTATTGTTCCTTCCCTTCGTTTTCTCTTCACTTACTTTCTACTTTTGATAAAAATTTGTAATCCACCTACTCTTTTCCTTTCTTCCCTCTTTTCAGTTGCTTTGTCAAATTTGTTATCATTGATTTCCGTAAACTTTAAGCTTACCTGCTTCATACGTGCCTATTTGAACATTTGTTTGAAAAAACATTTGTGCATGCAGTCCCAGTTACATGCTCTACGCGATTCTAATCATGGAAATCAAAAGAATTAGTACGTGTAAATTACTCATATGTTTAAGTATTATTAGTTCTTCCCTCCCGCTCTCCCCTCTTATTTGTTTGTGTAATGTACATGTAATTTCCCGTACACTCTTTCTATGTTTATTTCTCCCAAACTCCTTTTCAATCAATAATGTCTTCGGTGATTAGCAGTGGATACTTTCATGGTACATAATATATATAATTAGATTAAATGGGCTTTAATATTTCTTTGCGTTCCCACTATTTACGAACAGTTTTACTTACCCACTGGTTTTCCTTTTTTTACCCATCGGTGATTACTCCCATCTTCCAATTGTTAATACGTATTTTTAACGCTTATATTTTCTCATAGTTTTACAGGTTTATATTTTACATAGTATGTTTGCTTGCTGCATATTGTGGTACAGATAAAATGAATACTCCCATATTTACTCGTGAGCATAGGAAGCAGCGGAGGAACCGTCTTAGCGAACGGAAGAATAAACGGACGGCACATTCTCCGAGCTATATTTACCAACTAGATCAAAATAAAATAATAAATAATCCTGAGGCACCGCCAGATATTCAAACAATTTGTCGAGCAAACAGAAAACGGCGTAAGATTATTCTTAATCAGCGGAGGAATAAATTTACAATTCTCTCCCCAGAATATACGCATAATCCGATCGGAAACAACAATACAACAAATTATGACATAGAATCGACTTCTTCACAAGCTACCTGTAGTACTTCGAAACAATCGTATGTTGGATTGCCACATTATAAGTGCCAATTCTGCGGAGCTTTACTGTGGTACAGTGAAAGGATTTACAAATCTCAAATGGAACATACACCAAGATTTTCTTTGTGTTGTCAGGAAGGTCGAGTTAGCTTACCTTTGCTACATGGTGCACCAGCTATTCTAGCTACTTTGTTGGATTACCAAGGTGGACAAGAAGGTAAGAAATTTCGTGAGAATATTAGAGCATACAATTCTATGTTCGCGTTTACGTCGATAGGTGCAAAAATAGATTTAGAGATTAATAAAAGACCAGGACCATATGTTTTCCGAATTAATGGTCAGAATTATCATATAATGGGTTCTCTTCTACCGATAGATGGTGAGCGTCCTAAATTTGCTCAACTTTATATTTATGATACTGAAAATGAAGTTGATAATAGATTAGAGGCGCTTGGGGTATCTACAAATGATGACGCTATCAGCAGAAATATTGTGGTAAAATTGTTACATATGTTTGATACGGAAAATGAAGTGGTCAAGGCATTTAGGATGGCAAGAGATCGTTTTGCACAAAATAACTTCTTACCGATGAAATTACGTTTGATTGGTACCCGTACAGAAAGAACGGACCAATATAACGCTCCAACCAGTTCTGAGATTGCTGGTTTAATAGTTGGTGATTTGGGTTGTTCAGATCGGCATCGCGATATTATCGTCGAGCACAGAACACAAGGGTTAAAACGCATTAGTGATTTACACCCTTCTTTTATGGCAATGCAATATCCCATTCTATTTCCATACGGTGAGGATGGTTTTAGGCTTGGCATAGAATGTAGAGAGACATGTCGAAAGAAAACGAACTCTAGACAATATATTACAATGCGCGAATTTTATGCTTACAGAATTCAAAACAGATTAGCTGAAGGAAGCACGTTGATACGAGGCGGTAAACTTTTCCAACAATATATTGTCGACGCTTTCTCATGTGTTGAAGAAGAAAGACTCCAATATATTAGAAACAACCAATCTAATTTAAGATCCGAATTATATAAAGGTATAAAAGATGCTGTGGTTGAAGGAGATGTGAATGGAGATGCTATTGGTAAAAGAATTATATTACCGTCAAGTTTCACAGCTGGCCCTCGCTACATGATTCAAAATTATCAAGATGCTATTGCTATATGCAGACACTGTGGACCTCCTGATTTATTTGTTACATTTACCTGCAATGCACAGTGGCCTGAAATTCGAAATGGTTTGGAATTTATTCCTGGGCAAAAACCTGAGGACAGACCCGATATTGTAAGCAGATTATTTAAGATAAAATTAGAAAGTTTGATGACTGATATCAAAAAAGGTGCCTTCTTCGGATCATCGGTTGCAGGTATACAGCCGCTAAACATAGTCTATATTTTCCAGTTAATACTTCGTCAACTAATAATTCATCCTTAAATGTACCATATACTTAATAAATAATTATTTACTCTATGTTTTCTTTTGTATGTCTTTATTCCTCTGTGGGTGTCCTGCAATCTATGTCCAGAATTATATACAGTTGAATTCCAGAAAAGAGGCCTCCCTCATGTTCATATTTTAATATGGTTACATGCGGATCATAAATATTTAACAACTGCGGAAATAAATTCTATCATTTCCGCAGAAATACCTGATAAGATTTCTGATCCAGATGGGTATGCAGCTGTTGAAAAATTTATGGTTCACGGCCCATGTGGAACAAGTAAACCACGAGCACCGTGTATGGTCAAAGGCCGGTGTTCGAAACATTTTCCAAAAGAGTATAAGAGTGAAACAGTAATAACTCCTGATGGCTTTCCCATTTATAGGAGAAGAGATAATGGGAGATATGTGCTAAAAGCTGGTATTCAACTTGATAATAGATTTGTCGTGCCACATAATCTACGATTAATTGTTAAATATGGAGCTCATATTAATGTTGAATGGTGTAATAAATCGAGGCTTATCAAATATTTATTCAAGTATGTCAATAAAGGCCCGGATAGAGCTTCTGTTGTTGTAGAAAATAATTTGTCTTATACCGAATCAGGTATTGCACCACAATCTACATATATTGACGAGGTTAAACAATACTTAGATTGCCGGTATTTATCAGCGTATGAAGCTATTTGGCGGTTATTTGAATTTGATATTCACTTTAGACAGCCATCAGTTGAGCGTTTGACTATTCACCTGCCCATGATGAACAACGTAACATATCATGGTTCACAAAATTTAGTTAACGTTTTGGCCCGCCCTAATATTGAGAAGTCGATGTTGACTGAATGGATGTATACTAATTCCATATGTAACGATGCTCGGGAACTTACATACACTGAGTTTCCTACAAAATGGGTGTGGCATAAAAAAGATAAGTTTTGGTCTAAAAGAAAACGAGCATACCGTATTGGCAGAATTGTTTATATACACCCAAATGCAGGTGAATTATATTTTTTAAGAATGCTTTTAAATATACTAAGGGGTCCAAGAAATTATGTAGAAATTAGAACTGTCGATGGCGTTGTCCACGAAACATTTCGTTCTGCATGTAATGCTCTCGGATTACTGGGTGATGATACAGAATGGAGAGAGGCATTTGAAGAGGCATCACATTGGTCCTCTTCTGCTGGGCTTCGGCAATTATTTACAACCATAGTGATTTTTTGTGAGGTGACAGACCCTCTTAAATTATGGACTGAGTACTGGCAATTAATGGCTGATGATATTTCGTACAAATTAAGACATATTCTTGGAATTCGAAATCTCCAAATACCTGAAATTGAGCTTCAAAATCATGTTTTGTTTGAACTCGAGGTTCTTTTCAACAAAAGCTCTGCTTCGCTATCTGATTATAAACTCCCAAATCCCGGCGGACTAATTTTTGATGGTTTCGATAACAGATTAGTAAGGGAAGAATTAGATTACAATAGAAGTGAGTTGATACAGGATCATACCGAATTCTTTGATGGGTTAAACGATGAACAACGAATAATATATAATGCTGTCTTGGTTTCTGTATATCAAAATATTGGAGATATTATATTTGTTTATGGACATGGTGGAACAGGAAAAACATATCTTTGGAAGACTATTATTTCCAGATTACGTTCAGAAGGAAAAATAGTTCTGGCCGTTGCATCTTCAGGTATAGCATCCCTTTTATTACCTGGAGGCCGAACAGCTCATTCCAGGTTTAAAATACCAATACAAATTACCGATTGTTCTATTTGTGAAATTAAGAAAGGTACGCAACTTGCCGCTTTAATTTCCCACGCAAGCTTAATTATCTGGGACGAAGCACCTATGAATCATCGGAATTGTTTCGAAGCTTTAGATAAATCATTAAAGGATATTATGGGGATGGCTGATTCAGCAACTACTGAAAATCTTTTTGGAGGAAAAACTATTCTTTTGGGAGGAGATTTTAGACAAATACTTCCAGTTGTTGTCGGCGGTAGTAAACAAGATATTTTAAATGCATCACTAACTAGATCTTATATATGGAGTAAATGTAAAGTCTTTCGACTTACTATAAATATGAGATTACTACAAGGATCAACAAATGATACCTCTAATAGAATTTTAAGAGAATTTAGTCAATGGGTACTTGATATTGGTGATGGAAAGATACCTAGCATACAATTAGAGAACGAAGAAGAGCCAACGTGGATCAAAATTCCTGATGACATATTGGTCGAATTTGACAACAATGGAATGCAGGCGATCGTTAGTGAAATATACGATAATATCGAGTGCAACTACAATGATCCGACATATTTACGAAACAGAGCTATTGTTACACCTATGAATGAGACTGCTGATGAAATTAATACTTACGTTCTTTCTTTACTACAAACAGAGGAACGTTTATATTTCAGTTCGGATTCAATATGTAGTTCATCTACACATTCTGGAGAAAGCAACATTCTTTACCCAGTAGATTTCTTGAATAGCTTAAAATTTAATGGAGTACCGAATCACAAATTAAAGTTAAAAGTAGGAAGCCCTGTAATGTTACTTCGCAATATTAATCAAAGTTCCGGACTTTGCAATGGAACACGTCTACTTATAACTCAACTGGCTCCTAAAATTATTGAAGCAGAAATCTTTACTGGTATCCACATTGGTGAAAAAGTTTATATTCCTCGCATCGTAATAAATGTTACCGAATCAAAATGGCCATTCATATTGAAAAGAAGGCAATTCCCGCTACGTTTATGCTATGCAATGACAATTAATAAAAGCCAGGGACAAACATTAGAAAAAATTGGCCTCTATTTGTCGCAACCTGTGTTTTCGCACGGCCAGCTTTATGTTGCGATATCGCGAGTAACATCGAAGAAAGGGTTACGAATTCTTATAGAAAAAAAGGATGGTCAGCCTGAAGGATATACAAAGAATATTGTTTACCAAGAAATACTTGATGATTTAAAATAATATTCTCAGGTTTGCAATATCTCCTTATATATTTCTTTCTGTTCCTGTGTAAATGCTTATTTTTCTATCTAGATTTTCACCCACTAGAAAAAAATAAAAAAACTTTCGCAATTTCCCTTTGCTGTACTACTTAGTATTATATTTATTCTCTTCTTAAATACATCTCTATAGGTACAATGAAGACTTTACTTTTATCACAATTGTCGCCACAATCTCAAGAATGTGAAATCAAAGTTCGCATCTGTCGAGTTTGGGAATCAACAGCTCCTTTTTTAAATGGAGATATCTTTAGCTTGGATTGCTTATTAATAGATGAAGAGGTTTGTATATCTCCTTTGTTTTGATACTCCTCTTACTGTTAGTTTGTTACTAATTTGGTTAAGAGTTTCTCTCTTTGTTTGCTATGATACATTCAGTCCTTCTCCATGCAAGCAACTATACACAAACAAGATGCAGCAGCATTTAGATCTAAAATAAGCGAAGGGAACCTATATGTAATCGAGAAATTCGCGGTTGTTCCAAGCAAGAAAAGATTTATTGCTGTAGGTCGCGATTACATGATTCAAATAAGCAAACGAACAGAAATAACCGAACTTAAAGAAAGTTTGAATCAAATACCACTATACAGTTTTAATTTCTCGATCTTCTATGAAGTAACGAACAAGCGATACAACGATACTGTTCTCACAGGTACCACTCTTATTGAATATAAATTGGTTTACTCAACTTACGTACCGTTTTTTTATTCATACTTACTCCATATTCTGTAGATATTTTTGGGAAAATTACAAGTATTCACGATATCACGCATAAATACATTGGGGATACCTTAACTCCAATCAGAAATTTAGAGATCGAAGATTCTGAGTAAGCAATGCTGGCCTTCAAATAATAACAAAAAGTACGTTACTTAAGTTAGATTACAAATCTATATTTAATTAATGTCTTTCCCTTTCAGACAAAATACTCTATCTATTGCACTATGGGATAAATTCGCTGTTTCTTTTGATGAAACACGCTTTACAAGTAGCGAGTGTACTAAACCAGTCATAATAATTCTGGCTGGTATGACTGTTCGAACATTTAGAGGTTGGTACAATAAATATAATAGCGAATTATTTATGTATATTCCTAATAATAGTGTAATAACTCATGTAATTTAAATGCAGAGAAGCTATACTTATCAACATGTTCAGCATCCAAAATATATTTCGACCTACAAATTCCAGAAATAGAGGAATTTCTTCATAGGTTTGACTATTAATCTTCTGTTACTCATAACGTTGTGCTGCCTCCTGTAATCTACCAGTCCATTATTAGCATCTGATGTGTGCATTACTATATATAGTCTGCAGGCAAGAGATCATTCAATCCGCCGAATTGGTTGTGAGGAGGACACTCCTATTCCTCCCCAGCAAGAAATGCATTTAAATCGGAGAACTATTGATGAATTGCTGAATTCTAGCATGCCTGATACTGAGGTGGTGTTTCCACAAGAATAAAGTTTTATTCTACATATGTCCAGAAATAATTTTACTTCTACCGACCAATTTCTTTCTTTAAATGTTAGAATATGAAGCTCACATGTCAATGTAAGATCTTGGATATTGACACATCATATGGATGGTGGTACAAAGCATGTAACAATTGCAAGGCTGCTGTCAAAATATATGACGACACATTTTGCTGTGCACGTTGTGGTGATGACAAACAACCGCCAATTCCGTGGTAAATTCTTCAATTTATTACCGTTCTCGAAGTCTTCAGAATGACTACTTAATACTTTGTGATTTCCGATGGGGTTCCAACTAACTATATGTATTTAAAAATAGGTACAAATTAAACACCATTGTTGGCGATGAAACCGGTACAGCTAATTTCACAATATTTGGAAAATCGGCTCAAGATTTGATCCACATTCCAGCGCAAAATTTAGCAACCGCGCCTAATTCGGATAACTTTAGTCTTCCACCTGCGATCAAAAACATTATCAATCAGGTGCACATTTTCCAAATAACCGCTGACCCCCAGAAATTTACAACAAATATTGGAGCTTTTAGAGTTACCAAAATTTTTACATTAAAGAAAGAAATACGTCAAAAAAACACCGTCTTATTGCTGAAATGTAAAGACGAAAGCTGCTCCATTCCTTCTAAAAAACAAGCACATGTGGAGTTACTCGAAGAAACAACTCCAATTAATGAAAATTCGTCTAGGTAATATAATTTTCCTACATTCTGCTTTCCTACTTCAGATATTATGTACTTACTCTAAATTATACTTAATATTTGATTATTTCGAACGCAGTTTTACACAAACACCTGAAAAATCATATGAAGTCAGCGCTCGGAAAAAACGCCGTTCTACGTAATATTTCCTACTATACTTTCCTTCAATTGATTACTGCATATTTGTATATAAAACTATTAATATTTAATTCCGGTATTTGCAGTTCTAAACATACTGAGGAAGCTGACGGCCTCAAGAAATGAGAAACTATGTATAAACTACGTTATTCGTACTAATAATTAATTAGACTTCTTATTTCACTGATTAGTATATCACCGGTGCTAATAATATATACATATATATATATTATGCCAAACTCCGGCTACAAGTACTATTCATACATCTTAATATACAAATCGATATTTATATGTAGAACTTTTATAAATATGTGTATTAAATAGCCCATCAACGAGAACGGAACGTCATCATCGCAGCGTACTCTTCCCTCATATATGCCCTATACTTTATTACTTTGTCTCTCTACATTGTTTTAGTTTGTGTATTAAGAGGGGTGAATATTATGGACTTCCACTCTTCGCTGATCCTTTAAAATATAAATGGCAATTGTCGAAATATCAAATGGAAAACGTACATCTTCCCGTTATTTCGCGCAATGCTTTCTAGGTAAGAAAATCGTGCTCAATTTTTTTGTGCAATACAGTATTAATTCTATTTTCTTTTCGTGTTTCTATCTTGTATTTCTCCACTAATTTGTGCTTTCTTCCATTTCATGTTTTTTTGCAATCATAATAGGAAAGAAACTCCGTTATGATCGTGTAGTTTTAGTCCTACCCTTCGTCACTACCATCATCCTCTATGGTTCTTCTTCGACCCTCACTCTGGTACAGAATACTTTCAAAAGGTACGATGCCTATCAGAATATAATTCAACTAATTGCTGCTCACACAATAATAATGCATGGAAAAAAAGATGTGTCTTCCAAATTTTCTACTTATCTCCTAATTGAGTAGCTAAATTAACTGAACCTCACATTTTTCAACCCATTTTCCACTTCTTTTTCCTTACATTCCCAAGTTTGCTTCACCGTATCTTTATTTTTTTGTTCCAATATTTTCTTTAATATTTCACACTTTTCTTTTGTAATTATGTCTACATCTATACTCTTCCTAAACTTGATGCCTTTCATTAGTTCGAGTTTCTAAACAATTTTACAATTTCCACCTTCTGAACTTTAAAATCATAAAAGTTTATTAACACCGTCCAACAAAAGAAACAAGAAAATATTCTTGAGTACCTCTCATTAAGTTAGGTTTCCTAAGTTGTTACTTCTGGATTAGTGCCTACTCAGTTTTCAGCTCTTTAATTACATTCTTTTGGTCTTTTCAACGTAAGTAATTAAGAAGTAAATAGGTAGTAGTACCAACAGTATTTATACAATGCAATATATATATATGTAACATGTATTCTCTGTACCCAGAAAATATAGCGCAAAATAAATTAGAGTACATATGAACCTTCGTATTTGCCATATTTTGCTGTTCCACAAGATTCGTACTTTCCAACCTCGAAAGAAAGAGAGAAAGAATGATTTAGTGAACCTATATATATAGAGAGAGAGAGAGATAGAGAGAGAAAGAGCGAAAGAGTGATTTAGTGAAAAAGAAATTAGAACCGTCAAATTTTATGGAATTACTAAGTAATTTGCGTAAATCCTTTATTTAAAAACTAATAATTAACATCCTTATTCTTCCTATTTTCCAGTGTATGTATTCCATTAGCATATGTGTAATTCCACACCAAGCCAGCTTACTAATTCTTTTGTTTGATTACCTTTGGAGTCTGGAAGATGCGTATCTCGTGGGACAACAAAGGATGAAAAATGTGAAGGTTTACATGTGCTCTGTTTTATTCTGCGCCGTATTTCCTGGATAAGAAGAATACAAGTTAGTATCTGTGATTCATCGTTTCTTCCCTTCCATAGGTTACATCGTGTTGACTACGTATAGTTACCGGTGCTGATTTACTATTCATCTCCCGTAAACAAAGTTAACCAAAAATTTCGAATCGATCTGTTTGGAGTGCTTCATAATAAACAAAGGAAAAGTATATACGAAAAACAACAGAAAATCGAATTTGCTTCAACTCAGATATTAAATGATCCTACTATGTCAAATATATACTAACTACTTGCAATCGTCTTTTCTGTTTTTTCATCCAATTAATGTGGTTAACACGATGCAGTACGTAAAAAAAATATATATAGATTTTGGAGGAATAACAAAGTTTAACTTGCTTAGATTTTTAAATGCCTATAGAATTATAAAAATTAAATAAATGTTCCTTTCGTGTATTTGACACATGTATTACCTTTATGGGCCTGACCAGTTGACACGCAATTGTTCAACATTTATTTGGCGAGAAATATAAAGATTTTATAATAATCTATGTGTGAATATTTTCTTCTAGGCCCAAATGAAAGCTATTTGAAGAATTCTAATGCAACAATTTTTAGGATTTCCTAATAGTGCTATCCTTTTATAACCAACAACTAAACCATCTAAACAACCAAAAATAAGCATCACCAAACAAATAGACCAGTAAAAAAAAATATAACTAAACCATCTAAACAATGGGAAGCAAACATCACCAGACAAATAGTCCAATTAAAAAGAAAAGAAAAATTATGCAGCTCGGGTTGCAGCGTACAGTGCTTTCAAACAAATTCGATAATTCATAAGTATTTATAATTAATTCCTAAATAATTTTTAATACAACTTGAATTTTATTTACTTAATTTAAATTTGACCCACATTGTTTAAATACTATAGAATGATTTAATTTATATTTAAATATTTAGTGGCAAAAAAGGGAATAAAAAAATTTAAACCTCTCTAATCTTCTTATTTACCTATAATCTAACAAACATAATTTGTTTATTCCTAATATAATTCTTATACTAAGCTAAACATAAATTGATATTTGTTCGTATTAATACATGTAACTTATACATATTCTTGACGAACCAAATTGAATCTTACTGTGAGTTGTACCATCATAACATTTCCCAAACAAACTTTATATGAAACTTACAAATTACAACTTTTGTTCTTCATTTCGTGTTTGTATATAAAACTATTAATTTCCCTAAATCGTCGATTTAAGATATCGTTAACATGCTTGCTCTTCTTATTTCCCAATGTATATATCCTATTAGACAATATGTAATTTCACATCCAATCCTTCTCTTTCTCTTCGATTACCTTTCGAGTTTGAGAAGTGCAAATCTTGCGGAATATGAAAACATGTGAAATGTGATGATTCGCATATACTAACCGCTTCTTCCTGTGTAATTTACGGTGGTAGCAATAAGAAGAAAATTTTGAATTACTTGCCATAACATATATTTTTACCTCCTTCTCTTAGATTACCTTTGGAGTTTGAGAAGTCTGAATCTTCCGGAATATGAAAACATGTGAAATATAAAGATTCACATATACGAACCGCTTCTTCCTGTGTAATTTACAGTGGTTGCAATAAAAAGAAAATTTTGAATTATTTCCCATAACATATATTTTTACCTTTCTATAATTTAGATCACTTTAGATACATAGGATTGCCAAAACCAACTTAATGACTTATTTCTGTGTAATTTACGGTGGTAGCAATAAGGAGAAAATTTTGAATTATTTGGCATAACGTATATTTTTACCTTTCTATAATTTAGATGACTTGAGGTACATAGAGTTGCCAAAAACCAATTTAACGTCCCTTTCATGTAAACAAGCTTAAGCAAATCTTCAGCTCTATTTGTTTGGAGTATTTCATAATGAACAAATAAGAGGTATATATTTTCTACAATTTACGTCACTTTGCGTTCCCAAATATTTTATTTTTAAACTCCTTTTTGATTTGTCTTTTGGTTTCGCCACATTTGCTGAAGCCCAGGGTATCTACAATACTCGGAGTTGGTCGGATCAGATGGATTGAATTTCATCGGTAATAAGAACCTGACATTCGTATAGGAATAGGTCAGGTACGGTGGGCCAACACATTTCGAATTAATTTAGTCGGTAGAAAAATAAGAACCTGACATTGGTATAGGAATAGAGTTATTAGATTGAATTCTAATTAAGTGTCTTAAAATAGGATGGTCAGATGATGCGAACAAGATGCCAAATGGCTATTGTGTATTTCGTTGGAATACTACACAATAATATACTCAGATAATATCAATGAGATGGATAACATAATCCTAAATGACCAGATACATTTAAGGATGGATTGAATTTCATCGGTTACTTCGAAGTAATTGATAAATTGCTTCTCACCCTTTGATGAGATGGGATGTGTGATATGCACACTAATTGAGATGTATATGTGGCATTTCTCATTCTAAAGTGCCACATAATGTATGGAGATGAGAGATATAGTTAATTAGTACATGAGAAATCAAATCGAAATAGAATTGGAAAAGAATCGAAAACAAAACGTTAAAATCTTCAAATATGTTCGATTCAGAATAATAATAGGAGTCAGTCAAATGAGAAGTAATATTTCTTTTCAACTCATAGATACAATATATTTGCTTTAAAATTTTGCCCATGTTTTATTTAGTTAACTTGTTTTGCTACATACATGACCTTAATTTCCTTTGACACAACCTGAGACTAATTTACAACTGAATTTCGGCCCATCCGTTGTCATTGATGTTGTATGTATGTATTACATATATATACATGTATATATATATATATATATATATATATATATATATATATATATATATATATATATATATATATATATACAATCATCTCACAAAGTTTGACATATTCTTCCACTCCCTGCAGACTAGGAGTTGCAGGTAGTAGCAGCAGTGGCCAACAGCAACAGCAGCATCATCGCTTCTTCTTCCTCTTCTTCCTCTCTCTGCCATCTGAATGTCTTCTCCTGTATTTTGCTCAACCTAGGCAACAGTTTGCATCGTCTACCTTAATTCCTACACTTAAGCTCGAAATGGCCAAAGCAAAATATAACTACATGCTTTACAACTAACATTAATTAGTGATACTTTGGAATCAAAAAGCAGCTCTTTATAAGCCATCTAAGTTCTCTTTCTGTTGTTGCATCGTCTCAAATTTCTAGAAACCCTGCCTAGAGTTGTCCAAGAAGTTCTTATGAGTTGAATTGATCTCTCCTTAGTAGATGATGTTTACAAATTTGGCTATATATATGTGGATTTCGAATTGATTTTGATTACGATTCTCTTTCTGTTATTATGTGATTATGTGCTTTACCACCAACATTGATTAGTGACGCTTTGGAATTAGGAAGCAGCACTTCATAAGCCATCCAAGTTCTGTTCCTGTTGTGTCACTGCCTAAAATTGTCAGAGTTCAAAATAAATTCCATGTGCTTTTCTTCAGTAACTTTCTTCATTTCAAAATTTAATGCACCAATAGAACATTCATATTCTATAATATCTAAGCGTTTTTTTGGTTCAATTCTCTTTTATTGATCTTTTTTCTTTCTGCTTATTCCAATTACTCATTGTTATTTGATTATGATTCAGCTTGAGCACACTTCCTGGTTTCGACTTCCTCCTGCACCTTGGTTTAAAGTTAGCAGCTTACGGAGTAATTATATACCATACACAGTATGAAAACATACAATATGACAAGAAAAAATGAAATACAAAACAATATGTTAAACTCTTGACCTTTTAGATGATACAACTCACTGCTAGACCACTCCAACAGTTTTGTTTATATACAAAAAATACTCTATGCTCTTTGTAACTACCGTAGTTGACGCAGCCATTTCTTGTAGGCTGCTTAGTATCACATCAGTTCTTTACCTGAAAGATAATGTCTCTATTGCCAGTGTTGGGGCAGTTGACAGGTTAGGACGATACCCTGCTGTTATATTAATTGCCTTCATATGTTGTAGCTCTTCATGGTTATTTTGTACATATGATTAGTTTACTCTCTACTCCACATCTAAATGCATTTCTGGATAAGTTTATTAACATCTTAACTAATAGTTTCCTATCACTCATGCCAGTGTTCTGAAGTTTTGGAATACTTGAAACCGAAAATCAGCACTTTCTCAAACAAGCACACATGTTGAGCCACAAAATGGAAAGGTATGTACAATCTGTTCAAATAAAGGATCAGCTGAAAGTTGTCAGATCATCGTTGTTAATATAAGAGCAAAATGGTGCTGAATATAGTGATCTTCATGGTTATTTTGTATATATGATTAGTTTAGCCTCTACTCCACATCTGAATGCATTTCTGGCTAACTTTATTAACATATCATCTAATGGTTTCCTATCACTCATGGCAATGTTCTGAAGTTCTGGGATACTTAAAACTGAAGATCGGCACTCTCTCAAACAAACACACATGTTGAGCCGCAAAATGGGAAGGTATGTACAATCTGTTCAAATAAAGGATACGGCAATATTACTGATTTAAGTTCCTGTATGAATTTCTTTTGCACTCTACGCAATTTTTGTTCCCCCGCTGAGAACTCAATGCCTTTCCCTAATAAATGACGAACACTTGATTGTCGATAAGAGAACTTGATTGATTAGGTAATAAAGAGTTAGAAGAATATTGTCAGGTTCAATATATTTCTCATATTTTATTTCTAGCATGTGAAGATTGCGAAAGTTCATTTCGAAAATTGATGAAAGGCACAAACAAATTGTAGAATGTTTAAGCCAGACTCATTCTTACGTGCTACATATGTGGCAAGATTCTACGCTGCATTTGAACCACAATCAGTGAGGTCACTCGAAATTGTTAATCAATGTTATGTTGTTGGATCATACACTGCATCTTTGTTAAACCTACCTGCTTTCAACTTTTTAATCTAGCATTTAAAAACAAATCGTTACTAATATACATGTACAGGAGTTAGATCTAGATCTTGGGAAGATCCTCCTCTCTTTTATAGGCAAGTGGAAGTGGTGTTAAAAATTGAGGGCGTTTCCGAATCAGCGGCTCTGAACGGGGAATATACACACAAGGGAGTCCGTAGGCGTTGGTTATTTGGACACATCCTTGTACCTTCGGTGCTTTTCATATCCTGTTTGCTCTATCCAAAGTTGAAAGAGGTGGGGTAATTTTGGACCATAAATTATTATTTTAACTGTTTAATTTACCATAATATAAATTCAGTGAAAATTTAAGTTTTTCAAACCAGCCCAGTGCTAAAATGTGCATCCTCTCACTATAGGTGATTTCCAAATAGTTCCCTGATCTTTATTCTTTTGGATTATATCTCCTGACAATTGTTCCTTCATTCTGTTCACTCCATGCTTCACTCCATGCTTTAATTCTGCACCTATATAAGGACCTTACAATATTTTACTCCTTTATTTCGATCCATGCTTCAATCCATGCTTTAATATAGGTCCAAAGCTTACAAAACTTAAGATGCTTCAATCCTACCTTTAATTCTACACCTATTCAACTACTGCACCTGTATGCAGAGTTTTCGTGAATGCTTCAGTCCATGGTTTAATTTTGCCCCTTTATGGAGAGCTAGAACCCATTGTTGGTTTCCCGCAGTTGCTATATTATGTTAATAAACAGTGGAGCAGATGCAAAGGTAAAGATGATGATGATGTATAATCAAGGTAAAAATCATTAGCGCTTTACAACTTGATGTATGTATGAAGTAATGGCTATAGTTAATCGCTTTAATTGGAACAATTGATTTCTTGCTGTTTTAGAGTAAATCGGCACCTGTATGAAGATGTTACATTGCTTTAATTATTTATTTCAGTTTAGTAAGTTTCAATCGATACTTTGTACTTATTTTTCTTGCGAGAGCTTACAATGGTTTATTTTTTCAATTCTGTTCACTACATACCGTAAATCTGCACCTATATAAAAATCTTACAATACTTCACTTCTTTATTTCATTTTACTCAGCTTCGGTCCATATTTTCTACTGTATTCTTCTTAATGAATCCATGCTTTAATATAGATGAAGTAGAAGCATGAATTGAAGCATGAATGCTTTAATATAGGTGCAAAGCTTACGATGCTTTACAATACATGCTTTAATTTTGCACCTAATTAAACTACAGCACCTATATGCGAAGGTTCATTACATGCTTCAATCCATGCATCTACTGTACCTGTATGTAGATCTTACAATGCTTGACTATTTTATTCTATATTAGTAAACCTCCAATCCATGATTTCTACTGTAGTCCGTTAACAGAGCTTACGATGGTTTACTTCCTTAATTCTGTTCACTCCATGCTTCACTCCATGCTTTAATTTTGCACCTATATGAGGACCTTACAATATTTTACTCCTTTATCTCGATCCATGCTTCAACCCATGCTTTAATATAGGTGCAACGCTTACACAACTTAAGATGCTTGAATCCTAGCTTTAATTCGACACCTATTCAATTACTGCACCTATATGCAGAGTTTTCATCAATGGTTCAGTCCATGCTTTAATTCAGAGGACACGACAACAATTTAGAAGACGAACGAAGTAATAAAAAAGAAAGAAAAAAGGATTTTGCTAGCTACCACTCTACCAGCCTTTTGCAATAAACAAAATAAGAAACGAGCTTAGTGTTAGGCCTTATCTCTAACAAATTGTTGAATTAAGTGCCTTACTCTTCTACCCCACAGGATAAGCTTCGGGATGGGCGTTGTAATGTTGTCCACTGCATCAAGCATGAACTATGAGCAGTCTTACGGAGCAGGGTGCATGGATGGTGATTGTTATATCGTCAAGAATGCACTGTATGTAGGAGCAGCTGCCCTAGCAATACTGACTGCACTACTCGTATTCATCTTTACATGGTGATTGTTAAAAGCTTGTTGTGCAAGGAGGTTTTTTTTAAGTAAATTGATGATGGTTTATTATGTGCTTTACGATCTACATGTGTGTAATTGTGGTTAAGTGAGCTTTAATTATTCATGTGCTAGAGGGAACTGTTATTAGGCTGTGAGCTTGATGAGAGCTGTTTTGGATGCTTGGTGGTGTTGTGAACTTTAATTACGCTTGTTGATGGATGGAGGATTTGCATTAAGCTGGGAGCAATTTAAAATTATGGGAATTAAGAGATTATGTACATGTGATTTTATATTATTATGTGCATGTAAGCTTATTGTTGAAGATGTGTATTGGGACTTTTGTGTATGTGTGTAGTGTGAATGTGCTGTGGGAGTAGGGGTGTTATGTTGGTGCTGAGTGTGTGTTGTGTGCAGGGGATGTGACTTGAGTGTAATAAAGGATGCAGGTGGAGCGTATGTGCTGTGAGTAGGTAGATTTGAATGATTAAGTTGTGTGAGCACATACTAATTAATTAATAAGGGGGAGTTAAGTCATTCAATTTTGTATTCATTGTAACATTTGGTTCAAATCGCTTCTCATTTTACATATAAATGATTTAGTTTGTAGACTTAAGTAATTGAAACAGTTTAGTTTACATGTAACCCTTTATGTTTATTTATTTACTTGAAATAATTCAACTTTGTATTTATGTTATTCTAAAATTTAATTAACATTATTTTTTACTCACCCTTTTCCTCCCTCGCTTTAATTTATTGCTGCCGTTCGTATTTTTCACGTTATTTGTAATGTATTATTTGATCTCACTATCTTTTGGAAATTTAACGTTTATTGTTGTTACTGGTCTTATGAGATTTGATCTGGAAAAATTCCCATAATGGGAACATTATTTGTTTTCTTTGTTTGTAATTACAAAGTTCTGCGCAAATTCCGATAATGTAAATAATTTGTTCACTTTTGGTTTTTAATTAGAAAGATTTTTTTAGTTCCAGCACCTGATGCCTCTAATTAAATATTCCAGCAGTCCTTATTTAATTAATTAGATATCTATGTCAAGGAATCTTTTTATTATATGTAATCCAGTTTACATGTAAATGGTTCAGTGTGTGTACTCAACTAATTGAAACGATTTAGTTTACGTGTGATCTTTTATGTTTATTCGTTGATTTTAAACGGTTCAATTTTGTACTCATGTTATTCTAACAATTGATTCAAATCACTTCTCATTTCACATGTCAACGGTTTAGTTTGTGGGCTAAAATAATTGAAATAATTGAGTTTACATGTAAACCTAATAAGATCAGTAACAACAATTATTTTGCACCCCAATAGTATTTTACATCTAAATGATTTAGTTTGTAGACTTAAGTAATTGAAACAGTTTAGTTTACATGTAACCCTTTATGTTTATTTATATATATATATATATATATATATATATATATATATATCTTATTAGGTTTAATCTGGAAACTTTTTGATAATCAGAACATTTTGTGTTCTCTTTTTTCCTAATTACAAAGTTCAGCGGGAATTCCGATTATGTAAATAATGTTTTTACTTTAGTTTTTTAATTACAAAAATTTTTTTCAGGAAAAAGAAAAAAGTGCGAGATTTGGGACTCAAACCAAATCTTGATGATTATGATAATTAGGGACTCGAAGCAAATCTCGATGATTATGATAATTAGATCGTGTAGATTTCGTGGTAAAAATTTTAATAACTTTATAATGACTTTATATAATAACTTTATATAATATATACCTCTAAATTAAAATTTTATTAAAATATATACACTACCTAAATTTGATTTATAGCTAATAATTTGAATTGTACATTACCTTCATCTAATTATAATGTGATTTAATTTAAATAAATGTAAATTTAAAACGATATATAAAATAGTTCAGTTACTAAATAAATAAGGGCACTTTCGTTATTCATAGATAAAAACATTTGTTCCTGTTTCCGATTGTTGATTTTAATACACTAAATTTAAAGATAAATCAAAGTCAAATATTATGAGATTTCAAAATTTGAGATTTCAAGTATGCAAATTAATCTTAACGTTTTTCATCATCAATTTGAAAAATAATTACAAACATTCCAGCTGGAATAAATATTATAAACTTAATCATTTGTAATATTTTTATAATATTTATAACAAACAATGGAGGACATTATAAATAACATCATATTAAACAATATAAATGAACCATCTAAATTTTATTATTCAATTTAATATTTATTGCCGGAAATAATATAGAACTTATTTAAATCAATACTTATTTTCATCTAAAAATGGAATTTCCCTAAATTTTAATTTAAGTATTTAATCTTTTAATTTAATTGCTTTAACGTTAAAGATTCGTAAACATTAAAATTAAAATTCGTCGATTATCGTTACAAATTAAATTAGCATATTGTATACAATCATGCAACTAAAAACATAGAATGGGTTAATTTAAAATCTGTATGGAAAAAAGCTCTAAATAATATAAATAAAACAAAAATAAAATAGATATGTGAAATAAAATTTTACACTATAGAACAGTTCGGTTAAAATAATGAATAATTTAAATTAAAATTTAAATAGTTTTCCCTACTTATTTAACAAATTAACAAATAGTAAAAATACAGTATTTAAAATTAAAAAAATGTGCTAAATAAGATGATCCAATTTCTTCTATTATCTTCTATCAACTTCTATTCATCCCTATTGACTCTCGCTCTCTCTCCTCTATTTGCATCAGCCTTTCCTCTCTCCCTCTCACTCTCTCTTTCTCCTCTCTTCTCTCACACCGGGTTCCCCGCACTACTCCACATGGCTGCACACAGTAGTACACTCTCTCTTATCTTTCTCTTACTCCTTTTGTAATTGGTGGATTTGAGGTTGTCCGCGACCCCCCTTCGCGTGGGTTCCTGTGCTCGGATGGTATGATGACGCCGGCCTCTCCCTCTTGCTCCCCCCCCTATGGTTTGAGCGGGCTATTGTTGGGCAGAGCCAACATCGGCCCTTACATACGTGGCGTCCCGTACGCCGAACCAGGAGGCTTCGCGCACTCACCGTTGTACGGCCCCACTCAGCTGTGGGTCGGGCGTCCTTGCTTCATCCAGGACCGCTGGTGTTGTGCGCCAACCTCGCGGGCCGTACACCGAGCCTCCTCATTACGACCCTTAACACTGCTTCCTTCCCACAGGCCCTATGGTTCGGATACCCTCTTATCTACTTCATTGTTCCTTCCTCCCTCTCAGTCAGCGCCGCCGTACGCTGAGGCTCCTATTTGGTACCTGCTCCCCCCCCCCCTCCTCCCCCCCCTCTCTATGTTTCAATCTACTGTTCTTCAGTGGACCGACCCTTGGATGTGCAGATGTTTATCTGTTGCGGCCCCTGAACTGTGATGCAGATTGTGTGGACCATCTCTCAATGTTTGCCTATAAATAGCATATGATGGCTGCACATTTAATACATCCCTCCCCTCTTTTTTTACTCAATTTGTTTACTTCTTTAGTTGTTTCTTACATAATACCTCTATTTCTTTCCCACTGCTCTCTTTTTGTATTAGTAAAAATAATTTGTAGACATATTTCCGGACGAAGAATATTTAAAAAAAAACAAAACTGGGCATATGAACGTTTTTATCTTTTTCCAAGAGAACAACAAAATATCGGCTTATTTGTGAAAAACTCTTGGATTTATTAGTACTTTGTTGTCGGCTGACGTCTGCTCCGTACATCACCGCCTACTTTCCACACGTGCTGTAGGTAAGAGGGGAACATATTGCCTTCCTGTTTTTTAAAAAAACATTCCTGCATTTTAGATATGTGGGTTCTGTTTATTGATACTGGTAATACACGCAGGTCAATTGGTTTGTGATTTCCTCTTCTGTCTATAAAAAATTTTGACACAAATTAAAAAATAAAAAAAAAAACTCGTTCTGAAAACGTTTTATATTTAGAATCTGAAAAAAAAAAACTCATTCCAGTTTTTTAAATTAAATATTACCTTTCTACACTACATATCTGAGAGAGAAGTCCTTTCTACACTACATATGTGAAAGAGAAGTCCTAAGTTTGTGCTTCTCTTCTCTTACAAATTTGTTCCATCAATTCCTCCTCTCTTTCAAAAAAATTTTTACGCCAGTATAAAGGAAAAAAAATATCTCTCCCTTTCAAAACCTCTTATGTTTACAAGGTGGGGAAAAAAAACGTTATTTCGGATTATTAAATTAAATACCTGCTCTATATGTGTAAAAAAACAAAGGTGTTAATTTTGTCGTCCCCTTCTCTTCTCTTTACAGTATTTACCTGCATATTGGTAATATTATATGCTATATATGCGAAAAAAAAAGACCTTAATTCTACGCTTTTCTTCTCTTTCCTTACAGTGTTTTCCTGTATTCTCGTAATACCAATGCCGATTGTCCAACTGTCATATACTAAAATGCTTGATGAACTTGTTGACTTACTGGGCATTGAGCTTGCTCAGTCTGAAGTCACTACAGCAGCCGACGGTTGGTTCATTGCATATATAGATGTCCCTATTCCACGCGACGGTGTAATCACAAATGTTTTCCGGTGTTGGAGTGTTCCGTTCCTGCAAATAGAATCGTCAAAAGAAGATGCAGCGCGGGCTGCTATAGCGAAAATAAAAAGCGAGTATGATTTGGAAATCAAAGACACAAACTACGAAGAGGTTGTTCTGTACAGAAATTTGTACGGACACCTGAGCATGCAGCAAGCCACCCTCTTCCAACAATTTAGTGACCTTCAGCGAGACTACAATGTGCTGAAGGATTGTTATCTTGCAACCCTTGCCGAAAAAAATGAGTTGGTAGCTGAGCAAACCAACTTGCGCCGCACGATCGACGAATATCGTTCGATTGTGGACGGTTTACATATGGCCAATGGTGGACCTGCTCATGATCCAGCTGAAACTGCATCTTCTTCGTAGTTAAAGATAATATTTGATTTCCTTATCATTTCTACGCCGTGCCTTCTCATGCCTTCTGATGATGCCTTCTGATGCCTTCTGATGCCCTCTTATGTTTTCTGATGCCCTCTTATGCCTTTTCGTGCCTTTTTATGCCTTCTGATGCCTTCTTATGCATCTCCTATAATATGTAGCGTTAGCTACATTACTAAATGTTTTAGCTTATTCCTGACATTGAGCTTAATGTGTTGTACTATATGAAGAATTTCTTTCTTCCTATTATCTAATATTTCTTCACTTATGCTATTTCTGTAATTAATTGTCAGTTCCCTTTACTTAATTTGCAGTTTTCCCGCGTTTAATATTTATTGTCTATTGTTCTAACTTTCCCCTCCTTTTTATGTACTATCTCTTTAATTGATTTATGATGTGTAATTTCATTTATGTGAATACCATACATTTTGAGTTAAACTGTATTTATTATCTTAAATGATTTAAACTTATTTGCATGGGAGGTTGCTTTAATCTATTATGTTTCGTTGTTTAAATTTGATTCAATCGTTTACTTCTTTAATTCTGTTCACTCCATGCTTCACTCCATGCTTTAATTCTGCATCTATATAAAGACCTTACAATATTTTACTCCTTTATTTCCATCCATGCTTCAACCCATGCTTTAATATAGGTGCAGAGCTTACAAAACTTAAGATGCTTCAATCCTACCTTTAATTCTACACCTATTCAACTACTGCACCTATATGCAGAGTTTTCGTGAATGCTTCAGTCCATGGTTTAATTTTGCCCCTTTATGGAGAGCTAGAACCCATTGTTGGCTTTCCGCAATTGCTATATTATGCTAATAAACAGTGGAGCAGATGCAAAGGTAAAGATGACCATGATGTGTAATCAAGGTAAAAATCATTAGCGCTTTACAACTTGATGTATGCATGAAGTAATTGCTATATTTAATCGCTTTAGTTGGAACAATTGATTTCTTGCTGTTTTAGAGTAAATCAGCACCTATATGAAGATCTTACATTGCTTTAATTATTTATTTCAGTTTACTAAGTTTCAATCGATACTTTGTACTTATTTTTCTTGCCAGAGCTTACAATGGTTTATTTTTTCAATTCTGTTCACTACATACTGTAAATCTGTACCTATATAAAAATCTTACAATGCTTGACTTCTTTATTTCATTTTACTCAGCTTTGGTCCATGTTTTCTACTATATTCTTCTTAATGAATCCATACTTTAATATAGATGAAGTAGAACCATGAATTGAAGCATGCATGCTTTAATATAGGTGCAAAGCTTACAATGCTTTACAATACATGCTTTAATTTTGCACCTAATTAAAGTACAGCACCTATATGCAGAGCTTCATTACATGCTTCAATCCATGCATCTACTGTACCTGTATGTAGATCTTACAATGCTTTACTATTTTATTCTATATTAGTAAGCTTCAATCCATGCTTTCTACTGCAGCCCGTTAACAGAACTTACGATGGTTTACTTCCTTAATTCTGTTCACTCCATGCTTCACTCCATGCTTTAATTTTGCACCTATATGAGGACCTTACAATATTTTACTCCTTTATCTCAATCCATGCGTCAACCCATGCTTTAATATAGGTGCAAAGCTTACACAACTTAAGATGCTTCAATCCTAGCTTTAATTCGACACCTATTCAATTACTGCACCTATATGCAGAATTTTCATCAATGCTTCAGTCCATGGTTTAATTGTGCACCTTTATGGAGAGATAGAACCCATTGTTGGGTTTCCACAGTTGCTATATTATGCATAAAGAGTTCTTTCCTATTTTTTTCTGATTCTTCTCTAATTAATTTACATTCTATTGTTCATGTTTAATTATTTTTTGACGGCCTATGATGATACATAAGGAATAACAACAGACTTTGGACGGTATTGGGTCTTGGCTTACTACTTGCGTGGTAATGGTGTGCATGGAAAAAAATGATACTGTTGGATGGCTGTGAAAAACCAAATGTTCTTTCTCCAATCCATTGCCATAATTCTGCACCTATATGAGGACCTTACAATGTTTTACTCCTTTATCTTGATCCAGGCTTCATCCCATGCTTTAATATACGTGCAGGGTTTACAAAGCTTAACATGTTTCAATTCTAGCTTTAATTCTACACCTATCGAACTACTGCACCTATATGTAGAGCTTCCGTCTATGCTTCACTCCATGCTTTAATTCTGCACCTTTATCCAGAGCTAGAACCCATTATTGGGTTCCCACAGTTGCTATATTATGCTAATAAATAGTAGACCGAATGCAAAAGTAAAGATGGCGATGATGTGTAATCAAAGTAAAAATAATTAGTACTTTACAACTTGATGCTAATTTCATATTTTGTCGAATTTTAAGAACACCTTTTCAATTAGTGGATTTAATAGAATTGGTGGTTTGTGATTTGTTATTACCTCTAATTTATGTGCCGGTGATTGTTCATTTATTTTCGATCTTCTTTCTATGACTTTAAGTGCATAAACATTTCCTATTTTGGAGTTTAGTATTGATTACTCTAAATTCTTTCCTACTTTTTTCTGCTTCTTTTCTAATTAATTGCCATTCTATTGTCCATGTTTAATTATTGTTTTCTGGGCTATGATGATACATAAGGAATAACAACAGACTTTGGACGGCCTTGGGTGTTGGGTTACTATTTGGAGGGTGATGCCGTGCATGAAATAAATGGTACTGTTGGATGGCTGTGAAGAACCAAATGTTCTTTCTGCAACCCATTGCCAATACTCGCTGCTTCGATCCCCAAAATTTCTAAGGGTGTTGTTCCTTTCCCCTTCTCTCATTCCAGCCTAAATATTTGTGTTGCTTTTGTGTAAAAATATGAATATCTCTCCGTGACCTTCGGCAACCGGCTGTTGTTCATACTGTGACCCTAGATTGAAAAACAACTACTACTTCCATTCTCTACTCTTTCTTTTGATTGGGTTGCAAAATTATCTGAGCCTGATATTTTAAATATTTTCTTTTTACCTTTATTTTACATGATGGTGATGATGGTGTTCAATATTTCGTCACATCTTCAAATTCTCATTTTTGAATTTACTACAATTAGTGGTTGGTGATTTTTTATTACCTTTAATTTATGTGGTGGTGATTGTTCATTTATTTTCGATCTTCTTTTCTTGACTTAAGTGCGTAAACATTTCCTATTTTGGAGTTTACTCTTCATTACTTTGAGTTCTTCCCTATTTTTTTCTGGTTCTTCTCTAATTAATTTATATTCTATTGTTCATGTTTAATTATTTTTTTCCGGGCTATGATGATACATAAGAAATAACAACAGACTTTGGACGGCCTTGGGTGTTGGGTTACTACTTGGGTGGTGATGGGATGCATGGAAAAAAATGGTACTGTTGGATGGCTGTGAAGAACCAAATGTTCTTACTGCAACCCATTGCCAATACTCGCTGCTTGCATCCCCAAAATTTGTAGGAATGTTGTTCCTTTCCCCTTCTCTCACTCCAACGTAAAGATTTGTGTTCTCTTTGTGTAAAAATATGAATATCTCTCGGTGACCTTCGGCAACCACCTGTTGTTTATACTGTGACCCTACATTGAAAAAGAAGTATTGCTTCCATTCTCTACTCTTTCTTTCGATTCGGGTGGAAAATTATCTGAGCCTGACATTTTTAATATTTTCTTTTTACCTTTACTTTACATGATGGTAATGATGATGTTCAATATTTCGTCACATCTTCAAATTCTCATTTTGTATACAATGTTGACACTAGATTTTCAGATGTTTTACTGTTCGTTCTTGCTGGTTTAAAGTAGTGAGGTTTGAATATCATTGTGGTTGTTTTTGGATTCTAAAGTACAAATCCATGTCTTCATTTTGTTCACTCGATGTTTCAATCCATGCTTTAATTTAGGCCCACATCGGTCAACACATAATGAAAACTTGGTATTGTATACACAAGTTCTCTGTGAGTGATGTAATTGCTGAAATTTCACATTGGACTTATAACATGGACATCAATCCTGAGAAGTTAAAATATTACTAATCAGTAAGGACCACAATCATGTTTCAATTTGGGAACCTTGATTTCAATTTCCCTTTGAATCCTAGCCTATAATTTAAATTACTCTAGGGTTTTTAAACACTAATTAAAGATAATTGTTTTAGTTGACCTTTTCCAGCTCCAGGCATTGCTTCATGTTAAGCAAATTCAGAATTAATTTTAGGAATGTAGTTCGCATTTTTTTAAAATTTTCATTCCATGGCATAGACACCTGTTGTTCATAAATTTAGGTACCTGATATAAGCACCTGAAGATACTTTAACTACTTGTTTAGTTTGATCAAAAGTATAAATTTAGCATATCTTGGGCTTCTTTCTGTTGGCTTTGCTGGGAAGTTCTGACATTGGAAGTAACATCAAAAGCTAATAATCGTGTGCACTTTTTGGGTGCAAAAGATCTTCAAAATTGGTGCAGTTTTCAAATTACTGCTGTATTTCAAAGCCAAAAATGCCATGAAATTTCTATAGTTCTAGAAAGCATTGGTGAATTATTTCATATGTTCAGACCTATCATCAAAAAAATTGGCTGCTACTGTGATCTATGGATCTATAGCTTCTAGGTTTACACATTTGTAGTGTCATACTCTTTGAGCTATGGACCTATAACTTCTAGATTAATACACCCCTATCTGTCTGTTTGCTAAATACCTGATGTTACTCTGTTCTACAATTTGTTGATTAACTAGGCATTATTCAATTTGGAAATGTGTAACTGTTAATCTTTGTGTTTGATTGGGGAATGAAAATGCAACTTTATAATTTCCAGATTTTATAGCTGCAATTTGCTAATTTAGGTGCATTATTCGATTTGGAAATGTGTGAATTCGTACTTAGTTTATAGTGTTAGTATTTGAGTTAGATTGGGAATAAGGATGAATCACTAAATTGTAAGACTTGATACCTGCAATATACTAATTTATCTGTGTTGTCCCATTGAGAAATGTGTGAATTGCTTATTAGTTTGCACTTTGATTTAGAAATGTGTGAATTACTGATTAGTTTGCAGTTCAGTTTGAAAATATGTGAATTACTGATTAATTTACAGTAATTAAATGCAGAAAGGTGAATAAGTTTATGTATCCAGTAATAACAGGAGCTTTGCATCCCATCATGCAGGCCAATCACAAAAAGAGGCAATAGAAAATGATATTGCATCAAAAGTGCTCCCCTATTTATATATTTATGTATTAGGGAGGATGATTAAACTATTCCCCTCCCCCTTCCTCACTAAAACATCTCTGCTGTACATAGAGAGAGTAGAGATAGGCGCAGGAATTTGTGAATTGATTCATGATAGATCAAATAATCAAACTTGTGTACTGTAATTTGGGGGAAGTTACTCTTTTTGCTTCATTCAATATGTACTCAATTTATGTCTAGAGCTCTTTAAATTCCTTAGTTCTTCATTATGAAAACATGGTATATATAAATTTCTTTGATGAAACATATGGTGGATTGTTTCTTGTTTTGGACTCAGCTTTCCATGTTATTTATGTTTTAAACACTTATTTCCGGCATATAAGAGTACAGTTCATATTGTAGTAAAATAATGAATTTGTATTAACTGTCTATATTGATTCCACCTTCGTCTCTATAGTATCTCTAGGCAAGATTGGTGAGCTTATTACTCATGCTGTTTTCTCAGTGATTGACCGCTAGGAGTTGAAGTAGTATTTTTGGTCTCTGCATCAATCAGAACATACCAGAAGCAAAAGCTTTTACTACAGCGAGAAATTTAGAAACTCACATTTTATATTGTTCACTTTCTAACTATTAATCAAATAATATATGAAAACTTACAAATTAAACCTTATTGTTTCTCACAATAAGTTGCAGACTCCTGTGGAACAATACTATTCTCAACTCGGTGTGAGTTCATTACTACCCGCAGGTTCTTCGTTTCACAATAGACGATTCGATCTCTGCTCTCCACCAGCGTCAGAACTTTCGAGATCCCCACCACCAACAAGCTCGACGACCACGCCAGAAACAGCATCATCTCCGTCGAACTCTCTGGCAACCACAGCAGCGACGCGACACGAAACCTGGTTATAAGTCCTCCGCCTACAGTATCTTCTTCCTTTTCTTCTTCCAGTTTTTCTACTATGCTCTCTAACCGCAGAAATAAAATGTGCTTCATGGGTCTGGTTTATTTTTTCTCATGGGTCTGGTTTCTTTTTTCTCATGCCCCTTTTGTGATCGGTGGATCCGAGCCTCCTCGCGACTCCCTTAGGTCCCTACGGTGCCGTACACCGACCCAGCTTGGTTCGGCTGCGACAATTACACGTGCCCTCCATCATCTGTGGGTCGGGCTCGCATGCCATTTATAAAGAGGAGAAGTCGGACTTTCAAATTGACCGACTCCAGCCCCAAGCACTGCCCTCCGGAGGAATTTATAAGCGAAATTCTGTTTGCCACGCGAATCCCTGAAGATGCCAAACTCGAAACTTATTATGATGAAGGTGGTGCAGTTCTTGAGAATATTGTGCCAAAACAACGATCAGGATGAGAAGAACATGAAGTTCGTGTTTGTATGCGACCTCCTCACCTTGGAGTAAATGATCTTATGTTAACATAGAATAATTCTGGTGATATAATGTTATGGCTGTATGATTAATTGTCGGATCATGGTTTCCCATGTTTGCTAACCTGAATCATAGGATAGACCTGAATCATAGGAAGGAAACATGTAAAAATTGGAACTTTATCAACTGTAATGGAGCATGTCTTGAGCTGGTAATTTTTTGCTAAAGATTGTTGTTGTCTAATGTATGATTGGATTGCTTAGCAGAAATGATATACATAAAAATAAGGATGTTCATGAATGGCGAAAGTTCTTGTTGGCCGGTTTCGTTCGCGTGCTACTCTTATTTTTATAGATTTGCTGTTGTCTATGGAGTAATAATCTACTTGATGAATGAAAGACTGTTGTTATCTTTGAAACTCTTTTTTTCATTTTGTTACCATGAAAAATTTCGATTACAAAACATGCACTCAAGGTAGCACTACAAGAAAGGAAAAAAATCCAACCATATTATTTTAGAGAACTAAATGCAAAGAAGCCAGTATTCTGTTTGCAATATTTCATATAGAAAAGCATTCTCACCCAGATATTATAAGCTACTTTGATGAAGCTAAATCTCTGGCCCTTTGCTTGACTCCTCTTAAAAAAATTTGTTTTTCCTGTTGCACTAATTTGCCAGTACCGGGTTATTTAAAATTACAAATTTAAAATTTGGGAATTCAATTAATTTATATGTATATATATATATATATATATATATAATTCTCTATCTCTTAGAGGATTGTTTTATTATTTGGTTCATAACATTTTTATGGTACTTAATAATATCCACTTCCATTAAAACGTTGGAAAATGAATATTTACAAGGGATTTGCAAAATTATGTGATTAGTTTTAAAGAAATAATATAAGATATATGTTATCAAGTTTTTAGCCTTTTAGATGAAAAAATCCCACTGCTGGACCACTCCGACAGCAGCAGCAGGCTGAGCACCCTTGGGGGTTTCAACTTCCTCTTGGACCTTGGTGTTCTTTGGAGGCTTAAGACTTTTAGGAAAGCTCTTACACAGATAGATCTTGAAGTTAGGACCTTGTGCACTAATTTAATTCACCAATTTTATTGCTATTTTCGGATTAATTAAAACTTTAATAAAAAAACCTAATTTTTGGATTAGATAAGATTTTGATAGGATTTCTTTCAATTGTTCTCTTTAAATTAAGCTTATGATTTGTTAGAAATGATCTTGACTTCAGGTAGAACTTGTGGGAACTTTGTTTGAATCCATTTGAAGGTTAATCTTATGTAATGTTTGATTTAAATTCTTCAACCCAAAATCAGGATTTTTAGGTGTTTGTGTTATTAACTTTTTAATTACCTTTCATTGTGACTTGATGGTGATTATGGAAAGTTTCTGATGGATTACGAGCTTGGAAACACGCTTAAGAGTGTTCTGCAACTTTTCTTCTACTTGGTTGCTCTGTGGATTTACCGAAATAGCTCCCACAATAGCTCGAACTTCAGCATAGTTGTAAACATATGATTAGTAATAGAGAGTTCTACATGTTCTTTAAGTTATAACATTTATGAGGTGTTTAAAATCTCCATCTAAATAGTTCAATGGTTTGTAATAAAATCACTAATCAAATATCTATTTGCATAAGAACACAAATGAATGCGGTTATAAAATTAGTAGGAATAGATTATTCAACAGTAGAAATTAGTCGATCGTATATATAATTCCTTCAATCACAGTTTAAGCACGAAATTTTCAAATGAAAGTTTAAGAGCGGCAGGAGTTATTCCATATGAAAAATTTGTGCTTTTTCCTGACAATTTATGCAAGTATCTGGTTATTTAGACAGAAAGTCAAAATCAAAAAAAGGAATAACAAATAAATGAACAGCTCCAAGTTCAAAAATCATATATATAGCTTAAACATATGACAAATTCCATATTGAAGATTAATAGATATGAACATGAAACTGATGCTGAAAAGCTTTCTGTTCCTGTAACTACCATGCTTATATCATATACAGAAAGCTGTAATTCTTTTTCTCTGCTATTTTCTTCAGAAAACTGACCTTGAATTGGGCCTAATGCAGTAACAAAATCAAATAAAACCAGCCTCAACCCACTTGTCCTATGACCTGATTCATAAGGAATTACATTTAATTAATTCAGGCTTTCTGATGAAAAAATATCAATTTCTTAACTGAGAACAAACGCACTAAACATACTGCGATTTCTTCTCTATGAAATCTAAAACTATCAACAAGCACTCACTATGATAAAGTTGATTGTCAAAACCACTCTCAGAAAAGCTGACTGGTGTTATTCTTAAACCTCATTGTTAGTTTTGTCCTATACACTTTTTTCCAGGCCTGACCATTTATGGGTAAATATGGAAAAATAAGGTTAAGTGTTGTGAACACTTGTCTGGCTAGCTGAAAACCTGAATTATTCACTTTGCAATGTGTCCTCTTGATCAGAATATTTCATTTGGCATTAAACAGTAAAGAATTATGATGTGCCATGGTTACAGCTTATCTAATTGATTTGGTAACCATTACTTTATTACATAATTCTTTCTAAAGCTACTTTAATCGTTTGATATGGGCTTTTTTGATAGGATAGTATATTTTATCTGCAAGATAGTTTTCGAAAAAAAAATAAATTTAAGGGCCAAATATCTTAGGCCATGTTAGGGATGTGATTCCACTCTACAGGACCGGCTTATTTCAGATAATGTAGGGAAGCATTATATGACCTGGGGAAGCATATCACGAATTGCAAAGTTGGTTAATTATAACTTGATAAATAATTTCAGGTATGTTGTTTTCATATTATCGATTGTTAGAGACCAACAACAATATTTGAAAAGATCTGTCGTTTTCTTCATACTTTCCCTGGTTCTAATACTACGACAGGCTGTGTGCAATCAATCACATCATACAAATATTGGTTCGATGCCAGCATAGGTCATCAAAAGGTTGTCAAACAACTCGCCAAGCACAAACGGCAAGATCTTTAAAAAAATGATTCCTATTTTGAAAGAAATGATACAGCACTCGCTATGATAATCTGCTGAAACGTGCAGCAAAAGAGTTAACTTCTTTTGCTTTCTCCAGAGTATAAAGGAAAACTAATTATTTGAATCTTAGGCTGACCAGAGATTGCAAGTTTCAAGAAACAATTTCCCACAGCCAAGGAACGAATTTGTAGTCTTCCAACTGTAGAAATCATGATATGACTATATCATAGTTAGGTAAGAGAGCAACTGAGTCTAATAATCACAGATGAACCTCTTTCAACATTCTACACGGAATAAATGTGTTATTTATGATGTCCATTTCAAACATCTCACAACTATTTGACTTTAAAATCATTGCATTTTGCTTATAGTTAAAAAAAATACAATTCCTGTATAAAAAAATAGAAGGAAATGTATTCTTCGATTATTCTTGATGTTTTTAAACAAAAAATGCTGAATATACGGCATACTTTCGGTTTCATTCAACTTCAATTATTGAAGGTTAACAATTATATTCTTTTCCGTTTAGTTCCTT
Organism: Tillandsia fasciculata; assembly: GCA_029168755.2. NCBI lineage: Eukaryota > Viridiplantae > Streptophyta > Magnoliopsida > Poales > Bromeliaceae > Tillandsia > Tillandsia fasciculata. The sequence goes on along the minus strand of CM054946.1, from coordinate 264,272 downwards.
ACTGCGATAATGTACTGTAAAATTATGTTGTACATTATGTAATATTTATCGCAAATATAAAATAAAAAAATTTATTTATTGAAAAAATTATACCCGCGGCGCAGCGCGGGCACTTCACTAGTATTCATTATAATAATAATTTATCTAAAAGCATGTTTAGTTAGAAGTGTTCGAAGATTGGAATCGGAATTGGAATGTGCCATTTTTATTTTTGGTGTTTGATTTGAGAGATTAACAGATTTTTATTTAAGAAAGAATTGAATCTTTCCAAAATGACTCTTAATATGAAGGTGGAAGTCAATTTTGATTCTGAAAGAAATTGAAAAAAAAACTCATTTTCTTCAATAATAATTATTTAAATTCAAGTATGCATATAACTTCAAATTTAGATTAAAATATAATTTTAAATGTAAATTTAAAATATAAATTCATAATTTATTAATTTTTTAATTTACATTTAAATATAAGTTTGACATTTGAATTTAGGTATAGTTTTACATTTTGACTTTAAATTTGAATTTAAATTAAAAATTTAGATTTAAATTAAAATTTTAAATTATAAATTCTAATTTAAATTTAAATTTTATGATTTCTAATTTAAATTAAATTTTGATTATGAATTTAGATAGTATAATAATTTTTTTTAACTAAATAATAATAATAAGTTGATTTTAATTTTAAATTTTATTGTCAACCAAATAAATTAAAAATTCATCAGCTTATTTTTCAATCCGATTTAATACGATTTCGATTTTCATTTTCATTTTGAGCCACACATGTCCTAAGTGTGCTCATCAATGATGCAGCAAGTCGATTGTGAGTTTAGCTTATCTGTTAGGAAAAAGTGGGTTGGGAAAAGTGTTTTTGCTTTTGGATGGAAGAGAAGAGAGAAGAGGTAGGAGAAATCTGTTAAATGAATATAACAGTATATTTAAGAATTATGTGATTCGTCTAGGGATAATCTGGGTATTTTTGTTAAAGTTTTAAAATGATGAAACCGATTACACAAGAATCAGTTTTAAAAAAATAGTTTTAAACTACTTCTGATTGATGCTCTAAAATCAGTTTTCTAATTTTGAAAAACTATATCAATTTTTTCAATAATCACAGTTAACCGCTCTATTGAGTTAAAAATTAATTACTTATAAGTTCAAAATTATTTTTAAAAAATTAAATCAAACACCCACTATAATATAAAATTATTATTATATTTATATTTATAATTTTTATAGAATCAACTGAAAAAATAAATTATTTTGATATGATTAAATATTAAAAAAAAATCCTACTGGATCAGCACATAATTAGGGCAAACGATTCACTGCAGCATTAAATAAATACGAGCAATGCTATCTGTATATTTAATTTTGTATGTACAATATACATTCCATCCATTGAGGAATAAAAACTTAACCACTAGTCATTTAAAAATGATTAGTAAAATTTATTCTATTCTAAAATATATGAAATGTAAGATGTCCGTTCTATTTAAAATATACAAAAAAAAAAATATTTTTCATTAAATACCACTGGAGTGCCGGTGCATGGCTTTACAGCATCCTCGTACTGTCTTTTTTAGCTTTGTTGAAAGGAGAGGAGTATATATGTATGTTAAAGAGGTACTGTGGCTAACTAAAAACTTTATTAATTGCTCTTGGCCTAAATACAACGATGGATGATATTCCATGCGTTTACCGCAGGTATATATAGCTTTTAACATAAAATAAGAAAATCCTAATAATAACTACTTAACAAGATTTTAACTTATCTCTAATGCCTAACCAACTGATATAAAAAATAAATTTAAACTTATCAAAAATATTAGGCTACTTATCAACATCCTCCCTTAACCCAATTTCTCGCATTCCGAGTAGCCTTCGGAGCTTCACGAAATTTTCTGATGTCAACGGCTTTGTAAAAATATCGGCGACTTGATTCTCGCTTCTGCAAAAGTGCCGCTCGATCTCATTCTTCTTCACAAGTTCTCGAATATAATGATAACGGATTTCGATATGCTTACACCTTCCGTGAAAAACTGGATTTTTTTCGATTGCTATAGCTGAACTATTATCACAAAATATTCTTGTAGGTGCCTTTTGATATTCACCAAATTCTTCTAAAATTCGTCTAAGCCAAATAACTTGCGTAGCCCTTGTTGATGCCGCCACATATTCGGCTTCTGTTGTCGAGAGAGCTACAATATCCTGTTTTTTCGATGACCATGTGAATGCACTGCTTCCAAGAAAAAATACGTTACCCGACGTGCTTTTCCGTTCTTCTACGTCGCCAGCCCAATCGCTGTCGGTGAATCCGATAAGTTCGGATTTGTCACCGTAATCGTAGAAAATACCATAGTTGATCGTTCCTTTTATATAGCGCAAAATACACTTAGCTGCTTGTAGATACATTTGAGTCGGATTTTCCATATATCTGCTGATCAACCCAACACCATAGGCTATGTCAGGTCTAGTTGCGGTTAAGTAGCAAAGGCTTCCCACCAATTGTTTGAAATATGTGGAATTAATAGGCTTTCCGTCTCTTCTTTTGTTGAGTTTTAATCCGATCTCTACTGGAGTAACGACCGATTTACAATCCGCCATCTGAAATTTTTTAAGTATTTTCCCTGCATATTTCTTTTGAGAAATAAAGATACTTTCATTTCTTTGTGAAACTTCGATGCCCATATAATAAGTCATATATCCCATATCGGTCATTTCAAATTCATTAATCATGCTCTTTTTAAATTCCTCAATCATAACAGAATTATTTCTCATAAAAATAAGATCATCAATATAGAGTGAAACAAATAAAGCATCACCATCAGAATTATTTTAATGTAAAGGGCATGTTCGTAAGGGCACTTATGAAAATTGGCTCTTTGAAAGTGTAAATCTATACGTGTGTACCAGGCTCGCGGAGCTTGCTTCAAACCGTACAATGTCGTTTTCAATTTATAGACCTTGTCTTCTTCACCTTTTTGTATAAATCTTGGCGGTTGCTCTATATATACCTCTTCATCAAGAAAGCCGTTGAGGAAGGCAGATTTGACGTCCAACTGATGGATCTTCCATTGCCTTTACGCTGCTAAAGCAATTAGGAGCCGCACCGTCTAATCTGGCAACGGGAGCAAATACCTCGTGAAAATCGACACCAAGCTTCTGCTTATAGCCCTTTACAATGAGTCTCGCTTTGTGGCGATCAATTGACCCGTCTTGCTTGTACTTGGTTTTGTATACCCACTTTATGCCCATTGATTTTTGGCCTTTTGGAAGTTTTGTCAACTCCCAAGTTTTGTTCTTCTCGATCACCTCAATTTCATCACACATGGTTTTACGCCATTTTTCTTCTTTTGCTCTTCATCAAACCTGATAGGATCACAATCTAGAAACATAATGTAGTGGGTTAAATCACTATCATCATCGTTGTTAGTATCAGTAAGAATATAATCTTTCAATTTTACGGGCATTGTAATATTCCGTGGAGGATTTTTTCGAACACCTTCCTTCAAAGAAGAAGGCAAAAAACCAGATGACGATGAGGAAGGTGATGGCAGTGGAATAGGAGGATCCGATACATGTTGTTTTTTATTCTCGGAATTATCTTCAAATTGAATACTGTTAGGATTTGATTAGATTTGTAACTGAATCCTAGTTGGATTAAGATAATATTTAAATCTTAAAGAGATAAGTTTGTTAAGATTTAAATATTGATTAGAATAAAAATCTATTTAGACTAGGATTTGGATAGCTTTTATGTAAGCTATAAATATAGCACATGTGTTATTATTTTAATGTGGTGTTATGGAGACGGTGGTGGTAATACCCATGGAGGTGGTGGGGGCTAGGATTTAGCCACACCCATGTAGTGGTATCTACACCCACGGTGGTGGTAACACCCAAGGAGGTGGTGGGGGCTAGGATTTAGCCACATCCATAGTCTTCTAGGTTTATAGAAGACGAGAGAAGTGAGTCTTCTAGGTTTATAGAAGACGAGAGAAGGGTGAGAGAGATTCAGGAGGTAGAAGAAAAGAGGAGTCGGTGTAATTCTTTTCTTAATTAATGAATCTTATTTCATCCGCATATTTTCTGTTTTGTTTTTCTTCTACTTGGTGATTGTGCTAGTTCCAGTTATATTGAGAGGACGAGTTTTTGGTAAAAATCCGATTTGACGTTTCCGCTGCGGAATCCCAACTCTAGGCGGTACCAAAGCGGATTACGGTATCGAAGCGGGTTGCGGATTCAGAGAATCTGGTACCGGGGCGAGTACCGGATTTTTCCAACAATTGGTATCAGAGCTAAAGGTTGGCGATCCTCAGGAGATATCGACATCAGAGTACTGGATTACCGATCATCACGGGAGACGATCACAATTTGATCTCGCTAGGCGTGTTGGACTCGAAGGTATGTAATTTTTCGGCTTCAGGTGGAGCTAGAGAGTCCAAAAGCGAGATCGGAGATGCAGTCGCTCAAGGTGGAGCGAAGGAGAGCTTGATGTAGCGATTGAAGACTACAAATCAAATCAAGGTGGAGATTTGTTAGGATTTGATTAGATTTGTAACTGAATCCTAGTTGGATTAAGATAATATTTAAATCTTAAAGAGATAAGTTTGTTAAGATTTAAATATTGATTAGAATAAAAATCTATTTAGACTAGGATTTGGATAGCTTTTATGTAAGCTATAAATATAGCACATGTGTTATTATTTTAATGTGGTATTATGGAGACGGTGGTGGTAATACCCATGGAGGTGGTGGGGGCTAGGATTTAGCCACATCCATAGTCTTCTAGGTTTATAGAAGACGAGAGAAGTGAGTCTTCTAGGTTTATAGAAGACGAGAGAAGGGTGAGAGAGATTCAGGAGGTAGAAGAAAAGAGGAGTCGGTGTAATTCTTTTCTTAATTAATGAATCTTATTTCATCCGCATATTTTCTGTTTTGTTTTTCTTCTACTTGGTGATTGTGCTAGTTCCAGTTATATTGAGAGGACGGGTTTTTGGTAAAAATCCGATTTGACGTTTCCGCTGCGGAATCCCAACTCTAGGCGGTACCAAAGCGGATTACGGTATCGAAGCGGGTTGCGGATTCAGAGAATCTGGTACCGGGGCGAGTACCGGATTTTTCCAACAAATACAAATAGTATTATTTGTTTTTTCTTTTCCTTTCCAATCCCATGATTTAGTTTCATCAAATTTCACATCTCTACTAATTATGATCTTTTCTGCAACCGGATCATATAATTTGTAAGCTTTTATATTTTCTACATAGCCGATAAAAACGCACCTGACTGCTTTGTCATCCAATTTCTTTCTCATTTGTTTTGGAATATGTGCATAGGCCAGGCATCCAAAAATACGAAGATGTGCAACAATAGGTTTTCTTCCACTCCATGCTTCTTCAGGTGTTTTATTCGCGACACTACTTGTCGGACTCCTGTTTAATATATAAACTGCACATGAAACAGCTTCTGCCCAAAAAAATTTCGGTATACCTTTTTCAATAAGCATGCTTCTTGTCATCTCCACAATGGTGCGATTTTTTTTTTCTGCTAGGCCATTCTGTTGCGGTGAATAGGCTGCGATACTTTGATGCTTAATCCCATATGTCTTACAGAATTCATTAAATTCGGTATAGAAATATTCTCCTCCACCATCAGATCGTAGAACCTTCAAATAATAACCGCTTTGTATTTCAGAAAGTACTTTAAACTGTTTGAATGCAACAAAAGCATCTGATTTTTCTTTCAAAAAATAAATCCAAATTTTTCTGCTAAAATCATCAATGAAGGTCATAAAATATTTATTGTTTCCATTCGAGCGTCTATCCATCTCACATAAAGCCGTATGGACCAACTGTAGAGGCTTTGTGGAACGAATCTCTATGTTGTTTTCCAAAAATACAACCTTCACAAATTTGGTTTGGATAATTTATATATGGTAATCCTTTCACCATATTTTTGCTAGCCAATTTTTTCAAAGATCCAAAATTTAAAAGAGCAAACGGTAAATGTCATAACCAAGAACCATCATGCACAATTGTATTGAAACATGGTAAAGCATCATTATCAATTTTCAAAGGAAACATGCGATTTCTAGTCATGGGCACTCTAGCAATTAATCTGATATCTTTATCCTTCAATTCGCAAATTCCTTTTTCAATATGCACAATATGACCCCCTTTTCTTGAAACTGGCCAATACTTAATAAATTGCATTCTAATCCAGGTACATAATAAACATTAGATATTATAATATGATCACCATTACGTGCACGAATTAGAATGTCACCTTTTCCTTGAACTGCAATTTTTCTTTCATCTACCAGTTTCGCCATTGTATTTACTTTATCATCTAAATTTATAAACATCTCCTTTTTACCGCACATGTGATTACTACAGCCTGAATCTAAATACCATATATTATTTTTTGGTGTTTCAACTTGTCACGGGGTCACAATCGCTTGACGAAACCCGTACGGCACTCGTCCGTCACCTGCACGAACGAGCCAGCCAAAACCGTCCCGAGGTACAACTCCGCAAATTGTATCGAGCGAGAATCGAGAGAAAGGCAACCAATGGTCCTGTAAATAAGCACAAACAACCAATATTTTATTGATTAGCGAAAGTGGATTACAACGAAAGTGGGACACGACTCGACTTGGTCGGGCACAGGCCGTTGAGGCAAAATGAACACCAAAGACACCCCGTTTTTCAGGCGGAGCCGGCTCACTTAATACACATCAATCAAACCTTCCCGTACTACCCTATATTGACATCCACCCCTTTGGCACCCCGGGGGTACAAAGGTGATCACCGAGGGGTACGTTTTTGAGCGGCGCACATCCATAGGAAAATAGCCTCCAGCCCATGCCCAACACGCGTCCGGCTCAACCCGGCGCATAAGCGGCCATTGTTAGCGGAAGGCCTATGCCCCTTTGGATGCGTAGCATAAGCGAACCCACGGGTGCCAATCGGATGCCAATTTACAAGCAAATGCCCAACCCAAAAAGGGAAAATCCTAGGTCGACGACGTGTCCGACAACATTTACAGACTCGATGCATTATTGACGAAGTCAGGCCCGTTGATGGTTGGAAGAGGGGCCTGACAGACTCCCCCACTTGATTCCTCGACGCCCTCGTCGAGGTCTTCAGTTGTACCTCCTGCGCGGTTGGATCATCCCGACGTTTCCGCCTGGGTCTTCTACTGGTACTTCTGGATCTTGTTGTCTTTATGCCGAAGGGCGCTTTCTGGTTCCCAGCTGGCTTCTGCTCTTGGTAGCTTCTTCCACTTGACGAGGAACTCCTTCTCAACTGCTCCATTGGGAAGCTTCCGCACTCGGTCCGCCAAAATTTCTTCGACTCGCCTCTCGACAGAAGAGATTGTGGGGGGGAGGCGAGTGGAGATGTTTCTTGAGGTGTCCTCGCGGTCGGCATGATAGGACTTGAGACAGCTCGTATGGAAGACCGGGTGGATTTTAAGCCACGCCGGGAGCTGCACACGGTAGGAGACCTTTCCCACCTTGCCCGTGATGAGGAAGAGGCCTTCGTATTTTCGGACGAGCCCTTTGTGAACGACACGGAACGGCGATATGCAGTCCACGAAAAAGAGATGACGGCAATGGTGCACTGTCTCCGGGTGTGGAGGCATTATCTCCTGGGCTCGCGATTTGTGGTCCGAACGGACAGTGTTGCTCTGAGTTATTTCCAAACTCAGAAGGTGCTCACCCCAAAACAAGCGCGATGGCAAGACTTCCTAGTAGAGTTCGATGTGGTATTGCAATACAAGCCGGGACGATTCAACCAAGTGGCCGACGCTCTGAGTCGTAGAGCTGAACTTGCCACTCTCAAGGCGATTTCGAATGAGAGGGCAAGCCAAGTACAGGCAACGTTGCAAGAGCGGATCCGCAGAGGATTGAAGAAAGATCCCTTGGCGGTGACCTTGATGCAACTGATAGACGATTGGAAGGCACGCAGATTCCGGATCCAGGACGGCCTCATCAAAACTAAGGGAAATCGGGTGTACGTCCCTCGGGCGGACAATCTGAGGAGAGAGCTGCTCCGCGAGTGCCATGACACTCTGTGGGCAGGCCACCCAGGCGTACAACGAACCCTGGCCCTTATGGAGAGGGCTTACTATTGGCCGAAAATGGGGGAGGATGTCGAGGATTATGTGCGCACTTGCCTCACATGTCAACAGGATAAGGTGGAGCGTGATAAGCCATGCGGGCTGTTGGAACCGCTAGCTGTGCCGGAGCGGCCTTGGGAGAGCGTCTCACTCGACTTCATTGCCAGTCTACCAAAGGTGGGGGAGATCGGTTCCGTACTAGTAGTGGTGGACCGATTTTCAAAGCATAGGCGCATTACTTTCCTCATTGGATTCAAAATTTTCATCCTTATTTTCAACAAAATTTGTATTAATACTTTTATATTCATCGGCCTATTTTCTTCTGCATTCAGATTGATAATGCCCATATTTATTGCAATAATAACATTGAACCCGAGATTTGTCATACCTTTGTTGATTATGGTAATTACCTCTTCCTCTTGCTCTTCTATTTGAATTTAAATCATTTGTATCACCAACGACTGCTTCGTTTTGGCCTCGGCCTTGACTTCAGCCTCTGCCGCAACCACGACTGCATCCGCCACCACGGCCGCATCCTCTGCCGCCTCTATTTCCTCCCTGAGTTCTGTCGCTGATTGTCAGTTGAGTTTTGAAAGTTTGTTCAACTGTGCGATGTGCTCTCAATTTCACACGCTATTCGTAAACTTGGAACGATCCCAACAAATCTTCTACCATTAAATTGTCTATGTCTTTGGCCACCTCAATTGAAGAAACAACATGATCATATTTGCCAGTAACTGATCTCATAATTTTTCGACAATTAATTTGTCGGGCCAATTTTCTCCATTCATCCGTATTTGATTTGATACGGATATTATCCGACTAAAATATTCATCGATTGATTCACTTTCGTTCATTTGTAAAGATTCAAATTCTCCTTTAAAAGTTTGGAGTCGTACCCTTTTTACTCTATCTGCACCTCTGTAACTCCTCTCGAGCATATCCCAGGCCTCCTTCGCTGTCTTTGCATTTGACAGTCTCTCAAAAATAACTTCATCCACCGCTTGATACAGAAAGAATAATGCCTTTATGTCTTTCTTTTGGCAATCTTTAAGCGCTTCCTTTCTTACAACAGTGAGCGTTTCAAACTCACTGTCGGTGACATCTTTGAAACCATCACAATATCCCATAACTCCTGGAATGAGAATAAGCATTGTATCTGGACACTCCAGTAAGCAAAGTTTTTTTCCGTAAACTTCGAAAGTTGTGGTTGAATCATCCCGTTTAGGGCATGATCAACTATCAATATCGATATCGATGGAAAGCGCGATGCCAACCCGTTTTACGTCTTCGATCAGATCGAAGACGACGATTTTCTTCTTTGGCGTTAAGCTTCTTCAACTTGGCTCTGATACCACTTGTTGAAAGGAGAGGAGTATATATGTTAAAGAGATATTGTGGCTAACTAAAAACTTTATTAATTGCTCTCGGCCTAAATACAACGATGGATGATATTCTATGCGTTTACCGCAGGTATATATAACTTTTAACATAAAATAAGAAAATCCTAATAATAACCACTTAACAAGATTTTAACTTATCTTTAATGCCTAACCAACTGATATAAAAGATAAATTTAAACTTATCAAAAATATTAGATTACTTATCAACATGATTTGAATTGATCAGGGTGATTATATGAAAATTATGTAAAAATAGGAGCTTATTTTTTGTGCTATTTTTATTCCATTAATTACACATAGATCAATCAATATCTTATGGTCAATAAGTATTAAATACTAAGTGTCTGTTTGTTAGTCCATAATTAATTTTCTCGTGCAAAACAAATATTAAATACATAAAGTTCAGATAAATATTATTTTTTCACCATTTTTTTTTTTTAATGAAAAGTCACTCATTTTAAAACTGTGGTTATTTTAGTGTTTGTATTATTGAAAACTTTCACTCTAGCACAAAAGACCATTAAAAAAAAAAAATTGCAATTGTTAAGTTTTTTATTTTTTAATATCATATTTTTCTATAATTTATTTCGTCGTAATGGAGCCAAAGATCAGTATGATATTTTGAGAAGATAAGGATTGCAAGCATATTTGGTTGCATGAAAGCCCATAAAGTAAAAAAAGTCTACAAAAGTGATTTTTAAGTTCAATTGTTTGATTGGCTATAAAGTGAAAATAGAAAATTTTAATTGTATGATTTTGAATATTTGATTATATGTAAGTGAAAAGTGAAAAGTAAAAATAAAAGTGAAAATAAAAATAAACGAGTTATACTCGTAATTTAAATTTAAATTTAAATTTAAATATATATTTTAAATTCAAAATTAAAATTAAATTTTAAATAAATTTAAATATGAGTTAAATTTATAATTAAAATTAAAGACATATAATTAAATTTGTAATTTGAATTTAAAATTTAAGTTATAACCTACAACTAAAATTAAATTCTAAAATCAAATTTCTACTTAAAATTTAAACCTTAATTCAAATTTGAATTCATAATTTGATTTCATGATTTGACTCAAATTTTGATTTACTATTTGATCTTAAATTTTGAATTCAAATGTGAAATCACAATTTAATTAAAGTTTAAGTTTAAATTTCAGAGTTTAAATCACAATTCTGTTACGGATTTTGTGTTGGCGTATTTCGTGAAATTGATTAAGTCTTGAAGATTGAAGATAAAGAAGTTTGGATCATATACCTCAATCTCAAAAAAGAAGAATTCAAAAGGATCAGGTACGTTTAACTAAATATTTTTGGTGATCCGAATACTTCTTATAGAGTAGAAACACTTGGTTGAATGTTTGATTGCATAAAGATCAAAAACTGGATATACTACATGTTCAGGATCCGGATCGGACATCACAATCCGGATCCCGAACAGAGGTTAGTTCATGCGCAATTCCAGTCCGGACCATGGGAATTTCAGTCCGGATCCCGAACGTGGAATTTGCAGGAATTGCATGAACGATCCGGATCGTGAGATTTCAGTCCGGACCCCGAATGTCCTCTTTTCTGGAAAAAGTCTGTTTCGCTGAAACAGTCCGGATCGCAGGATTTTCAGTCCGGATCGCCGTCCTGTAAAATTCCAGAAAAGATTAGTTTTTGATCCTTATCTTCTTCCAATGGTTTCTAACCTATAAATAGACCCTATGATTCATTTTCTAGGGCAGATCCGTATTCGACCGAAATAGAAAAATCCACATATAGAGAAGAAAGGAAATCAATAGATTTAATTCTATGTTTCTTCATCTATATTGATTAATTTGATTCTAGGTTTTCCAAACTCAGATTTTGAGTAGAATCAAATTAATGAATACTTAGATGGTATTTCCGATCTATTTCTAATCTAAGTATTCGGCGGATCATCACCACCCAAAAAAACAACGATTTACCCAAAATCGGCGCGTGGACTCGCGTGGCCTTGTGGATTCAAGGTGCAACCGCTCTCGTGGATTCGGAGCGAGGTACGTTCGTGGATTCGAAGCGTGCTATTGGGTGAAGACCGTGGATTCGGTCGGACGTCGTGGACTCGACGTTGGACGCTGTGGATTCGGCGTTGGGCGCTGATCGTGGATTCGAGAAGCGTCGTGGAGCGAGCGGAGAAGATCTACTAGGAGCGTATGGAAAAGGTTGAGTCGTCTGTGAGTACGTTATATCACCTTGTACGTGTGTTAATTCTAGTGGATTTCGCCGTGTTATCGGTCCCGTGGTTTTTTACTCCGGTTTGGAGTTTTTCCACGTAAAAATCTTGCGTGTTATTTTTTTTTCCGCATTGGGTTTTATTGCGCAATGATTTTTGAGTGTTTATTGTTTACACCTATTCACCCCCCTCTAGGTGTTTTTTCCCCTATTTAGATCCTATTAATACATAACCCAACAAGTGGTATCAGAGCGGGAATAGGGTTGTAAACAATGGTTGAAGGTGGAAACATCAATCGACCCCCTTTCTTTGATGGAACAAATTATGCGTACTGGAAAGTACGGATGAAAGCCTTTTTAATTTCCATCGACGAAAGGGTGTGGCAATCAATTGAATTAGGATGGTCTAATCCAACTGAAATTATTGCTGATGTTCGCACCTTCAAACCTAGGTCGAAATGGACCAAGGAAGAGATTGATTCATCTTCTTACAATGGCAAAGGAATTAATGCTTTATTTAATGCTTTGTCACAAACTGAGTTCTCTCGCGTCTCGGCATGTGAGACTGCGAAAGAAATCTGGGATGTTCTTCAAGTTACGCATGAGGGAACTAACCTTGTGAAGATTCAGAAACTGCAAATGCTTACGAGCAAGTTTGACTCCATTTCTATGGCAGAAAATGAATCTTTCACAGACTATTACACACGATTGCAAGACATCGTGAACTCATGTGCTAACTTGGGAGAGAAGATTCCAGAATTTAAAGTTGTAAAAAAAGATTTTAAGAACTCTTCCTGAACGATTTCGCCCGAAGGTCGCAGCCATTGAAACAATTAAACACCCGGACGAAATGCGTGTAGAAGAATTAGTTGGTGCTTTACAAACTTATGAAATGACATTTCCTACTAACTATTCTTCTGGAAAAGCATCCTCTTCTAAGTCTTCAGGTTATGCATTGAAATCAACTAAAGAAGAAGACGCGGATTCATCCTCCTCGGACGATGACGAGAACCTTTCTATGGAGGACTTTGAGAAGCAGCTCGCTCTCTTGACAAGGAAGTTTCGCCGCAACTTTCGAAGGGGTAATTCAAGCAAAACTCCATCCTTCGGAAAGTCGAAGAAAGGCAAGGGTTCTTCAAGCTACAAGTCAAGAAAGCAAGAGAACTTCTCAAAGGATAAGAAAAGTTCAGAGGGACAAGTACAGTGCTTCAAATGTCGAGGCTACGGCCACATTGCAACGGAGTGTCCCAACAAGAATCCGGCAAAGAAGAAGGCGATGCAAGTCGTCACTTGGGATGACAACTCCAACGTCAAATGAGTCATCCTCAAGTGATGAAGAAGACAACGCGACAGCGTTCCACGCGTCCACATCTTCACCCTTCATGTGCTTAATGGCAAGTACATCCGATTCTCTGTCCAACTCCTCCCATGTTGAAAAGAATGCAACGGACGACGAATCGAGCAATTCTGAAGGTGAAGATTTTGCTCTTGCCTACCATAAGCTTTTGAGGGATTCAAAGAAACTGGCAAAGCAAAACAGGAGTTTGAGAGGGAGATTGCAGGATCTCGAAGAAGAAGTAAAAAGGGCAACTTCTCTCTCAAACGCTCTTGAAGTGGAAAGGGATAATCTGATCAAGACAAATGTTTCCCTTCAAGAGAAAAATGAGCATTTCGAGAAGGAACATGTAAATGGTGGATAAAGCGAATTACTTCTTGAAGCTCTACGGCGAGGCTCGACAGGAAAAATTGGAAATGACAAAGACCATTTTCCAACTCAAGGATGACTTAAAGAGATTTTCTTCTGGAAGGAGTAAGTTGGATAAGCTTCTTGGTCTTGGTCAAACAAACCGTTCGGCCTCGGATACACTCAAACTGGAGACATTCCAAGTTCGAGTGGGACAGTTTTGTGCCTCAGTCGGTATCTCCTCCTCCGACACCGGAATTCACGACAAGCAACGACAACAAGCCTACTTCATCCTCTTCGGGATCGTCAAGACTAAGGTATGTTTTCGTTGTGGCATTTCAGGGCACATAAGGAGAAATTGCAAGATGGGAGCCAAACGCACACCTCAAGCACCTTCTTGCAATGACTACCAAAAAGGTGATTCCTCGGAAATCAAATGCAAATCATTCAAAGGAAAAGAGCCTTGGTAGTTCACCGCTCAAGACGACATCATCAAGGAGCAGCAATCTTCAACAAGACGCTTTCACCTAGGAGAATAACTTCACGACCATTACCGACGCATTCCAAAAAGGTTTGGGTGCGCAAAGGTGAAATTTTTCCTTGTCTTGTTACTAATATTTCCTTGCATGCATATGATAGTTCGTCTTGGTATCTGGATAGCGGGTGTTCCCGTCACATGACCGGTGACAAAAACTGTTTTCAAAATTTTGAGAAAATCTCCGGAGGACTTGTTGTTTTCGGAGATGGTCGGTCTTCCAAAATTGTTGGAAAAGGAACAGTAGCTATTCCAGATGGCCCGGTTCTGAATAATGTGTTATTTGTTGATGGCCTTAAGACTAACCTCATAAGTATTAGTCAACTTTGTGACAATGGTTTTTCAGTTAATTTTTCATCTGTTGAATGTATTGTAACTGATAAGGACCATGTTTTCTTTTTAAAAGGGGTTAGATCTGAAAATAACTGTTATGTAGTTCCTAATAAAATTTCTGAAAATTGTAACTTAGCCTCTTTGAATAATGAAACACTTTGGCATGAAAGGCTAGGTCACATAAACTTTTGAAAAATGAAACTTGACTAGAATTGAAAGAGCTAGGTCACATAAACTTGGAACTTGCTAGAATTTCAACAAAGATGTGGTCAAGGGGGTTCCTAAACTTTTTTTGAAACAAATTGCTGTGGGTGGAACTTGCCAAGCAAAAGTGGAAAAAACAGTCTAGGGACTGCACACAAGAACTTGAACCACATTGGTACAAAACGGCCTTTGGAACTTTTGCACATGGATTTAATGGGGCCAACTCGTCAACCATCTCTGGGAGGTAAATGGTATATTTTTCTATTGGTTGATGATTTCTCTAGATATCTTGGGTAGCATTTTTAAAAGAGAAAGCTGATACTTTTGATTCTTTTCACGAGATTTGCCATCGTATTATGATTGAAAAGAATGAAAAGATTACTCGTGTTAGAAGTGATAGAGGTGGAGAATTCATAAATTCTAAATTCATTGATTTTTGCACTTCCAACGGCATTAAACATGAATTCTCAGCACCCTATACACCTCAACAGAATGGTGTAGTCGAGCGCAAAAACAGGGTTGTACAGGAGATGGCACGTGTTATGCTTCATAGCCGGAATTTACCGTTATATTTTTGGGCTGAAGCGGTGAACACTGCTGTCTATGTAATTAATCGAGTGTATTTGCGCCCGGGAACTTTAAATACACCATATGAACTATGGTTTTGTAGAAAACCAACATCAAATATTTTCGTATCTTTGGGAGTCGGTGTTACATTTTACGTGATCGCGAAAATCTTGGAAAATTTGACTCTCGAAGTGACGAAGGGATTTTCTTGGGTTATTCTACAAACAGTAGAGCATATCGAGTTTTTAACTTAGAATCTAAGACGATCGTAGAATCGATAAATGTTAAAGTAGATGAAGCTTTTCACTTTGAATCTGAAAAATCTACCCTCGATATCTCTCTTGATGATGATACACCTGCTAATGCATCTTCTCTAACAATTCTTTCGATAATGATGATGCATCTAACGGTTCTTCAAGTTTATCTGATGTGCAGGAATCATCTCGTGTACCTCCGAGTACTCCGTTACCTCAAACGTTACGCATCTCCAAGGATCATCCTGAATCGAACATCATTGGAGACCCACAAGAAGGAGTCAGAACTCGGAGACAATTGGTTTGCGGATTCGCTTGCTATGTATCCAAATCGAACCAAAGAATGTCGATGAAGCTCTTCAGGATGACTACTGGATTGAAGCAATGCAGGAAGAGCTCCATCAATTTGAGCGAAACAAAGTCTGGGAATTAACGAAGCCTCCGAAGCAACACAATGTGATAGGTACCAAATGGATTTTCAAGAACAAGAAAAATGAGGATGGTACTATCATCAGGAACAAAGCAAGGTTAGTTGCTCAAGGCTACTCTCAAGTAGAAGGTATAGACTTTGATGAAACTTTCGCCCCTGTAGCTAGACTCGAGTCCATTCGTATCCTTTTGCGATTGCTTGTCATTTTAAAATCAAATTATTTCAAATGGACGTTAAGAGCGCCTTTTTAAATGGGTTTTTAAATGAGGAAGTTTATGTGGCTCAACCGAAAGGTTTTGTGGACCATAAACTACCTAACCATGTTTTTCGTTTGAAAAAGGCTCTTTACGGTCTGAAACAAGCACCGCGAGCATGGTACGAAAGGTTGACAAAGCACCTTTTGGAAAAGGGCTATACTCGAGGGGGAGCTGACAGGACTCTCTTTGTGAAGCATTATCAAAACAATTTCATTGTAGCACAAATCTATGTCGATGACATTGTATTTGGTGCAACAAGAGATAATGATGCTTCTAAATTCGCGGAGACCATGGAAAGCGAATTTGAGATGTCCATGATGGGCGAATTGACATATTTTCTTGGATTACAAGTTAAACAAAGTGATGAAGGCATTCACTTGTGTCAATCCAAGTATGCAATGGAGTTGGTCAAAAAGTTTGATTTAGAAAATTCTAAAGATTTTCCGACTCCAATGGGAACTAGCCATAAGGGACTTGGAAGTGAATCACTTAGTGAGAATGTAGACGAGAAACTTTATCGCAGTATGATTGGAAGTCTACTTTATCTCACGGCTAGTCGCCCGGATATATCCTTTAGTGTTGGGATTTGTGCGAGATATCAATCAGCACCAAAGGAGGTTCACCTGAAAGCGGTGAAACGGATCATCCGGTATATCAAAGGAACAATAAATTTCGGAATTTGGTATCCTATGGGAACAAGTTTGACATTGTTGGATACTCAGATGCCGATTGGGCAGGATCTGTGGATGATCGGAAAAGCACGAGTGGTGCATGTTTTTATCTTGGCCATTGCCTTGTTGCATGGCATAGTAAAAAGCAAAACTGCATAGCACTCTCGACTGCCGAAGCGGAATATATTTCAGCGGGTAGTTGTTCAACCCAACTCATTTGGATGAAAAGCGTGTTGAGCGACTTCCGAATTTCAGCAACTTCGGTAACCATTCTATGTGACAACACTAGTGCTATAAACATTTCCAAAAACCCTGTGTTGCACTCAAGAACAAAACACATTGAACTTAGATATCATTTTCTTAGAGAGCTAGTTGAATCAAATATTCTTCAACTTTCATATATTTCAACTGAGGATCAATTAGCTGACATTTTAACAAAACCTTTGGATCAAAAACGATTTATTCATTTGCGTAAAGCAATTGGAATGCTTTCCTTGAAATAATCTCTTTTTGAAACCAATGCTTAGGTTAGGTTTTGTTTTTGTGTTTGTGTTCTTTATCTATGTTTGTACATAGAACATTAATTGAGCATTAATTATATTGACTTTAATTGCATCCTTTTACACATTTAGAAATTTATTATGCTTTTGATATCATAATATTTCAATGTTGCAATGATCATTTATGTTAATTAAGTCATCTTTTAAGTGATCAAAGTCAATTTCTCTCTCAATGATCTCTTGGTATAGTTATTATCTTATTTGACTATTTAGTCGAGTATGAATTCGAGATCAATTTTTGGTTGAATACTTTATATCTTAAATAATTGATAGCCAATTGAGGGGGAGTCAAAGAAAAGTGATATGCTCAAAAGATGTGGAAAGAGTTACATCCCAATGAGGAGTGTGAAAACTACCACCACATGGAGGAAAGAGCTACCACCTCGGTCGTCCGAGTACTGTGTGCAGCTACCACATGTATACCAAGCAAGGTTCTTCAAGTTTAATTAAAAAAAATGCATGTTGAAATACTTGACTCTGTCAAATTTCAAGGTTGGTATAAGGTGGGAATTTGAATGAAAGATGCTCAAAGAGCCACTCTCTTCAACAGATTGACTAGATATATTATCTAACATATTTGGGATTTCAAACATCTATTGATCTTGGTATTTCATTTTCTTTACCAAATTGATGATTTGATAAAGGCATTACGCATAAGATCATGTTAGATGTGATTGAAGTTGTTCAACTTTAAGGGATTTAATTTTTATAAATTTTCGTTTCGTTATTTGGATATTATTGATAGATTTGGCATAATCTATTTCTTGTTGTATGAAACGATGATTTTTATTTAAAATTGATACACAAAAGTGCTTACAATCTTTTTCTGGATTTTCTAGAATTTTTCTGAATTTTTCTGAAGAAAAAGTTTGGAGCCGGTCCGGACTGGGCAAGCCGATCCGGACCCCGAACGCAGGTAAATCCTGCGGGTAGCCGATCCGGACTGGATTCTTCAGGCAGTCCGGACCGCGGCTAGGGTTTTATATAGAACAAAAGGGTTTTGAATTTTCTTTACTTCAATCTTTTGTTTCTAAGCCTCCAGAACTTCTCTCACTAGAAATCAAAGATTTTGGAGGCTTCCCAACTCATCCTCTTCGAATCAAAGTGAGTTCTTTTGATCAAAATCTCGGTTTTTCATAGTTTTTCATGTTTTTGCTCAAAACGTGGAAGAAAATTTGTATCTTTTTCGTTTGTAATTGGTTTTTGATCAAACTTCTTTTGAAATAAGAACTCTGGGTAGATTAGTTTTGATTATATGTTAGGTTTTCTCATGATAAACGAATTTTTGGGCTTTGTTTTTAGAAATTTCGGTTTTAGGGCATATTTTGAGAATTTTTGAAAATTATGGAATTGATCTATTTTTAAAATTCTTTTTGCAAAACTAATTTGATCCCTAGTCTCTCTACACGATAATGATTGTTTGGGTACAATTTTTTAAATTTTTGAAAATTAACAATTTTTCGTGTTCTTGAGTTGTGACTCACAGGACTCTTCTCTCACAAAGCACAAGCAGCAATGGAGTTTGCATGGATAATCTTTCTTCTGGTAGCAATGGTACACACACGTGCATCTGTCAAAAGAGAGCAAGGTGACTCACTTCAAGAAGAGACAAGAGAGGCTGATGTAGACAGCTCTGACTTTGATGAAGAGGACTGGGAAGAATTCCTGAGATTAAATCAACAAAAGGTTGATGAGGAAGACAGGCTATATTTAAAGAACAAAAAGCTGATGAGATCTTCTACAACCATCAAGCAGTACTCTAGGCGAAAGGGTTCGAGGGGTAGTGGAATTCAGATAAATGAACCCCTTGTAAGGTCTCACTCTTTGCCTAGAGATTCTCCATGGATAGAAAGCCAACAGGCACCATCTGCATCTACATTGAAGCCATCAACTTCCAAAAGAAGTACTACAAAAGCAAACGTTTTGACCTCCATTCGTCAAGAACAGAGGAGAATGTCTGAAGAACAGAGGAAAATGTCTGCAGAACAAGAAAGAATGTCAACTGACATTCGCAAAATGGAAAGAAAATGTTGCGAAATATCAGGAATGCTGAAAGGAATCTTGAACAAATTAAATTGCGGACGTTCAGACAGTTCTGATTTGGCGTGAACTTCAGCTTTTGTGATCCTTTTCTTTTGTGCAGGCTTTTAGTTTCTTTTTCTTTTTAGTTTTAGTTCTCAAGTTTTTCTTATTTTTGGAACTTTTTAACTCTCCTTGAATTTTGTAATTTTGGCGTAGTTTAGTGACAAAAAGGGGGAGAGAGAGAAGAACTTTGACTGACAATGCTTGACAATGCTTGTGAGAAACTTGAAACTATGAAGGTAAGTATAACTTCAACTTTTGGTTTTATCTTGTGATTTGATGCATGCCTCAGCTAACTATTCGACTAACTATTTGGGCATGTAATATGACTAACAAGTTGATGTTGACTAACAATTTCTGTGGCATTTGAATTTTTATTGTTTAGAAGATATGTCGATGTCTGATTGTGATTTTCTTACATATCTGAATTTGAAAATGTCATGATGAGTATAAACTCTATCTCTGTGTTTCGTTTTGTATGATAAAATTCTTGAGGTATCTAACGACTTTTGTTTGTCAAGAATGCTTCATTTTTGCAGAGAGTACAGATGTCTAAGTCTAGAGTCTGTCTTAGGAGTTTAACTCATGTATTTATCTTTGTTTGGATCTCCAATGTAAATTTTTGTTGTATAGTGATATCAACAAAAATATCTTTTTGAATTTTATTGAGTGGATTTGTGTTTTGTCACGAAACCGCCAAAGGGGGAGATTGTTACGGATTTTGTGTTGGCGTATTTCGTGAAATTGGTTAAGTCTTGAAAAGTGAAGATAAAGAAGTTTGGATCATATACCTCAATCTCAAGAAAGAAGAATTCAAAAGGATCAGGTACGTTTAACTAAATATTTTTGGTGATCCGAATACTTCTTATAGAGTAGAAACACTTGGTTGAATGTTTGATTGCATAAAGATCAAAAACTGGACATACTACATGTTCAGGATCCGGATCGGACATCACAGTCCGGACCCCGAACAGAGGTTAGTTCATGCGTAATTCCAGTCCGGACCATGGGAATTTCAGTTCGGACCCCGAACGTGGAATTTGCAGGAATTGCATGAACAGTCCGGACCGTGAGATTTCAGTCCGGACCCCGAATGTCCTCTTTTCTGGAAAAAGTCTGTTTCGCTGAAACAGTCCGGACCGCAGGATTTTCAGTCCGGACTGTCGTCCTGTAAAATTCCAGAAATGGTTAGTTTTTTATCCTTATCTTCTTCCAATGGTTTCTAACCTATAAATAGACCCTATGATTCTTTTTCTAGGGCAGATCCGTATTCGACCGAAATAGAAAAATCCACATATAGAGAAGAAAGGAAATCAATAGATTTAATTCTATGTTTCTTCATCTATATTGATTAATTTGATTCTAGGTTTTTCAAACTCAGATTTTGAGTAGAATCAAATTAATGAATACTTAGATGGTATTTCCGATCTATTTCTAATCTAAGTATTCGGCGGATCATCACCACCCAAAAAAACAACGATTTTCCCAAAAATCGGCGCGTGGACTCGCGTGGCCTTGTGGATTCAAGGTGCAACCGCTTTCGTGGATTCGAAGCGAGGTACGTTCGTGGATTCGAGGCGTGCTATTGGGTGAAGACCGTGAATTCGGTCGGACGTCGTGAATTCGACGTTGGAGGCCGTGGATTCGGCGTTGGGCGCTGATCGTGGATTCGAGAAACGTTGTGGAGCGAGCGGAGAAGATCTACTAGGAACGTATGGAAAAGGTTGAGTCGTAAGTGTGTACGGTAAATCACCTTATACGTGTGTCAATTCTAGTGGATTTCGCCGTGTTATCGGTCCCGTGGTTTTTTTACTCCAGTTTGGAGTTTTTCCACGTAAAAATCTTGCGTGTTATTTTTTATTTCCGCATTGGGTTTTATTGCGCAATGATTTTTGAGTGTTTACTGTTTACACCTATTCACCCCCCTTAGATGTTTTTTTTTCCCCTATTTAGATCCTATTAATACATAACCCAACACATTTGGATTTATAGTTCGGATTCAAAGTTCAAACTAAAACTCAATATTGAAATTGATTTCAAACTCTAAACTTAAATTCAAAGTAAATTTTAACTTAAAAACTTAAATTTTGTATTCAAATTTCAATAGATAATTTGAATTTATAGTTTGGAACAATTTGAATTCAAAGTTCAAATTAAAATTCATAGCTAAAAATAATTTAATTTAAATTAAATTTAAATGTTTAAATTTTAATTTTAATTTTAATTTTAAAACTATAATTCCAATTTAAATAAAAATAAAATACAACTTTGCAAATGTATATTTAAAAATTTTGTGTTGAATTTAAAATTACAAATAAAATTTAAAATATGAAATTAAATTCATAATTTCAACTCAAATTTAAGTTGAAATTCAACTCTAAAAATAAATTCAAAAATCAATGGTAAGACAAATATAACCTTTTAACAAGCTTGCGCTATTCAAGAATAGCCCGGGGATAGCAAATCCTTTTTTCTTTTTTTTTTTTTTTTTTTTTTTTTTTTTTTTTTTTGAGGATAAAGGGGAATAAAGGAGTTATCTTAAAAAAAATGTGTAAAAAATGGTGTAAACATTTTAATTTTAAAATTTGTATAAATTTAAAAAATTTTATAAAAAATTTAAAAATTTATATATATAAAATTTGTATAAATTTTAAAATTTTAAATTTTTAAATTTTTTAAAATTTTTAGATTTATAAAAAATTAAAATTAAAAATTTTAAAATTTATAAAATAAAAAAATTTAAATTTAAAATTTTATAAATTTTAATTTAAATTTAAAAAAATAAAAAAAATAAAAAAAAAAAAGAAGATGGAAACAAGGTTGTTTCCCATCTATGGGTGGAATTGTTATCTCCCTTCTTAACGAGTTATTCCAGAATAGCCCATTAAAGGAGGAACAAATTTTTTTTTTTTTTTTTTTTTTTTTTTTTGGAGGATAAAAGGGGAATAAATGAGTTATCTCTCCTTTATCCCCCAACCAAACATGGCAGGAAATGGCTGAAAAGAGTATAAAGTATCCGAAACCATACCCAAAATTTTAATAGTTAATTATTTTTATTCATATACTTTTTATTTTTTATGGGATTCGGTTCGGATCCTGATAAAATCTGAATTTGGTACAGGATATTGAATAATTTGAAATGCTTTAAATATAATTGTATTTTATAAAAATAATATCCAATGCACCATATTGTGTTGCATATGGCAATATGATAAAACTTATTATAAATCATAAATATTATTCTATATATAATTTAATAATAATAAAATAGATAAAATTACATAATCTAATATAAATAAATCATGTTTGCTTGTAATTCAGTTCTAGATAGTCATATTACTAGATAAAATTTATTTTTTTATTTATAATGTAATTAAATAAATAATTATATTTTAATAATAATAATTTTTTTAATTCACAATTTGCAATGTGCCAGATTAAATAGATTATTCCGGCATTCAAGTAGGACTCTAAAGATAGGATAATCACGAGAAACTAGGAAAAGAGAGAGCAACAGGCCAGAAGAAGAATTACAGGACATCACTTGTGGGGAGCCGAATGCAAGAACAAGAAGAATATTAGCACAGAGGAAATAAGTAGTCTTCAATAGAAGAGGAAATAAATAAGACAAAGTTGCCCCCATTTGATAGGGGCAAATGAGATTCAAGAGCAAGCAAGAATTCTTTTTCTTTTCCTGCTCAAATTCGAAACTGGAACATGACACGACACAGATATACAAAAGAAGCCGTCAAAGTCGGTAATTTCAAGGATCTGCTTGCGCCAAAAGGACAACAGTTTCGGATATAAATAAAATTCCAACTCCTCGTGGGTGAATTCCTGTACATCTCCAGCACTTAGGAACTCGGATTTACAAATAAATTTTATTAGCCCAAGTGTTGCAAAGAAAAAGAAGAGGAAAGATGTGTCTATGACTGGGAGGCCTCCCTGTCCATGCTTTCGTCGCCAGAAGATAAATGCTGAGAATCAGAAATGGAGAGCCGTCTTGACTTTGCTGGGCCAGCTTCAGCATGCCCTTCTGAAGGCAATGTCAGAGTTGGAGGCCCCGACGAGGATCCTAATAGACGGCGGACGGTGGGTGCCTCAGGTGTGGAGGGCGTGGAAAGACCGTAGACAAGAGTTCCCATCGGGTGGTCAAATTTGCAGTTGGGTCCAAATTTGCAGATACCATAACGTGAGTAGAAGGAACATAGAGGTTCTCCCTGTCATAAGAAAAAGCCATTTGTTCATCAGAAGGATGTCTCTCAAAGAAGGTAAAAGAAATACCAATCTTAAATAGGCTCATTAATAGGTGAGAAGATTGCATGCCCCATGAAATAAAAAAATAAATAAATCGTAACCAGTATGTGCTTGTGTCAAATTAGATACAACCAACATATCTGGCCAAGAATTTAAGTATCCATCAGTACAATCCATGCCCACTATGTCATATCATACTACCAAAGTATCGACACGATATAACTCCCGTGCCAATGATATAATTCAAAAACCTCTTTTCTTTGAAATTAGCAAGTATTTACATCAATTAATACAAAAAAAAAATTGATAATTGATAAAGATGCATAATAAGCAAATATATATATAAAGCAATTATACAAAGGATTTGGTGCCAAACAAAATATATGTATCATGCATGTGTTGGCGCACAGATATTTTTGAACGCCACACACCAGCACAACATGGCATGCACCATGCTGGCAAGTGCTCAGCAAGATACTGTGCCACGACACCTAAATCCTTGTATTTAGCAATGTGAATATTGGGAGAATTCACATTGCGAAGGACAGCAGAAAATTGTCAGCAAAGATTCATGTGCATGTCATTTATCTAGCTAAGGCTGCATATGATGTTGTGGTGAATGTAAAACTCAAGTGGAGATGCTTTTTAAAATGCCCTGCAACTTGTCATCCAACAAAAGAAACGAATTTTTGAAATATTACTCACAGGGCGTAGTGGAAGACCTAATGGACTCAGCGCACAATTCGGGACAGGAATTAATCTCTCCTTAGGGTGATGAAACCTGCAAACAGCACCAAACTTACAATCCCCCGTCTTCATGTAGTACTGGCACTCAGGTTGGTCGGGTCTCTCCGGAAATATGTTCTCCCTCTGAACTGCATACATTCCCATAGAAACAGAACTCGGTCGATAAGAAGAATACATCCCTTGAGCACTTGCAATTGTTGTTTCACTTTGGCGTGAGGTAGTGTAGTACTGGGAACTCCCAGTAACTTGTTGCTGGCCGTCTGGAGATGAAGAACCCAATCGTCCCTAAAAAAATGTAAAGAATTGGCGATTATAATGGTTTTTTTGACTAGCGACAATAATAGTATGAAAAACTCCTACAATAATAAGACTGATAGTAAAGACCTAGACTAATTCCGAAGAAAGTATCAAAAATAGCAAGAATAAACAACAAGTGTTTCTGTGGCATGGCTTTTAACTTCTCTTGTCCAGAAGGCAGAAGCTTCTGGAAACTAGGTGTAATATGGAGCTTTTGCTGTGACAGAAAGCCAAAATAAGCTTTTGGAGCCCAAATGTAGAAGCTCCAACTTAGAAACTTCTGCTTCTGCTGGGATGTAGTAGACACTATTTTAATGATAAAAAACACTATCAGTGCTTCTTTAGATGACTCTACTCAAAAGGCACTTCCACAAAATCTCCAAATGAGTCAAGCGGACCTAACTTGTAGTTAAGATTTGGGAAACCTTAAGAAGTACACACTATTTCTAAAGAACTTTGAGTCAGCGTTCCATCACAAATGATCATTGTCAGTAAGGACCTGATAACTTCAGCGCACTCTTCCATTTATTATGAATGATACAAGAGAAGGCAATCAAAGATTGACAAAGGCACGAACTTCTTTCAACATATTTTGAAGTTCATCTTTCTCTTTTAGAAAACAACTCTGAACTTTTACACAGTTTGTGATCATCTAACAAAATCAATAAACAATAGGAAGATAAAAGGGTAGACAGTATCATTATGCTTCTGATACTGTTCTGCCTCACTATGGCAAAGAGATGCAAGGCAACTTGAAAGAGTAAAAACAGACATATTTGTAAAGCAGTACAAGCTATTCAAGGAATCACAAACAGTTATCAACAATATTTTAAAAAGAAAAGCATAGAACAAGAAAATGAAAATTCTGTAAGAGAGGCAAAAAGAAAAAAAAAAAAAAGGGAATAAGGAACAGAACTTTCCATCATGTCTTTGAGGATCTAAATAATATAAATATTTCTACACAAAAAAGAAGAAACTGAAGTAACTATAGAACCACAACTGCTCTGATGGTTCAAAATAATATCCAAAATTTTAAGTAGATCTATGCCGAGTATCAAAAACAAGGAAAAGGATCAAATCCTTCAACAGAGAACAAAAAGAATGTGGACCGACTTATACGAGTAATGAAATTTGCCAATTATGCACTGAACAGAGACGAAGAATTTAATGTTCAACAAAAGAGAAAAGCAAAGAAGAGAAAAGAACAAAAATATATAATTGCAAAAATATCTACCTTATTAATAAAATATGTATCGAAATGCATAATTTCTTTCCCCTGATTACGCAATAACACAAACCTAATAAGAAAATCATTACGTAATAACACAAACCTAATAAGAAAATCCAAAAACAGTTCGAGTTAGCACATCAAATAGGGAAAGGAGAGGCTTGCAGCATCCTCTTCCACCCTATTTGTATTCCTTCCTCGACATTACTCTGTCCCACTAGGACCTAAGTGTGACAGAGCATGCAGTATTTGGGTGTCATTTCCGCCTGTTCAAATCCTATTGGTAGGTATATTCTAATCTCTTCTTTGTAAAGAAAATACTGTACACCTGGAAATAACCCATATATTTAAGACTTTCATAACTCCCCGAAGTCCAAGCATTTGTAACGAATCTTGATAGGACACCACTAATGAAAACCAAATTGACCAGATCCACATAATTCATCCTGGAACAATATGTAGAAGTGTAATTAAAAGGTAGCAAGATAGATCCTAGTCTCCAAGATTTAATGATTGTATTGGCAAGTAGGCTTATGGATTCAAATTTAAAGGCAGAATTGATTAGACCTGCTATTTTCCTTGCCGAAAAAAGGAAAAAAGCACATCTAGCTGGCCAAAAGAGTTCATTAGTAAGAGAAGCAACTACAAGAAAGAATCTAGCAAAACGATCCAAAGAATATGAATGTTACACCTAAAGCTTCTCAACTTAATTCACTTGTGGCTTTGTTTATCGGTATTTAGTGGCTTCGCATTCTCCAAAATGCATCTATCCACCACAATCCAATCATCTCTATACCTTCCCGTTCTCCGAAACCAATTGCATTGTCAAAATGGAGTTGATTGAGCATTAGAAAAGGAATAACAAAAGAAACAAAGAAGCAATTTACAAAGCATGTGCAAAATCTTCCTTAGAGTGCATACATACTTAACTTACTAGATTTTATGAATAATCACATTGTATCAGAAGAAGATAAGCATTGTATACCTTGATGCCACAGATGTTCATTTGACACTTTCTAATCATTTCAATACACAAAAACACCATTGCGTACTGCTACAACCACAGGAGAAATTTGCTATCAAGAGTTCAAGTAGAATAGAAAAAAAAATAAGTTAACATCACCTTGGAATACAGTTGCACATGAAAATAGGAAAACAATATCACAAAAGAAAGTTTGCTTAATCTACATGTAGTAAATAAAGATTCTTGAAGTCCTACATGGATTTCTACATTAACATTAAAAAGAGAAGAGGTATAGCAGAACTCACAGGGTATGAATTCCACCCAGGAACTTGAACTAATCCTTGAGGAAGAATCAGTTGCGCATAGCTTGAAGGGCCTTGCCATCGAGGACTTGCAATAAACGAAGTTCTCGACAAGGACCAGTTCGTTGAAAGACCCGGAAAAGACTGTTGACTGGGCGATGTGGCAGACTGTACAGATGGATAAACAGGAGAACCGCGAAGAGTAACCATTGCATTAGATGGTTGTGGGTGGTGGAATTTACATGTGTACCCAAATTTACACTGCCCAGTTCTTAAATAATATGCACACTCCTTCTCATTCTGTAACAATAAACTGCAAATAACTTATTATGGTACATAGTTTATAGTCACAAAGGTAAAAATGTACAGGCCTTAGCTACAGCGAATTTTGGCAAAGGTATCTGAACTTTGATAGATTTTAATTTTTCTGCCTGAGCAATTGTTCTAACATCTTTGATGGAATATTCCAAAATCATATAGAACATTCCATCACTTGATGGAATATTCCCAAACTTCCCTAAACTAAATGAAATTTTCTGAAATAACTAGCAATTAAAGGAACCCATTTCAAAATTCATACAATTATGATTTGACTTTGAATTTCTTTGTATAAAGCAAAGTTCTTCCTCTTCCAATCCTGTTCTAGTAGGGAAGTCATTCGTCATTCCCTCTGTTGTTGTCACAGTAGAGCTACCCTTTTCAAAATTAATGTAGTTCAGGTAAGGCCTATACATTTTTAACTTTTTATAAAGATACAAGCCAAAAAAATCATTAACTTTTTATACATTGCTACTAAACAAGCTTGAGAGTAACAATAATCATAAGTAGATAATGGGGGAAACAAAAATCAAAACATTTTAAGCACAAACCGGACGAAGGGGATAGCCTAAAACGTTCAACTCAACTCGTCCAGCAAAACCAGCCTTATCTTTAGGGTGGTCAAACTTGCATGTAGCTCCAAATTTGCATGTTCCTGTCTTCAAGTAATACTGCAAAAAAAATTAAAATAGGTTGGAGGTAAGAAATTAGTTCTTCTAGATCACAGAGGAAAGGAGAATAATTTATAATGTGTAGTAGTTAAAGTTGGGATAACTTTATGTTGTAAGAGTTGTTAAAACCACACCTGAAGTGTTAACATAACCTTTTATACATCTTTCCAAATTATAAAAACAAAGGGACAGGAGCAAATATATAAAATAGAAGAGCCGACTTCAGACTTAAGTCAAGACCAAGTAACCTAGTATTTCCTAATATTATGATTATCGACAATTGAAGGGAAACACAATAATTCAAAAACTAATTGAAAAAAAAAGAATAAAATTATCAGGATAATACTAAGAGGACAGAGAACGAAAGATATTTATTCTCGGTATTACAATTAAGGCAAAAGAAATTTAGACTCAACAATTACCTAAGAACATAAATATTGTTTCATCAATCAATCTTAGTGTTAGATATATTTATTCCAAACCTAAACTTACTAGGATAAGATGTATAGAACTCTTTGTTTTTACTAAATTTCCGATCAAATCTCTTTCAGAGACTTTGCATATGTCCACCATCCATGTTATTCGATTGCAATATGACAAAATGTGGCATAGATTTGCCAATTTAACGATCTCACGATTAACCATACTGAACAATTGATTTTTTTTCTTCTCAGTTTCTTCGCGCTAATACATGGCATGATGAGTCAAGAACATCTACCGCGCATAAGCTAAGTACACAGGACAAGAATATCTTTTGTATTGAGATCCCATTGACTATACACTTAAATGCATAGAATTCTTAACAAGTCCAAGTCGGGAAAAAAATTTGCATTTGTAACCGGCCAGCTGAGGTTAGCATGCAATAACTTCAGTTGTGTATGTCCTTTTTGGTGAAATGAGCGAGAGAATGTATTGTAAACATGTCAGATCCATGTGGAAAGAGAATTTGTAAACTGCATGAAGTCAAAAAGCAATCAACATCAACAGAAACTATTAATATCCTAATAATTGTTAATCAATAATTATAGTTACTTAATATAAGAATACAAATGGCTGGTACAGAATAGTTGACAATTCCTCAATATTATCAATCAAGAGTATAACAATGTCAAAATACAGATACAAACTGGGAAGGATTAATCTGTCCAGCCATGCTGGAGAAGAGTAAAGAAAAATCAAAGCTAACCTGACATTCTGGTTGACCAATTCTTTCAGGATATCCTCCCTTAATTCTTGCCGCAGCAACAGCCTAGTAATAAACAAGATCAAATCAAAATTAAATCAAATTGATATGAAGGCATCCGTGGTATCAGAACTACATGTTATGTATGTATTTCATTTAGTCTACAAAGTGATCATAAAAATCTTTAAAGAATTGCATAGGACATCCAAATTGGTGACATCTTCCTGATAAAAGTAATAGAACTCTTCCCTCTTCGCAATAAATCGGCATGTTTCAGGAATAGACTGGTTCACGGGCCTTCTGTCAGTACTGAAGTAATTGGCAAGAATTACATCACAATAGTATCATACTACAAGGCTTCCGCATACTACAGCACAGCTGTTCCCTTACATCTAGCACATAATAATCCATTAAAACAAACTCAAATATAGATGAGTAACGAGATTGTCATTCATCCACCATGGTGAGGATTCAGTGGTTATTTAGGGCCTGTTTGGCATATACATGGAGCTTCTTAAAAAGAGTTGGTTAAATAGAGCTACTCAAGCAAGCTCTTACAGGTTTTTGCCTAAAATCTCCCAGCTGGACTTTTCCACCAAGATCTAATGCAAAGTACCTAGGTTCATGATTAACAGAATGCAAAGAAACCATTTGACATCCTCAATCCCAAAAAGTTAAAATAATTTGGTATTTCTATGCTTAAATAAATGACCATAATGAACAACAGCTTTTGCAAAGTCAAATTCTGCATCGTAAAATTCTTGCTGGATCTAACTTCCAAATTTACATCTAACATCTTAGTGGCAAGCCTAGGCTTCTTTCTTAATGGATCCACCATCCACAACCTAATGTTTGATTCATCACTCAAAATTAAGATGGCCTGGTAAAGTTCATTTCTCGATCCTACCACATAAAAGATACCTGTTATTAATCTTACCAATAAGGCAGAGCAAACAAAAACTTTTTCTTTGATACTAGCAAGTCATATATTGGAGATTAGCAAGTAGCTGAAAGCACTGAGGATGCAACACAGTAACAGGATAGACCGGTCTCTTCATCCAACTTTGCATTAAGCTGCAACGTAAAATAATTGATGTTATTTTAATATTCCTTTCTATTGAGCTAGTTTAGACCAATTCCTGCTTCTTTTTTCCATTTTGTGAGGGGTCAAGGAGGGTAATTCAATTGGGCAAACAATTCTGAATTATCCGCATACCAAATGAACCTCCCACTAAGGCCCGAGGTACATATCTAAGAAATCTTTTCACATCGTAAAAAGGACGACACCACAAATTTATATGATCAGCTAGATATAGTGCTCAACAACAACCCCAAATAGGAATCCAACCTAGCAAAATGTGAACTGTTATCAATGTTTCCCATCCCAAAATAAAGGATGCTCAGTGCCATCAAGAAGAAGCTATTAGTTCAGTAGTTGAGATCATGGTACAGCAATGCATGGAGTAAGAGGCAAGTTTCAAGGTGCATAAAAAGTGTAGCCAAGATAAAGTTAGCTAACCAGCTTACGCTGCAACATGAGAGAGAGAGGGAGGGAGAGAAGACGTTACTGATAGAAAAGCACAAAGATTGCAGTCACACTTTTAATCCAAAAGAGGTAGCATAACACAGTAAGGCAAGACTAAAAATGCAACAAAGATGATCAGAAAGGAACTTTTAATTACCAGCTTCCTATTTGGTGGGTGATTGAATTTGCAAGTCATCCCAAATCTACAGAGGCCAGTTCTGAGGTAATAAGTACAATCAGGCTCTCCTGGACGCTCGGGATAATGCCCTGCTTCCATGGATTCGCTTCCTCTTAAGTTCATTTGCCACATTGCCTCTGCAGCAACAGCAGAATATGCTTGTTAGATCCATTCCACATACTTGCAACAAACTCAGAACATCAAAAACACAAAGAACTAGAAGATAAGGCAAAATAATTCATATATACAGTGATTTTATTATACGATCGCATGAATTGCTACGAATTTCCATATCAAATACTCCTGTTTCACAGATCAGAAACAGAATTAAGAAAACACTGCGAAGCACGGATCAGTTAGAAGCAAACAAATCCCAAGATCACGATTCTAAATCCGCTCCCGAGCGCCCAGCGTCGAAATTCCCAAAAGGCGATCGAGGAACGCGTCCGATTCCAGCATTGCAACAGTAGTACGAGAGCGAGGAGGATAGACACAAACCCTAGGCTCTCACCTTCATCGACCTCCGCCCCGATCGCTGCCGCCGCCGACAGCGACGATGCACCCTCCGCCAACGCCCTGGTCCCGCCGATCCCGGCGACGGCCATCACCGCCGGAGCTCCGGCGCCCCCATCACCGTGCCTCCGCGGCGTGGGCGATCGAAGTATAAGGGTAGGGCTAGGGTTTGGGCGAGGGGAGAGGAAGAGGAGCAGGAGGAGGAGGAGGAGGAGGCGGAGAAGGGGAAGGGTAGAGCGATAAAGAAGGAGAGGAGGAGGAGAGGGAGAATGAAGAGCTCTCTTCTCCACAAGCGAGGGGAGGAGGAATGAGAACCAGCCATCGTTTAGTTCCCTTTTCACCCGCGCGAGCGAACCCCAGCAAAATAACGATAATAGAATTTATTCAAGTCCCGTCACCCGCGGTAAGTTCACCTCTGAACATCACATCCGCGTGATCGATCCTCGTGTGGAAAAACGGACGGATCCGATTTGCTTCAGTCGGTTCCCTGTGGAAACATGGGACGGATCAGATTTGTTTTTAAAGAGTCCGGTTGTTTAGTTATTCCGCGGGGGGGAAGCGCGTGGTGGGGTATCTCTCTGCTTGGACCGGGCTCAGTGAGCCGCCCAAATATATATATATTCGGCTATTATACTTTTCTGAGTAAACTTTCTTCGTTCTCATAAATTTTTAATTTTTGAATAAATAAATATGCGATTAGAATTATACTAGTATTTAAAATTTATATTATTTCACTAACAACCCACTAAATCCTAGGGGGACCACTATCATTCTAATTGCTCATCCCTTCATCCTAAGATGGAAAAGTTATGAGTACAAAAGGATTTATATTCATAACAGTATAATAACCCTACACTATATATATATATATATATATATATATATATATATATATATAGAGAGAGAGAGAGAGAGAGAGAGAGAGAGAGAGAGAGAGAGAGAGAGAGAGTCCAGCTACTATACTATTAATAGTACCAAGTTGTTGGCGCTATCAAGTTTTCTACCCTTAGATTAATCTCTTTGATCATTTTTATTCGTTAGATTTTACTATTTTTGTAGAATACCGGATTTTTTGGATTGAGCACACCGACTCCACAGATGAGCTTTTTGAGTGAGAAAAGTTGTGGACATGTGTATTTTCATATTACAGCGGAGTTCGGGAGATTTCGGACTGCGGCGGAGACCCCGAAAGCGAAAAGTGAGTTGGAATTGGCTTTAATAAATTAATTAATTAATTAATTTAATTTGTTTGCTACTTGCCTGTTGGTGGCTTCAGATGCGTTGTAGAGGGAAACTGGAGCATTGGCTGAGGATTGCTTTGGATTATATTAATTAAGGTAATTAAATCTTGTTTTAATTAAGTTTTTATTTTAATTAAGTTTTATTTTAATTTATTAGTTATGCCAGCTGCCTTGCACTAGCCTAGCCTAATTAAGACTCCTTAATTAAAGAGGCCACACCAGCCTCTGTCCTCTCCCTGCGAGCCAAAGTCAAGAAAGATATAAAGGAAGTGTGTGAAGGAGAAAAGAGGAAGAAGAAGGAGAAGAAGAAGAAAGGTGGGCTCGTGTGGGGACCTTCTGCTTGAAGCCGAGCGGAGCGCGCGAAAAGCTTCAACGAGCTTGTAGTGCAGTTTTTTAGCGTTCTACTTGGCCGGTCGTGGGTGCATTCGCCGCGTGGAGCCGTGAGAGCTCGGTTACTCTGTTTGAGTGGTGGGTTAGCTTTGGGTGAGCTGTTGTGCGAGCGGTTTTTGCAGTAGACCTCTGGTGGGTTGGATTTTCTTCCAAAAATTGCGGAATGCCCTTTAATGCTTCTGAATGCAGTTGATCATGTCTTATGTGCTTTTTTTCCACTATTATTTAATCTGATAGTTGCCTGGATTTTTTTTGAAAAATTCATTGGAACCCCAGATTATTTTTAGTGCACTCCTTAGACTGCATGACTCTTGTTATTATGTTTAGTTGGCATTACTGTTGCTCCTAGATCATTTTAAAAATCGGAAAAAATCGTTTTATCCAAAAATTGGTCTTTAAAATGTGTTTTTAAAATTATGAGTACATCTGGGCTATGTTGTGGGTTCGTGGTGCATTTGATCTCGTGCCCGGGGGCCAAGAGGGTGTTTTTGGATTTTTTGGTTGTGCTCTAGTTTCTTGGGATTTAGCGGGGCTTATCAGATTGAGTCGAGAGATCTTTTCCGACTTAGACATGAGTGTGAGTGGTGTTATTTGAACATTCGAGTTTTTCGATCTGATTGATCGTGGACTATAGCCTGCATGTGCCGCTTGCTGAGACAGATGAGACACGCTTGATACTCGGTGGGGTCGCTCCCCTCGGGTTACGCTCCGGATGCGTTGATGTGATGATGCCCCTGGCCGAGTTACCATGGGGTCACTTGAGTGAGATTGAGATAGTCAGTTAGGACGCCCCACATAAATCCCGTCCTCTTGTGGATGCGTGGTAGTGGGCAGGTGCGTTCCTAGACGACAGGCGCAGTTTCATTTCCAGCTTGACTGGACCCGATGCGGCAGTCATTGAGATTGGGTGACATGAGCGGGTGGTCGCATCATATGTTCTTAGATGGTTTTTCCCTTTGAGCATTGTACTTGAGGCATTTAGCTGTAGTTTCATTTCCAGCTTGTATTCATTTATTTATCTATCTATCTATCTATCTAGCTGCTTTTGCCTCCAGTGGACTTAGTGGGCATACCGTGGATTTTGGCGACGGTACCCACTGAGATCTGCCTTTTGCAGTATATCTCACACCCGCTGTGGTGACAGGTGTTCCGGAGGCGGCTGTTCCAGGTTCAGCTTGTGCGGAGTCTTCAGACCGAGGTAAGGGCGTGGCCGACTAGTTCCTACCCGAGTCTGTTGAGTCAGAGGTAGAGTTACCCGTGTTTTTGGTTTCCACTTTTGTACTAGACAGTGATATTGTATTTATGTTTTGAGAGATAGTGGACTTATATATTTGGACTTTTGTTATTTAGTGATTACAGCTGTTCAGTCTTCTTTCTGTAGTATAGTTTCTTTCAGCTCTGATACTTGTATAGCTATAGATCTTTTTGCAGTTTAGACGCTTCGTCTGTGCGGTAGTTTCCGTACAGACGGCGGATCTGTTGGCGAGCCCGGGTCACAGTTCGACCCCGGGGCGTGACAGATTAGAGTGGTATCAGAGCCTAGGTGTATAGGTCGTTGACGACTTAGAGACCCTAGGCTATTGGTTGGACTGTAGGATGACTGTCGTGAGAGACGTGACTTTAGCGAGAGTCTTGATTGAGTCTGTAACTCCCCCAGGGGATTGGGGTGAGTAACTTTACATGTTTATTCCCTAAAGTGGTTATGTTGGCTGCAGACAACATAATATTTTAGAAAGGGTGACATGTTTTAGACTTTCGCTTGATCGGGTCGAGAGATTTCTGTTCTCTGACATTTTGCTTTTGTTTGCAGTTGCCTGCGATGTCTCCGAGACGTCGCGCGACGACGAGGGCGCATTCTGCGTCAGATGAGGAGCCCGAGCAGCGGGAGGCCTAGCAGAGTGAGGTTCAGGAGTTGCGGGCCTAGGTGGCCCAGATGTCAGAGGCGTTATGGTGCCAGGAGGAGACGGCTAGGCGCCAGGAGGAGGCGGCCAGGCGCCAGGAGGAGAATATGGAGCGCATGATGCTCATGCTTGAGCAGAGGTCATCTCCAGCAATACTTCCTGTGGCGACGTCATCGACCTCGACTCAGATTGCCCCGTTGACGGTTGCAGAGCAGAGGGAGCTTACTGATCGGTTGTCTTATATTAGCTCGTTTCATCCCCCACGATTTGCAGGGCAGAGCGCAGAGCCTTGGGAGGCTGAAAATTGGATAGCAGCTATGGAGAAGCTGTTTGAGAACCTATTCTGTCACGCCCCGGGTGTAAACCAGAACCCGGGCCCGCCAACAGATCCGCCGTGCACACGGAATTTTCCATGTACACGAAGCGCTGGTAACCTGCTCAGATAAATAATATACAATAAAAGAGCATAAACAGAGCTGAACTAATAGAACTAAAAGTAATCTCAGACTGAAATAAACTACAAGCTGACATAAAAATACAATATACTCCCAGCTCACCATAAATATACAACCAGCTGGCTAAAGCCAGTCCCAAAAGTAAACCAATATAGTCTGAGATACAAAAGGGGTACAATAAAAGTCCAGCTACTCTCACAGTCGGGGTAGATGATCTAGCTAGTCCGCAATCCTCTTACCTCGATCCGCCGCTGAAGGCCCAGCAGCTCCCGCAGACGACTCTGCAAATCACAGGGGAAAAGGACAGAAAACAACAATGGGGGTGAGAACTACTAGATAAACCAGTAGCCTCCCCTAGTGGGTAAAACCTCAAACACTGACACACCCACTAGGACTATAAGAGGCAAAAAGGAGGGAACAGTAGTAAGCTATAAAGGCTGCTGGAAAAGGGAATGCTACTACCATGCCTCTAAATGCAGTGCCAAAAAGGATAACTGTATGCATACAACTGTAAGGCTAACCATGCAACTATAAGGCTAACCGACCAAAGAAACCCAATCAAAGGGCCGGGAAGTACCGGCACTGCCTGCTCTGTCATCACTCACAACTCACCACTCTGTCGTCACTCACAACTCACCAACTCACAATGGTGCCCGGCGCTCGGCACGGTGTAAAGCCTACTCCGGAGTGGCACTCGAGGGGAGCGACCCACACGAGTAAAGTATGTAAAGTATCCCTGTATCAAGTATCTCTGTAACCATTGTCTCACAATAGCAGGACCAGTAAAGTATGTAAAGTATCCCTGTATCAAGTATCTCTGTAACCAATGTCTCACAATAGCAGGACTAGTAAAGTATGTAAAGTATCCCTGTATCAAGTATCTCTGTAACCAATGTCTCACAATAGCAGGACTGGATCATGACTATGATCAAAGTGGGAAATATCCATCCACTAAAGTAACCCTGATCCCCAATCAGATGCAATAATAATCAACAAGTGGGAAACACTATCTACTAGGAAAATCTGAAACCCAATCTGATGCATAAGTGAACATCCGGTCAACCGCATAATGTCCGCGGTCGCCGAAACACCCTATAAGTGTTACGGAATTTGAGTTGGCGTATTTCGTGATTGTTTAAGTCTTGAGGATTGAAGATGAAGAAACTGTGGATCATATACCTCAATCTCAAGAAAGAAGAATTCAAAAGGATCAGGTACGTTTAACTAAATAATTTTGATGATCCGAATACTTCTTATAGTGTAGAAACACTTGGAAGAGGTTTTAATTGCATATTCATCAAAAACTGAACATGGGACATGTTCAGGATCCGGATCGTGGACTTTCAATCCGGATCCCGAAAGGTGTTCGTTCATACATTGCTGCAATCCGGATCACAGCTTGGGCAGTCCGGATCCCGAATGGGGTGTTTTGTGAAAATGTATGAACGATCCGGATCGTGGATTATGATCCGGATCCCGAACAGGCGATTTTCTGGAAACTGCATTCTGTGCGTCTGCGATCCGGATCGTGGCTTATGCAATCCGGATCGCCGTCGGTAAAACTTTCCAGAAAAGTTTGTTTTTGATCCGAATATTCTTCCTAGGGTTTCTAACCTATAAATAGCCCTCCTATTTCATTTCTAGGGCATCGGAAAAAGAGCCGTCATTTTCAAATATCATTTTATACGGCCTTAGATCCACATATAGAGAAGAACGGAAATCATTAGATCTATTTAATGGTTCTTCATCTATATTGATTAGTTTGATTCTAGGTTTTCATACTCATATCTTGAGTTGAATCAAACTAATGAATACTTAGATGGTATTTCCGATCTACTCTTGATCTAAGTATTCGGCGGATCATCACCACCCAAACAAACAACGATTTACCCCAAAATCGGCGCGTGGACTCGCGTGGCCTTGTGGATTCAAGGTGCATCGCTCTCGTGGATTCGGAGCGAGGTGCGTTCGTGGATTCGAAGCGTACCATTGGGTGAAGACCGTGGATTCGGTCGGACGTCGTGGACTCGACGTTGGACGCTGTGGATTCAGCGTTGGGCGCGGATCGTGGATTCGAGAAGCGTCGTGGAGCGAGCGGAGAAGATCGACTAGGAGCGTATGGTAAAAGGTTGAGTCGTCTGTGAGTACGTTATATCACCTTGTACGTGTGTTAATTCTAGTGGATTTCGCCGTGTTATCGGTCCCGTGGTTTTTTACTCCGGTTTGGAGTTTTTCCACGTAAAAATCTTGTGTGTTCTTTTATTTTTCCGCATTGGGTTTTATCGCACAATGATTTTTTGAGTGTTTATTGTTTACACCTATTCACCCCCCTCTAGGTGTTTTTTCCCCTATTTAGATCCTTATTAACCTAAACCCAACAAGTGGTATCAGAGCGGGAATAGGGTTGTAAACAATGGTTGAAGGTGGAAACATCAATCGACCCCCTTTCTTTGATGGAACTAATTATGCGTACTGGAAAGTACGGATGAAAGCTTTCTTAATTTCCATCGACGAAAGGGTGTGGCAATCAATTGAATTAGGATGGTCTAATCCAACTGAAATTTTAGATGATGTTCGCACCTTAAAACCTAGGTCGAAATGGACCAAGGAAGAGATAGACTTATCTTCTTACAATGGCAAAGGGATTAATGCTCTATTTAATGCTTTGTCACAAACTGAGTTCTCTCGCGTCTCGGCATGTGAGACTGCGAAAGAAATCTGGGATGTTCTTCAAGTTACGCATGAGGGAACTAACCTAGTGAAGATTCAGAAACTGCAAATGCTTACGAGCAAGTTTGACTCTATCTCTATGGCAGAGAATGAATCCTTCACTGACTATTACACACGATTGCAAGACATCGTGAACTCATGTGCTAACTTGGGAGAGAAGATTCCAGAATTTAAAGTTGTAAGAAAAATTCTAAGAACTCTTCCTGAACGATTTCGCCCGAAGGTTGCAGCCATTGAAACAATTAAACACCCGGACGAAATGCGTGTAGAAGAATTAGTAGGTGCTTTACAAACTTATGAAATGACTTTTCCTACTAACTATTCTTCTGGAAAGGCATCCTCTTCTAAGTCTTCAGGTTACGCATTGAAATCAACTAAAGAAGAAGACGCGGATTCATCCTCCTCGGACGACGACGAGAACATTTCTATGGAGGACTTTGAGAAGCAGCTCGCTCTCTTGACAAGGAAGTTTCGCCGCAACTTTCGAAGGGGAAATTCAAGCAAAACTCCATCCTTCGGAAAGTCGAAGAAAGGCAAGGGATTCTTCAAGCTACAAGTCAAGAAGCCAAGAGAACTTCTCAAAGGATAAGAAAAGTTCTGAAGGACAAGTTCAGTGTTTCAAATGTCGAGGCTACGGCCACATAGCAACTGAATGTCCCAACAAGAATCCGGCTAAGAAGAAAGCGATGCAAGCAGTCACTTGGGATGACAACTCCACGTCAAATGAGTCATCGTCAAGTGATGAAGAAGACAACGCGACAGCTTTCCACGCGTCCACCAAACCTTCATCCTTCATGTGCTTAATGGCAAGTACATCCGACTCACTGTCCAACTCCACTGTGGAAAAGATTGCAACGGACGATGAGTCAGATAATTCGGAAGGTGAAGATTTTGTTTTAGCCTACCATCAACTTCTGAGGGATTCAAAGAAACTGGCTAAACAAAACAAGGGGTTGAAAGAGAGATTACTGGAACTTGAAGTTGAAGTAAAAAGAGTAACCTCTATCTCAACCGATCTTGAAGTGGAAAGGGACGATCTGATTAAGACAAATGTTTCCCTTCAAGAGTCCAATGAGCAATTCGAGAAGAACTATATGGATATGGTGAACAAGGCAAATTACTTCTTGAAGCTCTACGGCGAGGCCCGACAGGAAAAATCTGAAATGACAGAGACCATACGCCAACTAAAGGATGACTTACAGAGATTCACTTCTGGAAGGAGTAAGTTGGACAGACTCCTTGGTCTCGGTCAAAGAAACAAGTTCGGCCTCGGATACACTCAAACTGGAGACATTCCAAGTTCGAGTGGTACGGTATTTGTGCCCCCGTCGGTATCTCCTCCTCCGACACCGGTGTTCACGCCAAGCAACGACAACGAACCTACTACATCATCTTCGGAATCGACAAGAACCAAGGAATCATCTCGTGTACCTCCGCCTACTCCCCTACCTCAGACATTACGCATCTCCAAGGATCACCCTGAGTCGAACATAATTGGAGATCCGCAGAAGGAGTTAGAACACGGAGACAATTGGTTTGTGGATTTGCATGCTATGTATCTCAAATCGAACCAAGGAATGTTGATGAAGCTCTCCAAGATGATTATTGGATTAAGGCAATGCAGGAAGAGCTTCATCAATTCGAGCGAAACAAAGTCTGGGAACTGACAAAGCCTCCGAAGCAACACAATGTGATAGGTACCAAATGGATCTTCAAGAACAAGAAAAACGAAGAAGGTACTATCATCCGGAACAAAGCAAGGTTAGTTGCTCAAGGCTATCTCAAGTAGAAGGTATAGACTTTGATGAAACCTTCGCCCCAGTAGCTAGACTCGAGTCCATTCGTATACTGTTTGCTATTGCTTGTCATTTTAAAATCAAATTATTTCAAATGGACGTTAAGAGCGCCTTTTTAAATGGGTTTTTAAATGAGGAAGTTTATGTAGCTCAACCGAAAGGTTTTGTGGATCATAAACTACCTAACCATGTTTTTCGACTGAAAAAGGCTCTTTACGGTCTGAAACAAGCACCGCGAGCATGGTACGAAAGGTTGACAAAGCACCTTTTGGAAAAGGGCTACACTCGAGGGGGAGCTGACAGGACTCTCTTTGTGAAGCATTATCAAAACAATTTCATAGTTGCTCAAATCTATGTTGATGACATTGTTTTTGGAGCAACGAGAAACTGATGCTTCTAAATTCGCGGAGACCATGGAAAGCGAATTTGAGATGTCCATGATGGGCGAGTTGAATTATTTTCTTGGATTACAAGTTAAGCAGAACGATGAAGGAATTCACTTGTGTCAATCCAAGTATGCACTGGAGTTGGTCAAAAAGTTTGACCTTGAAAATTCGAAAGATTTTCCAACTCCAATGGGAACTAGCCATAAGGGACTTGGAAGTGAATCACAAAGTGAGAATGTAGACGAGAAACTGTACCGCAGTATGATTGGAAGTCTACTATATCTCACGGCTAGTCGCCCGGATATATCCTTCAGTGTTGGGATTTATGCGAGATATCAATCAGCACCGAGGAGGTTCACCTGAAAGCGGTGAAACGGATCATCCGGTATATCAAAGGTACAATCAATTTCGGAATTTGGTATCCTATGGGAACGACTTTGGATATTGTTGGATACTCAGATGCCGATTGGGCTGGATCGGTGGATGACCGAAAAGCACGAGTGGTGCATGCTTCTATCTTGGCCACTGCCTTGTTGCATGGCACAGTAAGAAGCAGAACTGCATAGCACTCTCGACTGCCGAAGCGGAGTACATTTCTGCAGGAAGTTGCTCAACCCAATTGATTTGGATGAAGAGCGTGTTGAGTGATTTCCGAATTTCAACATCTTCGGTAACCATTTTATGTGACAACACTAGTGCCATTAACATTTCTAAAAACCCTGTGTTGCACTCTAGAACAAAACATATTGAACTTAGATATCATTTTCTTAGAGAGCTAGTTGAATCAAACATTCTTCAACTGTCATATATTTCAACTGAAGATCAATTAGCCGACATCTTAACAAACCTTTGTCAATGGTTCAAAAAAAAGCAATTGGTGCTTTCATTCACTTGCGAAATATCAATATTGGCATGCTTTCCTTGAATAAACTCTTTAT